>VDFB02168118.1:37807742-37922254 GCA_007258455.2 Sequoia sempervirens | reverse complement strand
GGTAGACATGTATGAAAAATGTGGTAGCATCGAAAACTATCACCATTTGATATTTATGCAGTTGTAGTATGTTTTTGTGCAATGTAATCAGCGATATGAATATAACCAACAAAAATCTATTTTCTATAATTCATGGATTGAACTCTGTATTTTATTTGCTCTCAATGTTTGTATGCTATGGAAATGCCATTACATTTTAAAAAAAAGTAGTTTCTTACTATTTTTCTTCAATTTTTTATGTTTTTTTGCAAATCTACCAAAAAACCCTAGTTTTTTCTACCAAAAAACAATATTTTGAAAAAAATCAATTAAAAATAAACAAATCTAATTGAAAATTTGATTAAAAATTAAAAATTTTACCTGATAGAGGTGGATTCCAAATCGGATATCGGATTTCGCTCTCCACTATGCGCCCCCCGCCGATGAGCCGAAAATAAAAATGAATGAGTTTTGGTCGCGGCTTTTTTTTATATATACAGTTGACCAAAATCGGATATCCGATTTGGATCGGATATCCGATTTGGATCGGATATCCGATTCCTTTTGCTTATGTCAGAATGAGATTTAGCCTTTTGCTTGGGTCGGAATGAGATTTGTTTTACACTGAACAAAATCGGATATCCGATCCAAATCGGATATCCGATCCAAATCGGATATCCGATTCCTAAAACTAAGTTTTCCCTCTGCCTCGGTAGTCACCCCAGCTCCAAAAAGTCAACTCACCATTTTCACGTTTTTGAGTCGTAGAAACACGTATTTTTTCCTCCATTGCCACTTTTTGGCATACCATGATCCTGCACATGCCCAACCTGCCTTCTAATGTATTAAGGTTGGATTCATTTACCATAGTACTTCCTTTATTCCTTCAGCTTCATCAGATGAGACACGTGGCACCCACCCGTGATATTGCGATTAGTAAAGACCCTACAATTTTGGATCACACGATGGTGGGCAACCGTTGATATCTGACAATAATTGATCGACGGTCAACCAAACATATCACCTTCGGTCACCCCAAAAAGGACACGTGGTGCCCGCCCATGATATCACAATCAAACAAAGAATTATGGTGGGGTCATTGGGAGATGGTGGGAAACGACTGAGATCAGATGATAGTTGATCAACGGTCGTGCAAATTTCATCCTTCTAAAAAATAAAACATTTATTAGAAGGACAAGGGGACATCACTAGTCAGATGGTAAACAATGACATAATTCATTTTAAAACCATGAAACACAGGGCCAACCGGGACTTAGGAAAATGAAAAATCCCATGAAGGAAATAAAATTAAAACAAAGGGACTCGGCCTAGACAAACTGATAGGACATAAGTCATTTTAAAACCCCCTCAAAAAGTAACAGTGAAATAGATCCCAACCAAGGCATAAAATAAACACAAAGGTTTTACATGTAGGCAAAGCTAAAACCCCAACCCTAAGAAATTTCCAACACCATGAAAGACCAATAACACTAGGTAAGGTAGGAATGGAACATAAGGAGCAAAATTTTGAAGTTCCATGAAGAGGTAAATAATAACACCTTGCCACTTGCATTGCTAGCATCTCATGGCCATTACCAAAACTTGTGAACTAAGCTAGAGGCAAGATTTGCAACACCTCAATCAAGATATTTTACTCTTTAAACTTGCTTGCAGGGAAGAAATGGGAGACAATTCAAACTGAGAATAAGCCAGTAGTGTACATTGGCACAACCACACAAACTCGAAAACCAACATGCTGCCAAAAATATCAAAAAATTTTGACCAACCCATTCATTTAAACATCCAAGTAACCACAGTAAAAGAGTAATCCCACCACAAAACCATGGGACTGTGTAGTCTCAAATTGAAACAAAGCCAAGAAAGAAGAATGCACATTTTCCAGAAACTGTGAGCAAGGAAAGACAACCAAGGAGTTGGCTAGGTCACCACCAATACTGAGATATACTAAACAATAGAAGCAAAACCCCATAAGAACCAGTATAATATATCCAATGGAGCATGAAAAAAGGAAAAGATTACCATCCTTCAAATCACATGGAGTAGATAAACCTAGAAGCACATAACCCACAAAAGGTATGAAGACAAAACAAAACATAACCAACAATAGAACAACGTGACAAATTTATTATAGGTGGGGAAGATCTTCTTTATTAAATTTTTTAAATAGTAACTACTCATCAATAGTGTTATTTTTCCAAAAGATTTGCCATAAAATTTGCTTCCCTATAACAATGAGATATAGAATAGGAATTGAACTAGATTAATTGCAAGAGGACTTTATCTAACAAATATTGCAATTTAGAAACCTGTGTCTTTTGATTAGAAACTACATGAAAAATAGCCATTGAATCACCTTCAATAATTAAGGAATCAATATGAAGGGCCCTTTCTAGATCCAAACCCAAACTCAAGGCCTCCAATTTTTCCTTATTATTGGTGCCAGGAGGGAGCAACTTATAGGAAGCTTTAACAATGTTTACATTTGAGTCTGCTATGACAACACCTACCCCAGACTTACCAGGTTTGACCCTTGAGGCCCCATCATAATTTAAATTGAAAGAATTAGCAGGAGGAGGCAACCATTTAGCCTCTTTACATGCTAGAGCTTTTTCCACCTTGCTTGTAAAAGACCCATGGAAGGGAAAAGTTTTGAGAAAACTCCAATTTTTCATTACAAAACCATCCCAATTTGAAACAAAATTTATGATTTCCAATTTTTTAAAGATATAAGATTTAACCACTTCAGAGATTGAGGATTCAAGGTTAAGGAGCATTTCTTCTAAAAAAGAACCTTTGTTCTGAAAGATTTTTTTGTTCCTCTCATTCCAAATTTTCCAAATGATTAAAGAAGGTGTAGCAACCCAAAGACAATGAAAAAAGGATGAGCTTTTCAATAGAGGCCAATATTTAAACTGCAGAGATAAAGATGGATAGAACATTGAACACTGGCCCAATTTAGCGAAAGCCCAATACCAGTAGTGCTTTGTGAAAGGACACAAAACAAAAAAGTGATCCATTGATTCAATGAAGTAGCCACAAAAGACATAGGGAAAGAAAGTGACAAGGTCCAGTCTATCAAGCCTTTCAACAGTCAAAGCTCTATCATTTACTCCAATCCAAGCAAAAGTACCTGCCTTTGGAAGGATTTAAGAAATTAAGATCTACCTAATTCAAATCAAGAGAGTATATAGTATTGTAATTTGGTCAAAGATAATTGTCCGATTTTTTTTATTTATTAAGTTTGTGGATAAGAAAATGAGAAGATCCTTGTGGGATGAGCTAAATACTCCTACTGAAAAGAACAAAATTGGGACTATTTATTCTTCTTTATTTGAAATGGATATTGTTTTTTTTATTTAGAAAATGCATTTGATCAAAGGTTCCACTTTGGAATATTTTCTTTTTGTTCTTATCTTTAAGTTGGGATCTTTTTGTTTATGTAATCCATTGATAAATGTTGTGTTCTTATTAAATAATTATTTATTTAATTAATATTAAAATAAAAAATATTATATAAATTATAATGATAAAAAATTAGTATATTTATGTTAATATTTATTTGAAAATTATTTTTAATATAATTACTTATTAATAAGTGATATATTTATGTGTCAAGTTTTTTATATGTTTTAATTTTCTTTCACTTGCATTCTTTTCTATTCATTTATCACTTACCCTTCATTATTGCATCTATATTCATCTTTTTCTTCATATCATTACGTTTTTATTCATGTTCATCTCCACACTGGTTAGAGTCAATCCCATAATGTGTAAGAATGAACTTCAAATATAAAAATTCAAATTCAAACTCTAAATTTTTCATCTCTTTTGTGAGTCAATTTGGTACACATTTGTGTGGCATGTTGTTATACATTAGATTTTTTTAGAGGCATTCAATGTGCCATTGACTTATATACAAAAATATCTAGACATAAGAGAACTAAAAGGACCATCTAGAGCATATTTCAATTCTAAATAGAACAAAAAATTCATAATCATCATTTGCATATTAGACATTTTTGTATTTGTGTATATTTTCTTTGAATATTCACTTAGAGATGTAGAATTGATTGAACTAGGGGTTGAATTAGGAGAACTTGGTTGTAACAATCTAGTAGATCCCCTTAAGGTGTTTATAGGAACCACAATCCTTACTAGCATGATAGATAGAAGAGCCCAAAGTGAGTAGGTTTCAAAATAATGCATTTACCAATTTATATATGTGTATCAAGTTTTATATCCATAGCAATCCGGATTGAGCCCATAACATCAAAATTGACCCTTAGAATTTTCTTACAGTTTACTATTTATTGAGACATACATAGGAGATGATGCATACTTTATAGAAAAAATTTAAATTGATTTTGCACAATATCAACATTATCTTCAAATCATCATTCCTACAACTAAGTACCTAATTTTCTCTTATTTAATTAGCTTGCATTTTTTAATTCTATTTATTCAACCAAATTTGAACTTAATCTAATTTAAATGTGTAATTATTGATTAGATACATTATTTATTAGTTTATATTAGAGTTACTTATAATTGTAGTATAGTTTTTTTATTAAATATATTTAAAGTACTAATAAATGAATAAATCAATTAAACTTGACAAACCAATATTATATATATAAAGTTGAGTATGATAAGTTGATTTCAAAGTATTTATTAAATGAGAGAGAAATTAGTTGTGCTAATAAAAAGGAAATGGATTATGGATTGCATTCCTTGAAATTAGTGAATAATGGAAGTTATTTAATTGATGTCACATTGCAAAAAGAAATTGGAGCTAGATTCTAATGTAGGATATGAGGTTCGAGTGTTGAGATGAAAAAATTGAATGTTTGGGACACAATCATGACATCCTTTTAGGTGATTTGATATATCCAGATTGATGTGATTTTTCCTTGAGTAGAATTGGATGTCCTACACATGTAGAATCTATTCACTTGATAATAGCTAAAGTGGGGAAAACATGTTACAAACAAGCCCTCTAGGACTTGTTATGTAAAAGTTGAAGTATTGGACTTCCTTATGCCTTAGTTAGGCTTTGTTATTTAGTTACTAATGATAAAAATAATGTACTGGAATATTGTTGGATGTTGATGTAAATAAATGAGTTAATGTGATAAAATTTCAAAGTGATTGGGAAAATATATAAATGCATTGTCCTAAAAATTCTCTCTTGATTAACGATGATTACACTAGTACAAAAATAACAATATATGACTAAATAAAATACTAAAAATTGCATATAAATGACTAATTTTGGTCACGTGACCATTAGTAGTTTATTGCCAGTCATTTATAACGTGACCAAATTTATGACTAAACTAATTTAATCATTTATCTAGTCATTGATTTAGTCATTGATTTAGTCATTGATTCAGTGATGTCATTATTGCTCTGTACTTATGCATAATAAAAAAACTTAAAATTTGTTAATAATTTTTTTAAAAAAATGATGAAACTTTGAAATATAAAAAGCAAATTGGGATGATAAATAATTTCACAGCTAAAAAAAATAAGCATGAAGAATAGTTTGATAATAAATTTCTAAACAATAGTAAAAATTATAAAAGATTGGAAAGAAGAGAAAGAGTGTATTAACTAACTCTAGGTGATATTGTGACTGCAACTATAGGTCCAAGGTGTGTAGATGTGTAGTGAGACTCCATCTATTTATGGACTCTGGCCTGATTCTTTGGCTAGTCCTCAGATAAATGAAGGTGAATAGTGTCGTGGCCTTTCTTGATGAATTTATCACCTAGAAAATATCCACGCAACCTATCAAAAGTGGATTCCCACTAGTCTTTATGCCTCGAGCAAAGATTGCTTGTAGGTTGTGTGAAGTGCACCTTCTGATGTGTGGGAAGATGTAAGTGGTCCACTATAGATGTGAAGTGCCTTAATTTAATCATGCCCTCCAAATGCTAGTCTTCACTAGCTTCACGCCAAGGAAAAAGTTGTGGTCTGCCAAAGGAAACCACTGCACAAAGGAGAGGGGGGTCTTGGGGTTCTACAAAGCCTACAAAAAATAAGTGACCTGACGATGAAACTACCTACTTATTCAAGAATGCTCAGCCATTTCAAATGTCATTTCCATTTGATAGAGGCTATTGCACGACCTTTGAATTTTAAATCATGACCTCTCAAATGATGAATCATAGGCATGTGCTTAGATCACAGGCTCTAGATCATAGAGAAAGGTCAATTCATGGGTAGTTTTGATGCCAAGTCAATGGAAAAATGTAGGCAAGCTTGATGCAAATCAAATGGCGAGCCCTTGCAGATTAAAATAGCCAAAATTTTAAAACACTCACACTATAGATAACCTTTGGCCTTCACGAATGATCATGGGCTTGACACAATGCACTTATCATGACCAGCCTTCAAACCCTTCATTGCTTGTATTTAGCTTTCACTTCTCCGTTTTGGTGAGCTGTAGCCTAAAATAAGGTTTCGACGAGGCTTTTATTGTATGTTCATTAAAATGAAATTATGACCAAGATCTGATAATGAGAACATTTAGGATTTTACATATGGAATTTTATGTGTTTGTTTTGCTGCTATTGGTTACAGCTCCTCCAAACGCCATTGGCTTCGGCTCCTCCAAACTCTTCCTCATTGGTATTCTATCAAGCCTTGGTATTGACCCTTCACTTCTCCAATTTGGAGAGCTACAACTTGAAAATAGGGTATCGTTGAGGGTTTTAGAGTCTGTTTATTAAAATGAAAATTACCGCCCACATTTTCCTGCCAATATTTTCCCTAAAAAAAATCATTAAAATGAAAATTTTGATCAAATCTGCCTGCCAAGATTTGCCCCAAAAAAAATTTCAAAATGGAATTGAAAATAAATAAACTACCATATATAAATCTTGCACAATAAATATTAATAAATATATTATAATATGATATTATAATATTAATAATATAATATAAATATAATATTATATTATATTATAATATTATATAATATAAATATTATATTATATTACAATTTAATATAAAATAATATTATATTATAATACCATCCACTCCCTCAAATTTTTTTTAATTATACACTTTAATATCATATTGTCTAATTTTTATTTGTGTGATTCATTATTTAGTCATTTTTATTTGTGTGATTAGTCATTTTTTACCCAATGATCAAATTAGTCACTTATGATGATCAAATTAGTCATTTATAGTTGTGTTAAGACTGCATTGAGAGGCAATGCCGCCCACACAATAGATATTTTTGGTACACCAAGCAACCTAGGTAGCCAAATGGCCCACTTAGGTAGGGGTCCCATGAGGGGGGCTTAAGCTCTTATATGGATTATGATCAAATTCGAAAGAAAAAAAGAATAGAGGAGTAAGTCATTTATTTAGTCATTTTTATTTGTCTAACCAATTATTTAGTTGTGATTTTACCCGATGACCAAATTAGTCATTTATTTAGTCATTTATACTTGTGAATTGCAAAAAAATAGTAGAATTTAGTCATTTTTAGTCATGTGACTAAAAGTTTTAGTCACTTAGTGATTTATTTGCCAAATTCTACTAGTGTTAGAATGACATGGAGTGATTCTTTTAAATACAAGCCATAGGTGTAGAATCCAATTTTTTTGGAGTACACATTGATAGTTAATGATCATTTCTTGGATTGTTAGTGATGGAATGCAAGAAATTCAAAACTTGGAAAGGGAAACCTAATCAATCTTATGATTCCATCAAGGGAAAATAATCATGACTATGATCTAGTCTAGGATGAGAAATATTCTAAGAAATATATTAGGTATATTCAAATAAGAGTGATGAGGTGTGTAATAGAGTGTTGGATTTGGTCTTCGCCAAGGAGTGTGCCAAAAGAGCCCAAAAATGTATCAAAATATTATATTAAAATGGTTGTATACACAAAGTGGCATACAATGAGATAGAAAATGTGTATAGGTATGCACTCTCTCTTCTACAAATAACTTATTATATATTTTTTCTTATATTATTTTTATTGATAAATTATATGTTTGGAGCTTGTGGTTTGATTAACTATTTATTTTTATTCTTCTCCTTGTTGAAACCTTTTTCCTGTGTAACTTGTTAAAAAAATATGTATATGATCAAAGGTTTTGGATTGAACCATACATGAAGGAATCTCTATCATTGATACAATATAAATATTGGTTGATTACTAAGAGAAACATTTTTATGCTAGTTAGATTTAAAACTAAGCTGACTACAAATTTTAGTAAATGTATTAATAAATTACTCTACATATATTTCATGGACATGTACATATTAAACCTTGAAAATTGAAGAAATATCATTACTCTTAAGAATAAATAAGTATTTCCTTAAATAAAATATTCATCTTTTTCCATGTAAAAATATTTAAAAACATTCACAACATATTGTAATACAAGATTCACATAAAACACGTTTATGAAGAATAATCAATTATTTGATTATTTAAATTAAGGAACTAATTTTAGGAAACCTGATAACAAAAATGGCCAAACCTACCAAATTAGATAATATTTCCATATAGACAAAAGAGTTCAAATAGATAGATAAATAAAAGTGTAAAGTATGAAAACTTATTTAAAGTAGGGAGGTGAAAAAACTAGTTTGGAGTGAAAATATAATAAAAAATGCAAAAGTTATGAAATAAATAATAACACTATCTTTGAAAGCTTAAAATAGTCAATTTTATAAAATGAGGAGAGGATGAATGCTCCAGGAAAAGCCTTGGGAAGCGGCAACTAATATTTTTCAAATTAGAGAGGTCGCCATCACCTGCCTCGAGGTTAGGCTTGCCAACATCGCTGGGGCTTGCAGCAACAGTTCATTGGGGGGTGGGCTGGCTCAAATACTACATGACCTCAACGTCACTGGAAACCACTATATCCAAGGTGTACATTGTCACATGTTAAGCAAGATACTTTTGACATTTGTGGCTCGCAGGAGTCTGTAAATGAAAATATCAAGCTCGTTGTTTCTTTTCCAAATGATATTCTGATCAAGGCCTCCTTTCCAAATAACATTGCACTGAAACAAGAGGATTTTCATCGTCTTCTTTGTCTACAACTCAAGAATGTGCAACAAAGAAAATCAAAATATTGGCTGAGGAAAGATCTTGACGAGCGCCCATTTAAGGTTTCATTTTCAAATAACATTTCGTTGAAGCATGTAGAGTTTCAACAAATCCATCAAATACAATAGAGAAATTCACAAAGGAAAGGATTTTTAGATTAGATTTGAAAAGATTCTTTACCTTTGGATTGTGATGGTGGCTTTGTGCATAAGGACTCTGTTGAGGTCACCTTGATGGAAGAATTTTTGGACATGCAAATATAAGATCAATTTGTAAGTTCTAGAATCTTTTTCCATCTATTGATGCATTAAGAGATTTACTTTATCTAAAAAGGGATGGGGAAAAGCATATTTTTTATATGGATTAGGAAAATGGTTTTTTAATTGTTCTTTTCTCATCAAAATTGCAAAGGGATGCGGTCTTTAAGGTCAAATCATGGGTCTTTGAGGGATATAGTTTATTCATTTAGTCATGGATCCCAAATTTTGACTCTACCTCTATTGAAATCAAGTTTGTCCCATTCTAGATCCGATTACCCACTCTTCCTTTGGAATACAGGGAGATGGGAATAATGGAAATTCTTGCTAATAAGATGGGTATTTTTCTAAGACATGATATGGATTTTTTTTAAGAGCCTAGACAAACTTGTTAGGGTATGTGTTCTTCTCAACACGCTAAATGTTTTCCATACAAATATTTGTATTTAATCAAAGTTTGGCTCTTGGGTAAGGGAGATCCTAATAAAAATCCCTACTAATGTGTGTATATGTTGTCACCTATTGGAAAATTCTAGCCAAACATGTGTAGAAGCAAAGGTTACCCAAGATGTGGATCAACCTATCTCTACGAAAAATAAAAAAGAATTAACACATGAGGTTGTGTCTGACATTGTTGGGCCAGATTCTAAAGGGGATGTTGCTATTTCTTCTTGGCTAGTAGGTTTGAACATTGTTGGAATTGATTTGGCATGCACTATTGTAGGGCCAAATTTTGATAGGGTGAGGAAAGGTAAAATTGTAATGATGGATTCTTATCAAAGAACTCATATTAAAGGATTACAATTTGTGTTATCCAAGGGTGTTGGTAAATCCATTTTTTAAATTTCACAAGGGGGATGTTCTCTACATCTTAGCCTTCAAGCCTTGTTCTGGTAGTGCATGATTTGGAATGCAACTATATTATACCTTGAACATTTGAAAAAACTATGTTAAACACAAATGTAATAATTCTAGAGGCAGTAAGGGGTAACCGTTTTACAGTCAACTTGCCAAAAACTTGAAAAAGTAAATTGTCTATTTCAAATACGGGAGATGACAAATCCTTACATTTGTATCTTCCATGAATTTCCTTGTTTAATACACAACAATTAGATGAGATTATTTCAT
The DNA here is from genome assembly GCA_007258455.2 of Sequoia sempervirens. NCBI lineage: Eukaryota > Viridiplantae > Streptophyta > Pinopsida > Cupressales > Cupressaceae > Sequoia > Sequoia sempervirens. Next base: position 37,911,784 of record VDFB02168118.1, on the reverse strand, counting down.
CTTTAATGTGGGAAAATTCTACCTTGTCTAAACTTGTGTCTCATTACGACAATCTTGGTTCATGCTCATTAGTACCTTTACTGGGATCTCTTAATATGATTGATCTTGAGTTCCCCTGTATAGAAGAGGAAGTTTATAGTATAAACATGCATGAATTACAAGACTTGGGTGTTAATGGAAATATGGAAACTCTGGAAAATCATATTGTCAATATGGTGGGTTCAAATCTAATTGATGATATTACAGAGGAAGTAGAGAAGGAAGAGGGGGAATAAATGTCATAAAAGTTTAAAACTTTGTTAGAAACTCCTACAACAGTATCCAAATTAGATGTAGAAGAATTAGAGGAAAAAGTAAAGGATATTGAAGAAAAGAAGTTGAGGACAAAGCTGATATGGATGATAGTGAATATGATTTCTCAAAAACGTTAACTATTTTTTAAACACCCATTGGAACATCACCTGTGAAGAAATCGCCAGGTAAGAGAGGCAGGAAATCCAATGCTACTAAGATTTAGGAGGAAATTGTTGTAGGAATTTAGTTAACCCTAGATGGAAACATAAAAAAGAGATTAAGGAGAGAAGGCTGCTCTCTTCGATCCCCATTAAGATAGTGTCTTGGAATATTAGGGGCATTAATGCCCCTAACAAGAGGGCCTAGATCAAACAACATATAAATTCTTGTGGGGTTGATATAGTTTTATTACAAGAGGCTAAGTTATCCAAGGATAATTATGAGCATATAATTAGTAAATGGCCTTTGCTAAAGTCATGTCAATCTGAAGTTCAAGGAGCTTTAGGGGGATTGTTAATAATTTGGAATCCTAAATTTGTTTAGCTAGAATCTATTTCTAATACTTCAAATTGGAAACTACTCAGAGTTATTCATTTTGATTTTAGTTTCTTGATGGTAAATGGGTATGCTCCAAACTCAATAGCTGGGAAAAGATGTTATGGGAGGAACTTGACCTAATTTTTGAACAATCAGGAGATGATAAAGTTGTTCTTGCAAGTGGTTTTAATGCAATCCTCTCTCTCACTAAAAATAAAGGAGGAATTATACCACCTCAAAAGACGATGGAGTATTTTAACATTTTTTTGGAAAATAATGCTCTTATAGATGTGCAACTAGTTAAAGGTACATATAAATGAACAAATAAGAGGCAAGACTTTGTGCAAATAGTTGTACATCTAGGAAGATTTTTGGTATCGTCCAATTGGGTTTTAGGAAATATGTACAAGTCTTAGAAATTACGCCATGGGTACATTCTGACCATTTTCCTACTTGTTTGAGCATCACGACTAATAGCTCTCCTCAAAAGTGGAGATCATCATTTAATTTTGAATCTATGTGGTTTAGACATAATGATTTTCTCCCTTTATTGAAAACATGGTGGTTACAAGCACCGTATGAAATGGGACCAATCATGTACATATTTTTTAGAAAATTGTTGTATGTGAAAGGGAAAGCATTGGAATGTACTTGTGTTCAAAAATATATTTTAGCAAAAGGAAGTGATCTCAAAATAACTAGCAAGTATAAATGAGAAAATTATATCCCAAGGATTAACACCAGATTCTTATGAGCAGCAGAAAATGTTACAAAGTGAATGGGAAGAATTAGTGTTGTGAGAGGAAATGTATTGGCATCAAAAATCACGTGAGCTATGGCTTAAAGAAGGGGATAAAAATACCAAGTTTTTTCATATGTCTGCTTAGATAAAAAAAGAAGCAAAGAGTGTAGTTTTCAAACTTCAGGAAAGTACATCTGGTAAGTGGTTGTCCAATGAAGATGAGATACAAAAGGAACCTAGGTAAAATTCTTTTCAAACCTGTTATCAACACTAGTAGAGCAACGAGCTCATATTGATAGGAGAGGGAGGATATGCTACAATAAATTCCAACATTAATTACTGAAGAAGAAAATGCTAGTATCATTAAGCCATTCACTTTGGATGAAGTGAAAATGGTAGTTTTCTCACTCAAACTAGATAAGGCCCCAGGACTAGATGGATTTACAACATTTTTTTCCAAAAGTGTTGGGAATTCATTGGTAATGATCTTCATAAGGCTTTGGAGGAATCTAGATCTTCGTGCTTCATGCTAAAGCAATTCAATGTAACTCATATTGATTTAATTCCAAAGGTTAAGGATCCAAATTATTTTTCATAATTTCATCCCATATCTCTTTGTAATACTATTTACAAGATTTTTACTAAAGCTATTTACCTTTGGTTGCTGCCACTAATTCCCAAAATAATTTCAAAAGAACAAGGTGGATTTGTACCTTGTAGGGAGATAGCGAAAGGAGCTTTGGTTGCACATGAAGTTCTCCATTCTATTTCTTTGCACAATATTTCCTCTTTTATCATTAAGCTAGATATGATGAAAGATTATGATAAAGTGGATTGGTCTTTTCTGGTACAAGTGTTGAAGAAATCTGGGTTCCATAATAAGTGGTGTAAGTGGATACTATCTTGTTTGAGAGAATTAAAATTTTTAGTGTTAATGAATGGAGCACTAGCAGGCTTCTTTAGTTCTACACAAGAAGTAAGACAAGGTGATCCACTATCACCTTTTCTTTTTATAATATTTTTAGAGGCTCTTAGTAGATCAGTTAAAAATTCACATATTCAAGGGTTGTGGAAAGGAATAACCATTCCGTCAACTGATATATATGTTAGACACTCCTTGTTTGTGAATGATATAATTTTATTTGGCAAGGCCTCACTTCAAGAGGATAAACATATCAAATCCATCTTGGATAAGTATTCACTTGCCTCAGGTTAGAAAATAAATATAGAAAAGTAAAAAATCTACACTTTTAACATCAAGGCAAGTTTACATAGAAAAATTGTAAGGCTTCCAGGCTTTCAAATAGCATAACTCCCCTATAAGTATCTTGGTATTCCTTTCTTCACAAGTGCAAATAGGATTCCCTATTGGGACAAGATCATTCAAAGTATTTAGTTGAGGATAGCAAGTTGGAAGGGTTGGTGGTTATCATTGTCAAGAAAAATTTTAATGGTCAAATCAGTATTTTATGCTATACCCAATTATTATTTGGTTGTGTTAAATGCTCCCAAATATGTGCTTGTTGAAATTGAAAATTATCAAAAACTTTTTATGGAAGGTAAATATAGACAACAAGAAAAAGATTCCACTTATCTCATTGGAAAACATCTCTGAAGAGAAATTGAAAGGGGGTACTGGTATACACAATCTACCAGCTAGAAATATAGCTTTAGGGGCCAAGTTAGTGTGACATATGTATTCTAAGCCACAAGAAAAGTGGTGCAAGGTCATACAAGCAAAGTATTTGGATATGGTAGATCCAAAAATAATCTTCACAATTTTAAATCCACCACAAGGTTCTACAATGTGGAATTTTTTTATTACATGTAGAAAGGTAATCACTCCTTACCTGACATGGGAAGTTCATAATGACCAATAAGAAAATTTCTGAAAGGATTCATGGTGTGGACATGTGCCTCTATCCACAACTCAAATTTTTTAAAACATACAAGCTTTTCTCAGTTCAAATTAGGGGGGAAAAGTTAAAGATTATTTTCAATAAATACATGAATGCATTGGGAAAGATATCTGGAAAGATTTTTCTTCCATTCCATTTCCAAATGATCAAAAAGAAGAGTTAAGGGACATATTAAGTGAAAGTCATGCATATGCATCAGATGAAGAGGATAGAATATTGTGGTCACCATCCAAATCAAGCTTATACATACTTAAAATGGGATACAAGGTAGTAATGAGTAAGGGAGAACATATAAAGTCACAAAGAGCCTTGTCCTTCAATTGGAATTCAACAATTTTACCCAAGGCGGGGTTTTTCTCATCGTTGGTTATAAAAATAATTTTTTTGACAAGTGATAGGCTTTCCAAACTTGGGATTGCACCCCAATTCAAATGTGTATTGTGTGAAGGTTTGATGCAGGTGGTAAATCATTTATTCATTCACTGTCCTTTTGCATATGATTGTTGGTCATTCATTAGAAACAAATTAAATTGGTATTCATCGTTGCCAAGTAATTTGTGGGATTTATTTTCGAGTTGGCCAATTATGTATAAGTCATTGCTATTTGCATGCATTTGGAAAGTGGTTCCTTCAATATTCCTGTGGAGCATTTGGTGGGAAAGAAACAAAAGAATTTTCAAGAATGGAAAAATGAAAGTGGATTAAATTTTAGTTAAGATAAAATCTTAAATATGTGAAATAACAAATGCATATGTTTATAAGGAAAAAAAAATTGGTTCATTATTCACAGATTGGGACTCAAAAATAATGCAGAAATGGACCAATATTGTGATTCCTTTCAAAGGAAGTCTACAGAAAAAATCCAAAGCACAAGTAGATAGAAGTAAACTAGCTTGGATACCACCTCCAAAAGAATACTACAAACTAAATTTTGATAGTGCATCGCATGGAAATCCAGGATTTCAAGGGAAGGTGTGGTAATAAGGGATCATAGAGGATCTATCATCTCGACCAAATCAATAAAATGCCCAAAAGGAACCAATGACCTTGCTAAATCACAAATTTTATTACATGGACTGCATTTGGCAGTGCTTCTAAAGATCACAACCTTGGAGATTGAAGGAGATTGTTTAATCATTATTAATTTATGTAAAGAGAGAAAGGTGTATTGCTAGTAAATTAGATATGTGCTTGAGAAAGCATGGAAGTTAATTGACAAGTTAATTTTTTTTCAATTAAAACATGCATATAGGGAGGGAAATCAGTTGGTGGATAAATTAGCAAACCTAGGTTGTGTCCAAACTCTGGGTGAAATATTGTATGATAGCAATTCAAATAACATCATGCAATATTTAAAGGATATTATGGAAAAGGAAAGGATAGTGTAATTTATCAATTTCCATGGGGAAAAGGATAGTCTCATCAGTCTTTACCTTCATCTTATGTGAAGGTTCCAGAAAAATACTACAACATCAATATGTACAAGGTTTCATAAATAACAATGTAGTTTGATCACGCTTCAAATGCCTATAAAAGCTTTATTTTCTACATCAACACAAAGTAGATCTATGCAAAAGCTTTCATCAGTATATGCGCTAGAAATAAAATCAAGATCACCCAAGCAATTGATGTCACAAGTGTTACAACCGAGTTTCAAAAGATATGTTGTAAAGGTAGTATTTTTTTTAGCTAACAAGTGTCATTTTTTTGCAGGGAATAATATGCATGAAAATACAAACTTGGCTATATCATCATTACGATGATAAGTTTAAGGTAATAGTTAGCACATTCAAGCATGCTAACTACAAAATTCATTTTAATGATTTAACATGAGCAGACTTCAAGGAAAAAATGTTAATTATAGTTCATTGTTGTGATATCCTCATCTATTTAATGAGCTATGGACTAATTTGGTGTTCACTCATTCTCAACTATCAGTGTTGTTGAAAAAATGGCAGCCATTTTGTAGGAAATTAAGGTGGACAATGTTATTCTTCATCTATGCTATTGGGTCAAGGTTTTAATTTAAATATTATGCAATGCTATTCTTCATCTACACTACCTAGTTAGGGTTTGGCTTCTTTGTCGGTAAGGTTTAAGTTGTCTCTTTCAAGGAGTTTTCTGGGTTTCTTTCCAGCTTTTAAATAGTGGGTTGGTGCTATTTCAAAGTTGTTTTCCATTGCTGGGTTGTGGTCTTTGCGGACAATCCTTCTATTGGGTTGTGGTTTTTTGAGTGATGTTGTGTTTTGTCTCCTCTTCAATCTTCAACATTGTTCATCGGTGTTTCAAGCCTGTATTGTTTGGAAGCTTCTTGTGCGAAACTAACTACATCCCATTTCAATTTTCCATCATCGAATATAGTCCTAGAAATTGTAGGGTGTCATTCCCTATTTTTCCATTGGAGTTTCTATTTTTAGGGTGTCTCAATAAAGAAAAATTATGACATGTTTTCAAGGTTGAATGTCCATCAGTGCTAAAGTGCATGAAAACCATAATAGGAGATGAAATCTTGCATCCCAAGGCTCAAAGGATAATTTTCCCATCGAATTTGGTATCCATTTTTGTTTCAAACATTATGGATATGCTTCAAAATCTCCAATATGTGCAACAAATTGGGAACAATGTGGTTCAAGATGTGTTTTTACATAACAATGTTTTGCTCAAAAGCATTCAAAACTATGACTTATGGAGCTAGGTGAAGGATATGTTAACAAGATTTTTCCTAGGCATTATTTGCACCACAAGGTTTTTTATGCTAACATCTATGATGCAATGAATTTTTTATTTAAATTCAACTCTTTGAGCTATATGTATAGGGAGCTCAGCCACCATCATTTTGAGCTTGAAAGTGACATGGCGAGGAAATTCAAGAACAAATATCATGTGGTATCATTCCTGATAACACATCATTGCCATCAAGTTGTGCACATTAGGCCTCCACTCACACCTCCAAATGGGCTACCTCTCACACCTCTAAACGAGCCACCTCTCACACCTCCAAACAGGCCACCTCTCACACCTCCAAATAGGCCACCTCTCACACCTCCAAATGGCCCTCTTCGTCAACCACTCTTTTTGGACACGAATGTTACAAAAGTGTCTCAAGCCTCTCCAATATTTACCAAAATATGAAAAATAAAGGTCAAGATGAAAACTCCTCAGTTGGCTATTCTTGAAATTGTAGTGAGGAGTTTGAAAGAATTTTGTGTTTTTTGGAAAAAAGAGCATGTTGAACATATCAAAAGCATATAGTATATAGCTTTCCAAACAAACAAATGTGAAGCGTATGCCTAAATAGATATCATGTTAGTGTCTATGTCAATCAAATAGTATATAAGTTGATGACATTTTCCTAATTAGATTTTTTTATAAGAATTGTATGTAAGGGTTCTAGTAAAAGGCCAAATATGTAGGTGGAAATCTCTTTCTCAAACCTATAAATTTTCATTGATATTTTATTATGTAACCTTTCTTATTATATAATATATTATGTTTTGATTAGAGGTAAAAACTGGGTTTTGAAGGGGCCCATAACCCTTTACAAAAAGGAACAACTAAATAAAAAAGGGAACAACATTAAACAACCATCAACCCAAAGTTAGTAAACCACCAGCCAAAAAGCAGCCATAAACTGGCAAACACCACTACATATTGTTCAAAATTTCAATAGCTTCCATCTCACTAGTAGCAAGCTTTTGTCCCTTAACCCCAGTATTAAAAACCTCAATACCCGAGGCCCCAACTTGATTTTTCAGTCTATTTCTAGTCCTAACCCCAGGCCCACCAGTTTTTACCTCACAACTCAAAACAAAACCTTTAGCAACACCCTTAACAACAACATAATCCTCCCACATCAGCTTACCCTTAGCAGCCATAACATCAGTAAACAAAATTTCCTTTCTCTTATTAGGGGAGAAAGCCATCACAGAGTCCGACCTAGTCAAGACTTTAGGATCTTCTCCACTCTTCATAACCACATTCCAAATTTTGTCAATTTTCTCCTCAAGGGATAACATTCTTCCCTCCATACTCTATTTCAGATTGACAGTTTCCTCCGCCACAGTATTAGCAACAGTATTGAGACCAGCCATTAAATTATCAATTTGGCTTTGGATCAAAGGGTCCTCAGCCTTACAAGCAATATTTCTAATACCAAAATTAGTCCTATTGATCTCATGAAAGAACCATTTAAATAGTTTAAAAAGCACATTTGCACTGTCATGGGCCGAACCCAACACATCAGAAAGATCCTCCCTATCAAAATTTTCAATGCGATTTCCCACAACAACATCCTCTTCAAAAGAACTCTCATGGACCTTATCATCAAAAGCATCCTTACCTTTACCAGTAGTGACATGAGACTTCAACCTATGAATCGAATTAGCAATTTTTTCTGCAACAACCATCCTCTTCTGAATCCTCTCCGCATCCACTTTCTTAGCTCCTGCAGCATGTTCACCACCCACAAATCTAACCTTCTCCTGCTTTAGCAATCCAATGATAGCACTCAAAACACCCTCACCATGGAAGCCACCAACCATGGAGAGAGGGACATTCTTCTCCATGTGTTGACTAGGTTTCAAAACCCTTCTCTTCTGACTTCCCTCCTCAGGTTCCTGCTGATGTCTAGATGCAGGGGGAGGAGAAGCTTCCCCATAAAGATCATTTTTTTCTTTTCCCCCCTTAGAAGGAACAAAAACCTCCACATCATCACTGCAAGTCATGTAACCCACTTCCTCATCCAAATTCCTTTTTCCCAAATTTACCCTAAACAGGGGATATGGGGCCCTCCTCCAGAGAGGCATATGAGTTTGGGACATAGTCAACATCATCATCCTTATCCAACTCAAAATATTTATTTAACATAAGCCTCCTCTTCCTCGGTTTCTTAGAAGCCCTTTCCTCACCTAAATCAATTTCATAACCCTCCCTAGCTTTAGCAGAAATATCCTTCAGAGTAACTAGAGTTTTTTGGACATCATGAGCTTTAACATGTTCATAAATCAAAAGAATCAACCCCAAGTGCAAGATAGGGTTTTTGGGATTCTTCCTATGCTATTTAATCCCATAGTCCATCGACACCAGCAAATAATAGGGAAATGAAACCCATTTCTTGTGCCTAAAATGGTTAAGCAATGAAAAATGGTAATTGTTAATGGTCGTGTGCCTTCCTTCCAGGGTTACATACCTCATGATTTCTTCGACAACATCCCGCTAGAGAGCCTTCAAGGAATTCCTCAGATACCCACCACTCTTCATAGGCTTCAAGTCATCACTCTCATTCTTCTTAAAGAAAAGGGACATCACGGCCAATGATTATTTCTTATCCCTGTACACCTTCATACCCTTAATCGCAAGACCAGTAATTTGGGCTATGAATTCCTCATCCACCATAATTTACCTACCACCCAAGTCCAGGGTTCTCCCTTTCCACCCTTTCTCAACCAATTTAGTAACCTGAGTATTATTGCCATGCAGTTTCTCCACAAAGGGAGTTAGACCACCCTTTTCTAAAATCGCCCACACTTCCTTTCTCTGCTTAGTAGTATCACATGATTTGGGCTCAACACGATTTCTGATTTTTTTTTAGTTGTTTGTGTAGACACCTAAATTTAATCACTTCCATATGATTAAATTTGTTGCATTCACGTCTATCATATTAATATTAATTTATTAAATTAATATTACACCCTTTGTCCCATAAAGTACTTAATTTAATAATTAATACTTTATCGTTTACCCTTATTCCTCTCTAAATTAAATAAATACACTAATTTATTTAATTTAGTCATTCTGCCTCTTTTTGATTTAAAAATTAATTTAAAATTCCTCACTTTCTCTCTCCTTGTCACATCCTCCAACATTTGCCACTTGCCTCTAACCTTCTATTAATTAACCTAATCTAATATTTGCACAACCTTAACCAAAATCATTAACTAAATTTAGCACCTCTTTTTGGTCAATTCTTCCATTTTTCCTTTTTGATGTTAACCCTCTCTCCTATGTGAATTTTTAATTCACATTTATTTGCTCTAGACTCCCCTCCTTTAAATGTGAATTTTTAATTCACATTCCATTCTCCCAAGGCTTCTAGAACCTTGGACTTGTCACAATCTCCACATGTGACCAAGTCCCACCTTTTTGGAGCCCACCTTTTATCCTCTAGATCATCTTATGAATGTGAATTTTTAATTCACATTTATCCTCCCAACCACCTTTCCTTTTCCCATGTAGATTTTTAAGGAATTCTAAAATTCCTCAAAAGTCCCTTTCACTCCCACTTGGGGACAAGAAATCCCTTTTTGTGGAAATCCTCTCATCCCCCAAGGTACATGTCCTTTTCCACCTCATGTACCTTTTTGACAACTCATCTCCACCTCATATCCTCTTGTCCACTTCACCCTCCACATGTCAGAGGCTTGTGGGTTCTCACCCACCATAGCCCTTCATCTTTGTTGGATCAATCTTTGAATTCTCTAGAGAATTCAAATTCTTCTATAAATACCCCCTCCTCAAGGGCATTTACAACACTTAGCTATCTTGCACCCTTATGCTGTCATTTTGCATTCTCAACACTTTGCACTCTCATAACTACATGCTGTCCAAGCCTTTTTCAATCATTCAACCATCTTTGTCCATCATTTTGCATATTGAAGCTTGCATTATAGACATTCAAACAATCATCTAAGGAGCACACAACCAATCCAAGTAAGGGCCAATCAAAGAAGTTTCAACAACAATGGAGGTAAAAGTGTTTGTGTTTCATTTTATTTGCATTCCTTTTCGTTGTAACTCTCTTTTGGCTAATCTTGAGGTGTCCTTGGTGTTTTGTCTTTCATGTTTCTTAGTTATTTTGCACACTTAGAGCGGTAGGAAATTCCAAGGTATACAGTTTGTTTCAATTTTTTCGTCTTGGACAATTGAGGCCTTGATCAAGGATTCCATTGAAATTATCAAATCCTTTGATAATGTTTATATTTCCCATATTTTGAGAGAGGGAAATAAGTTAGCTAATTTCTTCGCTAACTTTGGTATTAAAGATAGTAAGGTATGGGATTTAAATGACCCCATCCCTTATGAGGCCATGACTATTGTTATAAATGAAAGTTAAATTATTCTTTAAGGTGTGCACGTCCTTGCTCGCGTGGTGGAATATCATTAGTAAGGATGGTATGGTTATGATTTTGAGGAAAGGCTATTATATGGCATAGAGTTCAAATTAATTATGGTATGTATGTCCTGTGGTTTCCTTCACATGGATTGTGGGTGTTAGCCACATAAGCTTCTAGAGTCTTCTGTTGGATTATTCGGTTCTGAATATATTATGTTGGCTTAATGCCTTTTACTAAAAAAAAAGCTTAAAATAGTCAAGGGTGAAAGATAAAAAAAATAAAAAATGAAATTCCACAAACATAAATTTGATGTAAAATTAAAATTAATTGATGTAGGGATTTATAGGACTAATATGAAATGATATTATTTTTAGAATTTTGAGAAAACTACAACCTAGATGAAAACTAGCATGTCTAGTGGCTTTAATAGAGACAAGGGGAGATGGGTGAGTAAAAATATGAAATAAATAGATATGGGGGATGGGGGAAATAGATTAGGAGGGATTATAGATGTATTGAGAGGGGAATTCTATATATTAGACAAAAAATAGGATAAAAATCAAACTATTGAAATGAAAATATTATGCCAGCTATTGCAAAAACATGAAAATAGTAAACCGTTGTTGATTATTTGTCTATAGAGGTTGATATGAGGCTTATAAATAATTTTTCAATAGATTTATGGAAAGATAAAACCTAGTTAAAATGTTATAATCACTAAAATGCACTTTGTTCTTTGAAAACTCAAAATTTTCTCACAAGATAAAAGGTTATTGTTGTAGTGTAGAAATAGTGATAAATATGAGCTCTATTTATCAAATTTCTTGATAGAACATGGGTTGAAAATACAGTGTGCCCTATTTGGGATGATTTGAGTAATATTTGGTGAGAAAACTAATTTTATTGGAGGATGATGAATTCTTCTCCTTGCTACACCCAAATTGGTGGAGAAGTCCTTAAGACCAAAAAGACTCAATTTCCTAGGACTAGTCAAGCACAAAGTTTTCCAACTAGGTTTGGTGGTCCCAATCATGATGATATTTAAAAATAAATATTGGAGGATTTCAAAGGTGGTTTTTGTGCTAGGTTTTAGGAATATGATCTCATTTTAAAGGAAAAAAAAGGTGGCAAGGTGAAGGGAGTAAGGTGTCATGGAAGGGGTCAACACCTACAACCAAGGGGTCTAAGAAAATTATAAAATAAACTATAAAATCAAATACATAAAAAGGGATCTAAGAGACAAAAAAAAAAAAGAATATGATTAGGGATAACAACATATAAAGGGTCAAAAGAGGAAGCAACACACATGTGCTCAATACAACTAAAATGAGTGAAAATGTGACAATGGAAATTTCAAGGTAAGTAATCTTTATCTTAAAGTTGGATGCCTTTGAAGAAAGTCATGTTGAGGAACGACCTAGACATACTAGTCTAATTGGTGAATCTACCCTAGATTTGTTGTCCATGTATTAGCAAGATCATAATTTTCTAAACTATAAATATCTAGGGATACTTCAATGGACATTGCTTAACCATCCCCATCAACTTTTAAGTCACTTATATCTTCATTAACCCTTGAGTGGATAATGAGGTATCTTTCTATTTGTATCTATGTAACAAATTTTACATTAAGGGAGGTACTTAGATTGCAAGGGAAAATGTTAGACTATTAAGGACTTAATGAGTGATTTAAATCTATAATAAGATGTTTTTATACTTTTGTTGATTGAAAAGTAGTTTTGGGATCTTAGGGGATTTATATGTTGGGACACATACCCTAAAATTTTGTTAAAATATGAATGTAATTCATGACTACAATAATATGCCTTAAAGACATGACAATAAGACCTACCCAAACTATTATTTAACATCAGATGAATAAGTTACTTTAAAAATTAATCCTCAAGGGATTATGGATTAAATTTATGTTTAATAAATGATAAAAATAATGGACTCAACTAAGCACCTAGAATAATGGTTAATTTTTGACAATAACTCTTAATAATTTTTAAAACCTCAAGGATTACCACTTGAAAACTCAAAAGATAATACAATACAACAAATTCTAGGTAGTTAGCAAAATAACACTCAACCATATTGATATACTTATTTGCAAAAATAGAAATTAAGAAGATGGTCTAGGGATTTTTATATGTAAGGTTCATCTAACTAAGTGTTGTCCCATATTCCTTCCATTGCACTCAATCTCAAATAAATATGGGTTATGGTAGTTGCATGTAGAATTTTAAGAACTAAAAAAGTTACTATCAATGACAAGATCCCCATTCATCTAATTGATGAATTTTTAGATGTACTTCATGGAGCTTGCTTCTTATCCAAGTTAGATTCATGTTTTGTCTACCTAATATGAGTAGACATCAACAAAAAAATAGAAAAGGAGACATTTTCTCAAGAAAAATTCACCCAAAACATCTTTATAATAAGTATTTTTAAAGGAATATAGAGTTTCTTCTAGAAATCTCAACATAAAAATATTATTATAATCTACCAATAAAATATTATATCTAGTGAAGAGGGTATGAGGGGCTAATCTGGATATCATTTCCTCCATATTTAGAGGAAATTGTCTTCAATTTTTCCTTAAGATGGTGAAATGTTACTAAAAAGATGCTTGTGAGATCTACTTGGCTTGGTTCGATAGGGTATCCTTATGACCAACCAAGTATGTAGTGGTAGTCCCACACCTATTAGAGTATGTGTGAACCTCAAATGGTATCTATATCTAAAGGAGGATAGAAATATATAATACTATGTTTAGGATGGGCGATATATACTTATTCTTCTAAGTGAGGTGGCTCATATCACTTCAATTGATTTACATTAATTACATCATGGATTCTACGCTAGGATGGGAGACCAAGTTTAAATACATTATCTACTGTCTTTTGGATAATAGTGTAAGAGTCATATCTAATAGGCTTGAGCTTATGATTTTGACCTTTGAACCTTTTCTTATGCATATAAATCTATAATTTATCCTCAACCATGAAGTTAGAAGGGATGTTATGCTTATCATGATTTTCCCTATACATAGTGTGAATAAATATTCAACGAGCTCCCTTCGGGTGTATTTTACTCTAAGTATTGGCCTGCGCATCGCAGGAAATCCACTTGGCCTTTTATCAAGGTCTGCTTCCCCCTCCACATGTCTGCTCTGTGCACCTTGATGGTTTCCCTTCCTTTGCACCTCGGGAATCCCCACTATACTTCCACGTGTCGTAGCTACAAGCCATATTTTATGATTCCTTTTTGCTTCCTCATCAAGCTCCACTTGAGTGCCATGAAGCTCTCATTCCCAAAGAAATTTGGTGGGTCCGACAATTGTTGTCTGTGATGCACTCTTTCTACGTGTCTACTCTTCACAAATCTTTTAAGGAGAGGATGAAATAATGACCGCGAACAGTGAAATGCTGCTACACATCTCTTTTGCGCCTAGTCGATGATCATTTCCTCCACTTTTGGATAGAGCTCTACCCACTCAACATGTGTAGCCTTGGTGCAAGTCTTTAGCAGTGAGAGATAAAGGTTCACACGGGCAGTGAAATACTGCCATGTGCCTATTCGATGAATCTCATATTTGGGTGATGAATCAGACAAACCAAATGCTGCGATTGGACACCGCATGTCATAATCATTTGCACGAGATGGTGACACTTGTCTATTTAACCTTGTTGGGACCACCGCCATCATTTGCAGGAGATGCACCTGAGCCTGGAATGACCAGATGCTTGGTTTTGAATCTTTTTTGTTGCAATAGCTTGGGGAATATTCTTATTTCTACATCATTGCCAGGGATTGTGAAATATTTTCTGTTACTTCTCTCTGAAGCAGTGGGATTTTTTGCTATATATACTTCTCTCTGTTGTGAGAAAAAGCCCAAAATTTTTAAGGAACACTAGTTTTAGGAAAAGATGCCAGGCCTTTATTACTATTTTATTTTATTGCAAAATACTTTCAAACTATGCCAATTGTTCGACCTTTCTATTCTTTCATGCTATTTGATAAAACTGTAAACTGTGCTGCTATTGTCTAGACATTCCATTTGAGAACTTCTATATATATTGAATGCAAGTTTTCTGATCTCTAGATGATGTCTAATGACTCTTCTTGGTAGTAGGAATGTATGCAATGTTATTTTATGTCAATAAATGGATTGTCTATGCTTTAATTTTTAGTTTTTGCTTTTCTGGAACACTACAAATACCAATCGAGCCCTTAGATCTATGATTTATCGTGCCTATCATTAAGCCTTGGTGCATCACCTTAGGATATAATTTATTTTATTATATTTTTTTCCTTTTCCCTTTCCAAAACCCTATTATAGAAGAAGTCAACTTCTCTAAAAACCTGGAGGTCACTCAATTTAGCACAAAAGGTCCCCCATAAATTGAGTTTCCCATAAGAAATTGTTACCTTGTCAAATTTTGGAATCAACAACTTTTTTTTTTCTGGCATGCCCAGTGGGACTAAGCTTAAATGAATCTGCACTTTAGAAGGGTGAATGAGCCATCGGCCTGTAACTAGATCCTAAACTGTAAGCAACCCCAGTTTACTAGTACCTCCACTAGGAACAATGCAGGCCGCAAATCAGTTGGTAATTTTTCCACTCCCACCACCCATTCCTCTAACCATGTTGCTAGCCGCCAACATAAATTACGTGGCATGGGATGTTGGAAGTCCCCTAGCAGCCCTAGTAGCACCTATTGTTTGGGGTGCTATCATGATTTCAACTATGAAAGCTATACCCAAGTTTACCAGAGATGGATCAAGAACACCCGTAGAACATCTGCAAGATGTGGTGGAGATGTTTCTAGTGCATGGGATCATAGTGCAAAATGTAGCTCTAAGGCTTCTCACCATGTCTTTTAAAGGCAAGGCACTAGATTGGTACCAAACACTATTACCTAGCACTATTTGCACCTGGGACGAGCTTAGAGATCAGTTGTCTGAGAGGTTCTCAAATGATGGAGATCGCTCTTGGCTATATTACCAACTATTTGTCATAAAATGAGCTCCCTAGGAGGCTATGACGGACTTCACTGCCCGATTCCACACAAATTGGCAGAGGATCCCTATTACTATACGCTCGAATCTTGAGTTGGTGTTCATATTTTATCTGAAGTCCATCAATCCTAACATTTCCATGATGATCAAGTCTTTGGGAGGATCTACTCTACCAGATGCTTATGGTGTCGCCGTCAAAGCCAAGAATCATTCGATAGATTGCGGAAAGTTTCCTCCTTGGCCTATCATGCTGATATTTCCTAAAATATCGATACCCGCACAAGAACTCACGTCAACTAGCATTCCTACAACTCCCCAGTCAATGTACACATGCTAAGCACCACAAAATGTCACCTCTACATCCGGTTCTTCCAAAGATGAAATGAGCGATTTTAAAGAAATGTTGTGGACTATGGAAAATGACATAACCACCTTCAAGTAGAACCAATCAATGCCTCTGAAGCCTGCCTATCAAAACTATCAAGGTGGATGGCCCTCATATCAGCAGAATCATTACCAAGGTGGTTCCCACACTAATCCACCAACTCCAATAGTCAACCAAATGGTGCTAGTGCCTACTCCACTAACGAGCGCTTCACCAAGCTCGAGTAGGGAATTAACCATAGGGTAGAATAACCTCATTACTGACATCAATCCATGGTGTTTCCCTTGCAGTGATGTGCATATGCCTTGGAACTTTCCATGTGGCAACTTACAACAAAAGGTGGCAGAGTAACGTAGCCAAGGCGTGATGCCAAACCATGGAGGTTATGTATATGCCTTGCCACAAATGGAGAGTGTGGTTCTTACCGCGTAAATGCAAGGGATGTCTCTAGAACAAGAATCTAACATCACTCTTGATCACATGCTCTTCTCATGGATGGAGGAAGAAGAAACAATGTTTTCTAATGATACGTCCATATCCAAGACACCGCAAGTGCAATCTAAATATAACACTGACTCAAAGAGGAGATTTACTAGTGATTTAGTTGTTCCGCATCTAGCCAACCCACAACTTAAAGGTGCTTCAGATTAGATACTTGGCACATCCACTCTACCCCTGCAATCTCAACTGTAGAAGGAAATTATCATAAAAAGAGGAAAGGAGAAAAAACCTCCAAGTTTTCCACCTTTTAATGTGCTAGAACAATTGAAGAAATCATCCACTAATGTCTCTATGGGACATTCTATCTATCCCAAAGCAAAAAATACTATTACAGAAGGTGCTTCAAGTAGAGGTCAGTGCAACACCAACAAAGTAGTTAGCCAATGTAGAGGCTATTAATCAACTATCTCTAGCTAAAGTCCTTATGAACAACACAAAAGAATCCCTTGTCGAAATTAGAGATAATTTGAAGCCCCAACCCTTCTTCTTAACTCTCATTATAGGGAAGAAGTTATTGCACAATGCTATGATTGATTATGGAACTAGCACCATGATTATGCCTAAAAAAATAGCCAAAGCTTTAGGACTCAGCTATGAACCTATGAAATGGGGAGTAATGCAGCTTGATGGGAAAAAATTTGAAACCATAGGTGTCATCAAGGCACTTCCTTTAACTCTATTTGCTTTCCCTAGTATCATAGTGCCGCAAGACACTGTGATCATAGATGTTCCTCCAATGTTCGACCTCTATCTATCCTAAGAATTTACTTCAAAGGTGGGTAGATACTTGTCCCTTGATTGGTCACATCTGATTCTTAGAACCAAGCACAGTGAAAAAATGAAGATAGAATCATAGGCTTTACATTTTGAACATGTAGCAAATGAAGCCCTGATCAATTTTGAAGTCACGTATACCTCTATCACCAAGCAAGAAATGTATTTCATTGAATTACTAGAGGAAGAAAAGGTGACCAGACACCGGGATGATCAAGAAGATGCTCTGTTGAGTGAACATATGGATAGTGACCCTTTTGACAATTATCATGCTACAGGATTGGGCACCTATGTAATTTATGATGAAGACCAAGTGCTCCTAAAGGTTGCCAAAGAATTCAGAGGTGGCCAAGCACTTGAGCTATGGACACTAAACTTTGATGGAGCAAGAGGTAAATTAGGTGCCAGAGCTAGAATATGTTTAATATCGACACAAAATGAAAAAATACTAAGGTCTTTCCACTTCTAGTTTGCTTGTTCGAACAATGAAGCCGAATATGAAGGATTAGTTCAAGGTTTGAGCCTTGTAGAGCAAATGGGAATTAAGCAATTAATGGTGTTTAGAGATTCCAAACTAGTAGTCAGCCAAGTCCAGAGGATTTTTGAGGCAAGGAATGTTTGCATGAGACCCTATTAGCACCAAGTCTGGGACCTGGTTGAGAGTTTTGAAGCCTTCAACATCCAGACTGTTCCCCGAGGACAAAATGGTGACGTAGACTGCATGGCCATGATTGGTGCTTAGTTTGATCCTGCCTCTGACCTTATACATAATGAAAACTCTGTACAAGTAATAGTCTGATCGGCGATTCTTCACAATGATCAAAGTTGGCAGGTTTTTGAAAGTGATGAACATATTGCCTCATTCATCCATCAGTCAGGGGAATTCTCCGATCAAATTCAACCAAAGATGATCAACGCTTATGAAGGAAAAATCATGCAACTCAAATCCAACAAGCTTCTAAAAGAATTGGTTATTCTCAATTTTTTTTTTAATTGTGATGATGCAAGAAATGATAGAAAGAAGTTCGTGGCAGACAAAAGTGATTACATAGACCTTCGGGTCTCAGATGGCAGAAACCTTCGAGTTGAGAAAGATGTCCCACACCATGATAAAGAAAGGCTCATCAATTTCTATGAGAAATATGGAGTAGTGGCCTAGTCCTATGATGATCTAAAGGGATACAATCCTGACATCATCCAACATGTGATCGAGCTAACAGAAGGTGCAAAAATAGTCTGACAAAAGCAGAGGCCAGTAAACCCCAAAATTGAAGTGCTAATGGCGCAAGAGCTAACCAAGATAATTGAGTCACAGATTGTCTTCTCAATCAAGCATAGTACTTGGGTATCCAATTTTGTCTCGGTCCGAAAGAAGAATGGAAATATTTGCTTGTGTGTGGACTTTCGAGACCTAAACAGAGCATCCCTAAAGGATCATTATTCATTGCCCTCTATGGAGTCAATCCTACAAACGGTAGTAGGATCAGAAATGTTTTCTCTGCTGGACGACTTCTTCGGTTCTAATTATATATGAGTTAAGAAGGAGGATCAACACAAGACTATGTTCACTAAAAAGTGGGGAACATTTGCATACACTAAAATTCCTTTTGGTTTATCCAACATAGGGGCAACATTCCAGCGAGTAATGGACATCGCTTTCAGTGAGCTAATCAATAAGTTTATTCTAATCTATTTAGATGATCTTACCATGTTTTCTAAATATAAGGATGATCATTTCAACCACTTAGAAATAGTTTTCAAAAGTGCCAGGAGTTCAGATTTTCCCTGAATCCAAAAAAATGCGTATTCGGAGTGTCACAAGGCAAGCTGTTAGGACACGTGGTATCCAAAGAAGGAGTTTCAATCAACCCTGAGTGGGTGAAAGCTATCATGGAACTTCCCCTTTCGGTGAACAAGAAAGGCGTTCAGTCCTTCTTGGGTAAGGTAAATTTTGTTAGCAAGTTTATTTCTGACTTTGTGGGAATAATTAAGCTGATCACTCTAATGCTTAAAAAGGATCAAGCATTGAAGTGGACAACCGAAGCTCAAGAAGCCTTCAAAAAAGTCAAGGATGCTATTTCCGCAGCTCTGGTACTGGTTAATCCAAATTTATCTAAGGATTTTATAATGTATGCATTCAGTAGCAAGTCCAGTATTGCTACTGTCTTAACCCAAAAGGATAATGAAGGAAAAGGAGAACATCCAGTGGCATTCTACTCTTGAACCCTGAAGGAATATGAGACGAATTATAATTTCATCGAAAAACAAGCCTTTGCAATAGTGAAGGGACTTAAAAAGTTCCACCATCTAATTTCCTACAATAAAGTGTTTGTTTATGTCACACATTCCAGTGTGCACAAATATATCATAGAGGGAGAAATCACAGAAGAAAGAGCTAATTGGATCACCAAGATCCTTGAATATGACATTGAGGTCAAACCCACTAAAAATGTTTGAGGAAGAGGACTGTGCAAATACATGGCACAGGATGAAGAGATACCCACCGAAGAAGAGAACCAAAGCTTGTTATGATAAATGAACTAGAATTTGAGGATTGTTGGCTAACAAATAGAATGAGGTTTATGCAAATAGGAAATATCCACCAGGTCTTTCCTCCCAAAAGAGGAGATACTATCGGCTGCAGAATTGCAGATATGCGCTAGTGGAAGGGGTCCTTTTCAAAAGGAATTTCAGTGGTCTCCTCCTGCAATGCATTACTGCAGAGCAAGTGAAGAGAATCCTTGACATGTTCCACAATAGCACTATGGGCAGACACTTCTCTGCTAAGACCACCACCATCAAAATCATGTGCACAGGTTACTATTGGCCCACACTTTTTAACAACTCCCACTCTTTAGTAAAATCTTGCAAAAAATGCTAGTTCTTTATAGACAGAAGGAAGAATTTTGCAATGCCTCTCAAACCTATAGTGGTTGATGAACCATTTGCACAATGGGGCCTAGACTTCATCAGGATGATTAATCCCGCTTCCAGTGCCAAACACAAGTGGATTCTGACCACCGCAGATTACTTCACAAGATGGACATAGGTCGTTCTGCTTAAAAACACAAGAGAGGCAGAGATAGTTGATTCCTCAAAGAGCTAGTGACATGGTTTGGTCCTCCAAAGACAATCATTTTTGATAATGCCAGAGCTTTCCTAGGGGAAAAGGTATGTCACTTTGCATTAACAAATGGCATATTCTTTAAGACATCATCAAATTATTACCCGCAGGGAAGTGGCCTAGTAGAGTCAATGAACAAGAATCTAGTCAGACTCCTTAAAAGAATTGGTTTGAAACACCAGAGAGAACAACATAAAAACCTCCAAGCGACACTTTGGGAAAATCGTATAACTCCTAAGCA
Organism: Sequoia sempervirens; assembly: GCA_007258455.2. Taxonomy (NCBI): domain Eukaryota; kingdom Viridiplantae; phylum Streptophyta; class Pinopsida; order Cupressales; family Cupressaceae; genus Sequoia; species Sequoia sempervirens. Next base: position 37,891,130 of record VDFB02168118.1, on the reverse strand, counting down.
AGTCCTTAAGACTTCGCCTTTATGAGTTGGTATATGGGAAAGAGGCATTGTTGCTTATATCTATGGAGATTCCAACGCTTCAACTATTGAAATCCCTCGAGATAGAACAAAATGGTGCCATGGAGGTTTAGCTTGCCGAACTTTTAGAAGCACAAGGAAAAAGGGAGAATTCCCTAATAGCCATGACAAACTGCCAACAAGTGGTCAAGCGGTGGTTTGACAAGAAGGCTTATGACCAAGGCCTAAAGTGCTGAGACTTAGTACTGAAATATGATGAAAGGGCTGCTAAGCCAGGTCAGCATGGAAAATTTGATAGCCTATGGGAGGGCCCCTTTAAAATCATTCAGTGCAAAGCATAATGATTTCGAGTTAGAAAGTATGGAACATGAACCATTGGGAATTCTAGTCAATGGGATCCATCTTAAGTTGTTCCATTAAGTGTCAAATTTTATTTTTGTGCATATGTGAATAATGTTTTTATTTTCTTTCCCTTTGTGTTGGCCGATCTTTTTTTAAAAATTGGTTCATGTTTCAGCAGAAACAACCTGTCATTGTAGAGAGTAGAGTAGCGGAATTGCTTTACAGATTAAAAAATAATACACCCATGTTCAAAGAAAATGAACACATATGCTAATAAAAGAGCCCATACAATAAATATGCAAAATGGAAGAGAGAGCCGTGGATTTTTATAAAGATATATGTCAATTTATATATATTCTTTCATTTTTTAAATTGCAAAATTGGTTGAGAGAGCCACAATTCAAAAAGTATATGATTATATGAGATATTCTTTCATATATGCTATATCTATATCCTTTTTTAAGCTTATATACAAAAATTGTAAGTAGGTGTTGTATTTAACAACATAAAACAAAGAAAATAGGGAGGAAATAGGGAGGCATTTTATCCAAGAGCACGGGAGGTAGCAATTGATGCATCTATGGCAGCGTCTACCACTTCTTCTATGGTAGCACCTACTGTGTCTTCATCAACAGGTTCTTCAGTAGCAGAAGCTGAATCATTTGGAGCAACCACCATTTGCAGAGGGTACACCAAGTTCCTGAAGTCAGTGTACCAATCAACGTCATAGAATGGTATTATGTTGTAGCTACGGAATAGAAAGTGCAAGGCCTAGGTAACCCTTTTTCGATGCTCATTGCGTGTCTGAAGGAAGAATCCATTGAGAAATGACAACCATATAATGACTGCTTCTTCCTCAATGTAGCGTCAGAGGTCACTGGTTGTTGGTAGGCCTACCCCATATGCAGCATGAGCGACAATCTCACCTAGGCCATTCAGGTACTTTTTTGGAAAAAAATTCTTGACCAACTTCAGAATTAGAGGCCTAGGGATACCAATGTCTAACATTGACGCAACAAAGTGTGAGTAGATATCAGTGTTCACATGGTATTTCTCCTCATACTCTATAAAATCCCTACCCAGAACCCATTTTATGGCTACCAAAACCAAGGAGTGTTTATTTTTGGTCATTCTCTTCAATCACCTAGTGAAAATCTCTCCTAGAAAAGTTGTCTATGGCTTGTAAGAAGTTAACCTAATGGGAGTATCCATGGTACTGACACAATTCTTCTACCTTCTAACTAACATCGAAACTTGCCTACCACCTAGCTTATGAGAAAACTCACTTACTGAAGCTAAAGACTGTGCTAATGACCTATTGTTAAATATTCTCAAATGCTAAGTGTGATTTCCTCACTACTTAGTAGCCTATTTATAAAAAAAATGAGAAAAAGCATGCTAATTCATTTTGAGAAAATGTGATGATAACCAAGTGCCAACTTGAAAGGCATGACTACATTTGCTTGCATTTCCTAACTGGTTGCATCTGCAGAAGTATGACTCAATGCGTGCTAAGTTAATAAGAGCTAGTTAATTAGTTTTAAAATGGTGGCGCTCATCGGCAGTAAGTTGCACAGTCGTAGGCTATTGTGTCATCTCACAAGCGTTTCCCATAGCCCAAGGCAGGATCCATATCTTTTCAGGTCATGATCATTTGTTTTGGCTTAATCATTCAATCCAAGATATTAATTGCCAACACATACTAACGCAAGGTTAGAAGGAAAATTGCCAGCTCAAGTTTCAAGGAAATCACAACATATCACATGGTTTCCAAACACAATAATGAATTCTTGCCACCTCACAATGGCAGGTAATTCATTTTGCACGAGCCGAGGAATTAACAATACATGACGAATTAAATGAAAAACACACTTTCCTCTACCACCTTGAGAAAAGATAGCTAAATATTGCATGAAAAAGTTTAATGTTTAAAGTATTTTAAAATAAGCCAAGGCTTAAAGTGTAGAGAAATTTTTAGCATATCCATAGCCAAATAAAAATTACAAAGAGTTCAAAACCTGTAGAAGTTTTCATCTAAAGAAAAATGTTAGAGAGTTCATCACAACAAATGCAAGAGGAGATTGGCCAGGATTTGTTTACAACCATACAGTTGTAATAAGATGTGTATATCTATGAAGATTTAGAATATTCTATGTCTGGTATACCAAGCAAGCCGAAGAGGGAAAATACGATAGAGTTGAATAGGCCCAAAGATTGTAGAGACCAAAAATGGGTTGAGGAGAAATAGGATAATACCTATGACCCACGACTCGCAAAAAACCCTAAATCCTTAAGAGAAGAAGCCTATGCAAGGGTGAAGTCACCTAAGGTAGACACATCAATAGCAAGGAAGGTTTGGTATAGTGGTCTTCCACAATACATGGTCCCACTGGTACATTACTACCCAGAGATAGTTGATGCCGCCATTTAGCGTTATAACCTTGACACTCGCTGCATCAAGGGCCAAAACTTAAGAGTTCACATTAGCCCACAAGCCATTTGGCATATGCTATGTATCCCAGACCCAAGTGAAAGAAGGGAGAAAATTGAGTCCTTCCCTGGTAAAGGAGAAAAGACGTGGAAGGCGATGAAAAAGGGCTCAACTTTCCTAATAGAGGAGATTGGTAAGAAGGGAATCCCAGGCACTAGGCTGCTGAGTATCTCGTTTCCGCGCAGTTCATTTTGTGAGGACATGTAGGATGCCATGTCAATGCTAGCTTTTGTGTGCGGCCGAGACTCTGACGAGATGGTGGAAACCTTTCAACTGGGGCTAATTTTCTAATTCCACAAACAACATAATACCTTCTAGTATGATTTCACTGAGTTCCTGGTGGAGGAAATGATACGGAAAATGAAAAATTACCTAGTGGAGGGAAAGTTTAGATTTCTCTTCCTGGTTCACATGTTCCTACATCAAAACCCTGATTTCTTTAGTAGGTATTTTGAATTATCAATTTTTGATGAAAAGAAGAAGAGGAAGCCAATATCCACATAGACACCCTTTCTTTCCATGTCATATGATTATTATGCATTTTTGGATTATTTTATAACTCAGGTCTTGCAAGATTTACAAGGAGGAGATGACACAGTCTGACTCGACAAGGATCAGACTAGATATATGCAGAGTTTCACTCCCAATTCTTAGGAGAAGATTTCACAATTCTCCAGATGCAGGGCTTCACTGATCAACCCTTCCTTCTCCCAGCCTACGTCATAGATAGGGTGCTCATGCTTGAAATGTATAGGCAGGAGTGTATCATTGATTATACCTTCTGCAGCAGCCCAAGTGTCAAGAGAAAATGATTCTTCACTTGTCCGAAGAATTTCAAAACTGTGACTCTAGTAAAGAAGCAATCAGATCAGTTATTGCAGGATAAACTGGCTCATTTAGGGTTGATTTTGGTATGTAAAAAATGGGATTACAACCCTTTCAATGACCTGTCAGAGCTACACATGAAGGTTACTCATGTTCCTCGACCTTATTGGGAAAAGCGGCATAGCCCGCAGGTAGAAAAAGATGAAATTTTTGTTGAACTAGCGTGTATTCCCACACAAGATAACAAAGAGCCATGGCACAAATTCTACTTTGTTGTGGCGGTGGCCAAAGATAATGTCCAGATGGAATGCGCCATGTACAACAAGTTGCAGAAGGATGAGGAATGGACTTATGAGAAGATAGAAGCTTTCTGGAAGTATCGCCAAGAATCAGAGCAATTGGATGCCCCTTATGAGATCTTGAAGTAGGATAAGGAATTTGAAAAATGGTGGGATGAAGACCATCCTAGCCCAGACTCTAGCATCAATAAGAGTGATGACCTGGAGGATGAGTCTGAAGAGCAAGAATAGGAAGTGATGAATTTTGCGTCCTCTACGCTGAAGGAGAAAGGCTTTGGACAACCCACCTATGTAGCCACAAATGTGTGGTTTAATGTATCGAGGGCTTTGCATACACTCACTTGGGTCACTGAGGAAGCCGTGGTACTACAAAAATAGTTGGAAGTAACTGCTAAAGCTGGGGAAGCCTCGCCTACAAAATGACAGTGTACGAAAACCATTATTGGAGAGGGTTCGCAAGAACCCATCGGAAGAAAGGTGCTTGTAGCTAGCTAGGAGCCTGAAGCTGAGGGAGAGTCGCTAATGATTCTGAAGCCACCATCAACCAGTCAACAGGTAAAATTTGATCCTTCTTCTCTTGCTTCTCAATCCTTGGTATCTATCCCTATCTCAGCGGCAATCCCTGCCATGAGTATTGGCCCTCCATTGCCCACTTTTAATCCAACACATGTGGGAGGTTTTTCCGAATTCTCATAGACCACTCCACCTAGCTTTACTCCTTCGCGAACCCTTACACCAATTGCTACCACTCAAGCTCTCCTTGCCTCGCTTTTTGAAGGTGTTCCCTCTACGGGCACCCATACTTTCGCTATTGTTGCAGATCCTCTTCTATCACAATAGGCTGACTCTACAATGATAACTCCTTCACCATTCTAGCCCATGAGTCCTTCTATCGATTCACCAATTGAGCCATGCCAAGTGACAAGCCCTTCTACTGGTTCTCAAACCAAGCTTTGGAATGTGCCCCACTTCTCCCCGCAAATTGTCACTCTCTAGAAAAAGAAAATGCACGAGCCTATTAGAATTACCTATCCATATGCCCTACCTTCTCATGCTCCTTTTGCAGGTAGACTAGTTTTGTTGCCAGCTGAATTCATGGCACAGATTGAATGCATAAATGAAGCACATATAAGTAGAATACAAAAGTACAAGGCAAAGGATGACAATACTTCTGTTGAGACGAAAATGCAAACTCTTTATGATGAGACCCGACAAGAGCTAAAGTTTGCAACCTTGTACTCAAGAGTAACCAAGCCACAAGGGGAGATGCACCTAGAAGACTATGAAATATATGTGGTAGGGCTTGACATGAAGGTGGCCCGATTGCAGGATAAAGTTGAGATTATGGAGGAAACACAACAGGTGGTCACCACCGAATTCCTTAAAACTGGTTGCTAGCTAAAGAAAAAGGATGAGCAACTTAAAACAGTAAAGGAAAGGGCTAGCTTTTTGGAGAAAAAAGAGAAATCCCTGGAGGTGGATGTTGCATGTATGACAGAAAGGGTGCTGACAATAGAGAATGAGAAGAACATACTTCAGGGTGAGCTTGCAAAGGTTCAAACTATCGACCCTGCTATGGTAAATGAGTTGTGTACTAAGAATTAGGAGGTAGAGCAGAATTTGCAGCTAAAGAATGAAGAGTTGGAGCGGCTTTGCCTTGAGTATAGTCAAAGAATAGCACAAAAGAATGAGGATTTGGAGCACCAACAAGCTCGATATGAGCAGAAGTTACAAGAAAAAGAGGCTGAATTTGAGGGCCTAAAAGCTTAATTAGAACAAGAGCTTTAAGAGACAAAGTCCTCTCTGGACATGCATTTAGCAAATCACTCCCGAGTCGAAGAAAATTGGAATAAAGAAATGGGAAGCTTTGCGAAGCAACTGGCGTCTGAGAAAAGGAAAAGGGTAGAGTTGGCTGAGGCCATTAACTCAAAAGACGTAGAGATTGCTTCTGTCAAAAGCTCTCTCCTATCCTCTCTTGCATAGCCAGATATTATTCCATTGGTTAGGCAGTTGTACATTTCTCACTAGGAAAAGATTATTTTTTTTTTCCTAGCACTACAACCCACCCTTTGATTCATCACCAAAGCATCAAAGCTGAGCCAGGAGGCTCATGATACAATTGAGCAGATCCCACAGTTTATCTTGGAAAAGGTTCTAGAAGCAAAAGATCTGCTCACCAAGCTATACTCAGTCTCTGATGAAGACCTCGCTAGGGTAGGAATTGAGGATCAAGATGCAGCTGTTTAGATGGAAAACAAGTTTATCCATTGTCACTCTACCTTCCAGCGCACTAAAGCGGTCACGACTACTCTGAACAAGACAATGGAAAACATGTGGGAGAGTTTCTCCAAGTTGAACAAGGTGGGTTTGCCATCCCTATTCCTTGAGAATGACTCTATTGCTACGACTAAGTAGATTACAGAAAGAATAGAAGACAAGGAGAATGATCTAGATGCACTTTCAAGGATTTTAGTCATCCTCCCACTGCAATCGACATTGAGGGATTTATTCATCTACTTACACAACTACTATTTCATTGTGAAGCAGGCGCCAGTTTACCTGATGTGTTTCCCCATAAAGAAATGATTGATCTAAGCGGAGCACAAAAAAATTTGTACAACATAGTAAGGCCATCTAAGGATGAATGTTTGCCTCTACAGGTGACTCTTTCCAATCTCTGATTCCGTTACTTGATGAATTGGTGCTTTGGTATGTAAACTAGAGAAATTTTGGGTTCTCCATTCCTCAAGTGAAACGCCCTTGGTAGTCGCCAAAAGCTGTGAATAAATATTCAACGAGCTCCCTTCAGGTGTATTTTACTCTAGGTATCAGCTTGTGCATCATAGGAAATCCACTTGGCCTTTTATCAAGGTCTGCTTCCCCCTCCACGTGTCTGTCTATGTACCCCGGGGGTTTCCCTTCCTTTGCATCTTGGGAATCCCTGCTATACTTCCACGTGTCGTAGCTACGAGCCATTTTTTATCATTCCTTTTTGCTTCCTCATCGGGCTCCGCTCAAGTGCCATGAAGCTCTCATTCCTAAAGAAATTTGGTGGGCCCCACAATTGTTGTCTGCAATGCACTCTTTCTACGTGTTTACTCTTCACAAATCTTTCAGCGAGAGGATGAAATAATGACTGCGGGCAGAAAAATGTTGCCATGCGTCTCTTTTGCACCTAGCCAATGATCATTTCCTCCACTTTTGGATAGAGCTCTACCCACTCAACACATGTAGCCTTGGCGCAAGTCTTCAGCGGTGAGAGATAAAGGTTCACACGGGCAGTGAAATGTTGCCGCATGCCTATTCGGCGGATCTCGTATTCGGGCGATGAATCAGGTGAACCAAATGTCGCGATTGGCCACCGCATGTCATAATCATTTGCACAGGATGGTGACACTTGTCTATTTAACCTTGTCGAGACCACCACCACCATTTGCAGGAGATGCACCTAAGCCTGGAATGACCAGATGCTTGGTTTCAAATCTTTTCTATTGCAACGACTTGGGGAATATTCTTATTTCTACATCATTGCTAGGGATCGTGAAATATTTCTTGTTACTACTCTCTGAAGCGGTGGGAGTTTTCTGTTATATATACTTCTCTCTGTTGTGAGAAAAAGCCAATTTTTTTGAAGGAATACTAGTTTTAGGAAAAGATGCGGGCCTTTAATACTATTTTATTTTATTGCAAAAGACTTTTATCCTGTGCCAACTGTTTGGCCTTTATGTTCTTTCATTCTATTTGATTAAACTATAAATTGTGCTGCTATTGTCTGGACATTCTATTTGAGAATTTCTATATAAATTGAATGCAAGTTTGTTGATCTAGATCATGTCTAATGACTCTTCTTGGTAGTAGGAATGTATGCAATGTTATTTTATGTCAATGAATGGATTGTCTATGCTTTAATTTTTGGTTTCTATTTTTTTGGAACACTACAAATACCAATCGGGCCCTTAGATCTATGATTTATCATGCCTATCATTAAGTCTTGGCGTATCGCCTTAGGTTAGACTTTATTTTATTATGTCTATTTCTTTTTCCCTTTTCCAAAATCCCATTATAGAAGAAGTCAGCTTCTCTAAAAAATCGGAGGTCACTCAATTTAGCGCCAAAGGTCCCCCATAAACTAAGTTTCTCATAAGACAGTGTTACCTTGTCAAATTTTGGCATCAACACATAACATAAAAAGTATGAAGAGTTGCCTACACTTGTGCATGATTTTTTTCCTTGTGAAAAAAATGAGTTTAGATTGTCCCCATTCCTTTTGTTGGTGTAATGAAGAAGATGGAGGAAGAGAAACTAGGATCTCATATGAAGCAAGAGGTTGATATCCATAACATACCTCAAAATACGAATGGCTTGTGGAGACATGTGTAGTCCAATTATAAATAACCTTTTTCTTGCCTTGCAACTTTTGAAACAACCAAACTATAAACAAATTATTTAAATTAAATAATATTATTAAATGCAAAATAATAATACTATACCAAATCCTTCAAGAAAAAATCCACTTTGAAGTGACATTGATTAAATGCAATTGTTTCTAAATCCAAAATTTGAATGAATTGATATAAGAATCTCTACTTATCCTCCAATTTATACCAATCAAATTAAATTAGTTTAATTTCACTATGCATAAATAATAAATAATGTTAGGAGCACACCAATATTTAGTGGGGAAATTAAAGGTAGGAAACATTGTTAGACTTGCTAATTGTGTGTCAAGTTTGTGAGCAAACATGTTTTATAATGTAGAGATCACACCTTCTAATAAGAAGTTGAGAGGAGGAAAGAATATAGAAAAATAGAAGGAACTGGAATGAGAATCATTTAGATGTCCGAACCTTCTCAAATGAAAAATATAATAAAAAATTGTCTACAAATATTTCTCACTTAAAAATAAATGATTTAGAATGATTTTATTATTTGATTTTTTTATAATTTTGAATACTTTATTTTATAACTTTTATTTTTCAATCATATATTATATTACTACTTATATATCAATATAATTTTGAAGATAATAATATACTATATAATACAATACATTATTACTATATTTATAATAATTTGCAATCAATAATTATTTCACAGATCACTCGTAAAGAATTTAAAAATTCTGTAATCACAATAAACTATCTAAATGTACTCGAAGAGGAAAGGAAGATGGAACATTCTTACATAACAGAGAGCAGCAAATAGAATAATAAGATGTTAAGTTGCCTTATATATAAAGTAAACATCTAACCTAACATGATTTATTCAGGAAAATGAAATCAAAATATCTCTTTTGCTCTAAAATATCTACTGTCAATTTATGAGCTAAACAAACATTGATCAATGTGTTTAAACTATATTGATAGTAAACGGATAATATATGTGGTACGAGCTGGAATCAATGTGTTTAACAGAATTTGGACTATTTTTTTTTCTTTCTTTCTTTGAAATGGACTTCTTGTTTTTCATTTAGAAATGCATGTGATCACAGGTTCAAACTTGAACGACTCTTTCATCTTGTTCTTATCTTTTAGTTGGATTTTTCTTTTTATCTAATTCAGTGATAAAGAGTGTGTTCTTATCAATTATTTATTTAATTAATATTAAAATATATTATTTTAGGCATCAGTAAATTTATTATTAGTAATTTATCAATGGAAAATTTACTGTCAACGGTGAATTGCTGGTGGTGAATTTTCCTTGAGGTGAATTTTCCAACGGTGAATTGTTGACAGTGAATTTTCCTAGAGCCATTTTTTAAATATAATTGTAATGACAAAATTAGTATATGTATGCTATTTATTTATTTGAAGAATGTTATTAATATTAATTATATTGATATGTGATATATTTATGTGTTAAGTTTGGTTTATGATTTGATTTTAATATGTTTTTATTTTGTTCTATTTACTTTCATTCTTGTTTGTTGTTATTTACCTTTCATTATTGGACTATTCACATCGTATGTCTTACTTTCATCTATATCTTTAGATCATTGCTTCCCTATCCATGTTCATCTAACTATGCTTAAGGCAAATTCACCGCTAACAATTCACTTAAAGTCAATCCCATGATGAGCGGGAATGAATCTCAAATTTAAATATTCAAATTCTAATTCTAACTTTTTAGCCCCTTTTGTGAGTCAACTTGGTACACATTGTGTGACATGTTACCATATCTTGGAATTTAGAGACATTCAATGTGTCATTGATTTATATAGAGGAATATCTAGACATAAGAGGACTACAAGGACTATCTAGAGCACACTTCTATTTGAAATGGAACACAAGAATCATAATCAACATCATTTACATATAAGCCATATGTATGTTTGTATATGTTTTCTTTGAATATTCACTTGAATTATAAAATCAATTAAACTAGGGGTTCAACTAAGAGAGAAATTAGCCCTAGTAATCTGATAGATCTTCTTAAGGTGTTTGTAGGTACCAAAATCCTTACCAACATAATAGACAGTAGAGATTAGAGTGAGAAAGTTTTTATAATACACATTTTACCAATTTAGATATGTGCATCAAGTTTCAAATCCACAATGATTGGGATTGAACCCATAACATCAAGATTGACCCTTAGAATTTTTTGCACTTGATTAGATATTGAGACATACATCAAATACAATGCATAATCTTTTAGAAATTTAATGAATTGTTTTGCACATCAACATTATCTTCATGTCATCATTCCTATAGCTAAGCATCTAAGATCCTCTTATTTAATTACCACATTTTTTATTATATTTATTGAGCTAACTTTGACTTTAATCTACTTTAAATGTGTGATTATTGATTGCATATATTTATTAGCCTAGATTATATGTATTTATTGGTGGGATGTGATTTATTTTGATTAATATAATATTTAAAGTACCAATAAATGAATAAATTGATCAAACTTAACAAATTATTAAATGTACAAGTTGAGTATGATATGTTGATTATAGTATTTTATTAAATGAGACAACATTAGATGTGCTAAAAAACATGAAATGGATTTAGGATTTCACACCTTGAAACTAGTGGATTTTAGTATTTTATTGATGTTACATTGTGATAGAAAGAGTGAATCTGGAACATAATGTGGGATATGAGTTTAGAGTGTTGAGTTGACAAAATAAAATTATTTGGGACACAATCATGACATCTACTCTTTCAAGGTGATGTGATTTCATTTATGAGTATAGTTTGATTACTAAGAGACACATTTTTATGCTAGTTAAAGATTTGAAATTAGGCTAACTACAAATTAATCAATTAATTAATTTCTCTACATATATTTGATGTACATGTACACACTTTAAACTATGTGCATTGAAGAAACATCATTGCTCTTAATAATAAATAATATTTTTCTTATAGAAAATATTCACCATTTCTTCCTTCAAAAATATATTTAAAAACATTCACAAAGATATTGTAATACAAAATTTATTAAGAGTAGGGGAGAGGGGCCCATAGTAGAACACCTTAACTTTGCATTTCTCAAAATCCTACTTGGAAATTTCAAATCACTCCCAATTTTGTACAACAGTTTATTTGGAAACTCATGTGCTTCTATATTTTGTTTTAGGGCCACATCAGCATGCTTTTTGTTGAGGTATCCAAAAAGGCCGAAAAACAAAGGTGAGACTGAAGTGGTGCACTAAGTCATGTTTTATTGGTGCACTAATGTGGCATCATATGATTTGTCACTTTACCTACTTTATAGATAAAAAGTATTTTGCAATTGGCTATTAAAGTGCTCTACTATGGGGCCCACTGAGGACTACTTCTATCCCCACTATTGGACCCTACTCCATTATAGGCCCCTCTCCCATAGTCAATTATTTGATTGTGCAAACTAAATAACTAATCTTAGGAAACTTGATTACACAAATTACCAAACCTATCAAACTAGATAACAAAAGCATATATAATCATGTAAGAAGTTAGATAACTCATATATTTGTGTTAGTATCATTATGAACTATTTATTGTATACATACAAACCTTGGAGAAAACATTAAATTGAGTAGGGGTAGCCTTAGAGATCAAATCTATACAATGTATTTATTAAAACTATTATTGCATAGACTATCAAGTAGATTCTAGAATCACATCAAATTGCATTTAAGACAATGCTAATATTCCATATTCCACCATGCACTTTTACCACAAAGGAAAGAATAATGTCATCAATAAAATAACAAACTCCAAGATGAGAGGCCAAACATAGTTATCACTTCAAATTTGCAATCCTTATCTTAAAATATCAAACTATAAAGTTTCCTAAAGTTTGTCATCTTTGTATTGTTTGTTCTTAGTGAGAGAACTAGGCATCTTTTTAATTCACCAAGTGATGATGCATTCAAAGATTGTACAAATTGACAAGCCTAGGTTAGATTCTAAAACAATATTTACTTAAACAAGTTCATAGTTACATGGGAGCTGCAACATGGAAAGAAAACTAAGGAAAGTTTTGATGAAAAAAATATTAAATGAATTAAGGTAAATTAAAACTATTAATTTATCTCACTTAAAAAGTTAAAGAAAATGAAAATTTATCATGAATGGTAACCTATAATGTATCAATTGATGACCTTGACTATTAAATCAATCACAATGGAAGGTTTTGCTCCATCTCCATATGTTTTCTAAGATAAAATGATTCACAAAACCCTTTGTTAATACATTGTGATATATATCTTTTATACACCCTTCAAAGAGTTGTGCATAAAACACTAGTTGTGATAGATTACATGTCACTCTTCACCACTTTTAAATTGTAATATATTACAAAATAAACTTGAAAAATGCAAGAGGGAGATAAAAAGTGGACTGGAAATATATGTAAAACTTTTGACCAACTTGTGATGTGTAATAATGATATGTAAGAATATCTTTGAAAAGGTGTAAAAAATTTAAAATTGAGCATCCCATTTGGTAGGTGGATTTTGACATGAGAGTTACATTCCTTTATTGGATTGTTGAATTGTGATGGATTTTGACAATTTTTTGTGCCCTAGATTTGAACACCCCTATGGGCTAATGTGGATTTGGCACATGGTTTTTGAATAAATAATTCTTTGGTTTGGAGAGTTGAGCTCTAAATAATTTTCCTAGTCTCCCAAAAATTCAGCTCTTCAAACAACCAAACTAAAAACAAATTACTAAACAATATTGAAATTCAAAAATGATGGGATCATATCAAATCCATAAAATAATTCAAATTGTAAACAAAAGGGGCTGGTATATTGAAAAAACAGTCATGAAGAGGCATTGATTGGATGCAGCTGTTGCCAAGTCCAATTTGAAATGAATTGATAAAAGAATCTCTACTTACCTCCATACCAATCAAATCAAATCAGTTTTATTTCATTGGTGGATAATTGATGAAGGTTGGCAGGAGCACACCAATATTTAGACAGAAAATTAAAGGTAGGAAATATATTCTTATTTTGTACAAGTCACTTCGATATAAGATTATTCCATTTATTTCCTAATTTCACAGTCAAGTTTGTGGGCAAGCATGATTCATAATGAAATCATATTTTCTGATAAGAAGTGCATAGGAGGAAAGAGTATTGGAAAAAAAGAAGGAACTGGTGGAATAAGAATATGGAGACTTTCTGTTTAGAGACAGTTATCGGTTAAAAGCAAATAGTTAGAATGAGTTTATTATTTGGAATTTTTTATGTCAAAAGGTAATGAACAATAGATTTTATTATTTAAATTTTTTCTGTGTTCATAGTGTAACTTTATGGTAGGGAGGTAACAGTGTATTATATTGTTACTTGTTAAAAATATATTTATACATTAAGGATAATAAATATTGTATATATTTGAGTTTGTTATTTTCTTATTTGTTTTTTTTTAGATCTATTATTGTATTTAAGGTCTTTTTTTCATAGATTTTTGTTTCTTACTATTATTATTTATATTTTATTTTGATGTATTAGATTTCAAAATCCTTTTTGTGAGGTTTATATTAGATTTAACGTCTAAGATTTGTGTCTGAAACAAGTCTCACACCTTCAAACCACTATTGAGTTGTCGGAAAACAAGTTTCAGAGCTACCGTTTAATGGTAAACCAGCTGCCGTTTAATAGTAAAGGCTTCCAAAATATTAGATAAAAGCCTCCAAAATCTCATTTATCACATAACTTTTGATTTGACAACTGAATGGCAACATTTTATTTCCATTTATAGTGTTTTATTCCAACTAAATAGCAAACAAAATACCAATTCTCTGAAATTGCCTTATGAGGTAAATACCAATCTTAATAGAATTTGTTCAGTTAAGAAAACAAAAAAACTCTCTCCCACTGTCGAATTGAAAGAGCCGAAACAGCCGCTGCTCAGTCCCTTTCAACTATATTGCTATTAAATGGAGTACAAGAGCACTGATATAATTTAATAGGAAGCATATGATATTTACTATTCGGTCAAAAGTAACCGACACAATTATTTTTATTAAGCTGATTTTATTTCTATTTATCTTTTTTTAATACATGTAATATTATTTCTATAAATGACAATTCAGACATTTATACATAAAAAATAAGAGATTTTTGTGGGGTGAGTTTGAATTATTCATGTTAAAAAGAACAAATTGCGTTTCTGTTTATTGTTTTTTTCAATGTATTTTATCTACAAAATGTATATGATCAAAGGTTTTAGTTTGAATGATTCTATTTATTCTGTTAACTAAGTTTCAACCATATAAAAATGTGGTAAATATTTATCTTATTTTTATTGTTTAAAATTGACCTGTAATTGTTGAATTAGATGATATTTAAGATTCGCTTGTTGAATTGACTCTTTTTTTTCGTTCTTATTTTTGAGTTAGACCTTCTTTTTTTGACAAGATACATATGATGAAAGGTTGACCATTTACATAATTTAAATGAAGAGGAATCAAATATATTATATATAATTACAAGGATAAAATTACTATATGTTTATTTAGTTTTATGTTTATTCTAGGAGTGTACGTATATGTGCAACATATTGGAAGATTAGAGTGAGAAGATTTTTTGGTAGTTTAAATCCGTGCATCAAGGTTTACATCTAATGGTTGAATAGTCAAATGCAATTTTACATCTCAACCACACAAAAATTTGATAAGTATTTGTTTTATTTTTAGTGGTTAAAATTGGCCTTTAACTATAAATTGAATGATGTTTAAGATTAGTCAGTTGAACGCCTCTTTCTTTTGTTCTTACCTTTGAGTTGGATCTTTTTATCTTTTTGAAAAAATACATATGATAAAAGGTAGACCATTTGCATAATATAAATAAATAGGAATAACATTTATTCTATAATTGTAACAATTAAATTAGTATATTTCTATTTAGTTTTGTGTTTATTCTAGGGAATTTCTTTAATACAAATATAGATCTACAAATGGCCCACTCATGTGTTAGGTTTGGCTCATGCCTTAATTTCTTTTTGTCCCTATTTTGTCCCACTTTCACTTATTCCTATACATTCACTATTTACCCCTCATTATTGCACCTAAAATCATTTACCTACTCTCATACATTCATTTTTGGCTCAAGATCATCTCTCCCCTACTTGGGTTCATTTCCACATTACTTTGGATGGATCTTACAATGTATGAGATGAACCTAAAATTTTAATAGTCAAATTCAATTTATAACTTTCTTTCCCTATTTCACTAGTTGGTGTGAGCTAACTTGGTACATATTTGTGCAACATATTGCTATAACTTAGTATTTAAAGACACTCAATGTGTTGTTAATTCATATATAGGAATATCTAGACACAAGAGGACTAAAAAGAGTATCTAGAGCACACATTGATTCTACAAGGAACCAAACAATTGGAATCTTCATCATTTGGATATAGGTCATTTGTATATTTGTGTATCCTACCTTTGAATATTTTATTAGAGCTATAAATTTGGCTGAATTGGGGATCTAAGCTAGGAGAACTTGATCATATAAATCTTATATATATATGCCTAAGGTGTTTATAAACATTGTAGTCCTTACTGACCTAGATATCAAAGATAAAATGAATTTCTTAGAACTTTATATTTTAGTAGTTTAGATCCATAAATTAGGGTTCAAATCTACAATGGTTAAGATAAAACCATGATGCTCACTTGATTGACCCTCAAATTTCTTTGTGCTTGTTCAAATCCCAAGACATACAAAGATAGGGCATAATTTTTAAGAAAGAGACAAATTGATTTTTTAAATCATTAACATTATTGTCGTGCATTGTAATGCCCCGCCACACAACCCTAGAGGAGGTTGCAATTAACTACTCAAACGTACTAATTTTTTTTTTGTTTAAGTATAATTAACATGCAAGTTCATTACCCATTGCCAACAACCTCTAAGGTTACGCGACTGAGATTACTTAAAACCCAAACAAGAAACATGAATTAAAAACATAACGTTTAATTACTTAACAAATTAAATAAACATACATTCCATACATGATAAAATTACATCAAAGGAATAAGAGATACCACATGTTTCCAATAATATAATTTACAATATGATTACAACACTCATTCCTTGAATGAGAAAAATCCAAAAAACAAGGTTACAAACTACATCTTCCACTTCGATACAAATGAGGGGTATTAAATTACAATAATAACTAAAAAGAATAAAGCATGAAAGAGCTGGATCCCACGAGCTCTCCAACTAGAAACCTCATCCACACGAACAAGAAGATGACCCAACGGACTAAGGTGCACGTTCCACCCAACCATGTGATACCCGAAGGCTCACCCCCCGTGCTAGGAGATAGTAACAAGGAATTCTAGACAAGACCATCCACCCCTAGAAATAGGCTAACTCACACTGACAGAACCAAACACATGAACCATACATCCATAAGGATAACACAAGTACAACTCCAACATCACTGACATAGGTCACATTGCTTCCAAAAATAAAACAGATTGAGTATGATAAGAAGACCATACACATAAACCCAAATACCAACTGTTGTCGTAGAAAGAGTGTCATCACACAACTCGTCATGGTATATCCTCTAGGAATCTTCCTAGGCTCCGACCCCCACTATGAGTTGTCTTGGTGGCCTCTACGAATCCCGGCACCCATACTCACTCATGCAGAATCAAATACCTCTCGTAAGGACAAGATAAATGACCTTGCCATTCTAGGCGTTCTCGTCTCATTCCAAGTCTATACAAGCCTTTGAGTCCATGAGCGAGGCTCAATTATCTTAATTAATGTGAAATACTACCTAAACTTCTAAGTATATTGTTTTAGTTATCACTTGATTAAACCACCTTTGAAGGTTTCCTAGTTTACCTCTTTGGGCTCTGGCCCCTAACAGAAGCCACTCTTCTACTTGAAAACATACCAAACAAAACCAATCACCAAGGGAACCCCAAGTGCAAACCAATAAGATAAAACCACTCCAACTCTAGGAGGAACATAAAATGAAAATCCACTCCAACAAAGGAGGCAACAAAATTCAAAACCCTCTCCAAACACTGGAGGAAACAAACACATAAACCATTCCTTCCAAAGGAGGCACAAACCATCCTCATTCGTGAAAACCAGGTAAAACAATAGGATACAACAATACGCCCTTCCCAAGGCAATACAATGGTTGACTAACAAAATACAACAACCCCAAAAGTTAAACCCCTTCTGGAAGACTTAACAACCCTTCTAATCAACTTCCCCAAAGCGAAAATGGAAGAAGTGAACATTCAAGAAGGGAAACCAAACAAAATCTATATTTGGATTTCCTAAACCCACTTCCTTCATTAACATTTAGTAATTTATAGCCTTAATAGAAACTGAATTAATAACATCTCTTTTAGACAAAAGATGAAATTTAAACCCTATGTTCAACTCCTTAATTGCTTTTAAATAATACTAAAATAAAACAGTTACTTTTTCTATTCAAAACAAATCAATAAATCATTTCTTCTTTTCAAATAATAATAATAACCATTTCTTCCTTTCAAAATAAATCATTAAAAAAAAAAAAACAATTAATTCCTTTTTTCCCAACATCATGAAAGAGAGAAATTACATAACGAAAGGGAAATTTGATGATTAAATCACCTACTTTAGGATTTTCTAAATCCAAGCCGAACAATGACATATTGCATGTAATCAATTTAAATAATTAACGTTAATTAAAATCAAAAGCTTAAACTAACTGTTTTCTTTCAACTTCCTCGATTACAACTAATGATCAAAATCAATTTTCTAAAACATCAATCTCTTACAAAATCAATATTTGTATCATTAAATAAAATATCCCTCTTAATATAAATATATATTAAACCTATATATAATTATATACTCAAAATATATAAAATTATATATATATATATATATTTTTAAATATATATAAATATTATTTAAATATATTTTTATAAAATTAATTCAAACTTCAACTCATTTAAATCTAACCCCATTTAATTAAAATATAATATAATAAAACATTTATTTAAATTATAATATATATTATATATATAATATATATATACATATTATATATATATTATATATTATACAATATAAAATAAAATAAAATAAAATAAAAATTGAAAATTAAAAAAAAAGAATTACCATTTTTCTTGGCCAATGGCCCCCATAAGGGAGGAGGACGTAGCCATAGGCTGTGCCCAGCCTCCCCTGTGGAGGTTGGATTGCCTATGGCAGGGCCCTCCACTATGGAGGTTGCGCTACCTATGGCAGCACCCTCCATTGGGGGCTTGGGTGCGCAGCCATAGCTTCCCCCTCCCCCAACACTCAAAAATAAAATATTAATTTAAATAATATTTTTATTTTCAATAAAAAAATTAAAATACCCTCCCCTGCACATTGCCCAAAACGAATTTTCTTGTGTAAAATCTAGAAAATTCTCAGAAAATAATTTGCCAAAATCTTTACATGAAAAAAAAATTAAAGTAAATATATTATATGTATATATATATATATATATATATATATATATATATATATATATATATATATATATATATATACCAAATCAAATAATAGAATTTGCACAACATACAGAAAGGAGTTTTCAAATTTTATCATAGGTTTAATAGGGGATTTGATAGAGAATTTCTTTCCCCCAATTTAACCAGAAATTATCTTCATTTTCTATTGTTGATTGGTTCTGTTCTTTTCCTTTTTCCATTTTCTACAGAATCTATCTTTTTTCCTCAAGATTTCCACAAGGATTTTTCAAATTTTAAAAAAAAAACCATATTAAACATGGGTTTTCATTGCAACTTCAAACAAACTTTAAAATTTTTCCAATAGCATAATAAAATTTGAAAACTCTTTGAAAAAGAAAAACAGAATCAAAGAAAGAACCTGGTTTTTTTTCTCCAAAGCTTGAAGGATTCCAATGGTGCTTCCAAATCTTTTTCTAGCCCACCCAAGAATTTCAATCTTCTTCTTTAAATCCAAGCAAAGCCATAGCAAAAAATCTCCACCAAATTGAAAAATTGAAAAATATATGAAATTGAATTTGCTCAAAAAGAGTATTCCCCAAATTTAGTCAAACCCCTAAAATATCCCATCCACCAAATTTATTGCAATTTTGGGGATATTTCCATTTCTTTTAAAGTTTAAAACAAATTTACTTTCCAATTGAAATTTCATGCATTTCATGCATTTCTTTTTAACAAAAGAATTCAAATTTTTGTAAAGAATTTATTTTATCTATAATTTTCAAAAAGTGAAATTTAAAACACATTTTCATTTTTATTTTAATTTAACTCTAAATATCCAAACATGATTTCCATTTTTATTTTAATGAAAATCTTAATATCCAATAATGCCAAAACAACTAACTTAATTTAATTTATCACCATTAACATAATTTATCAATAAACTAAATCTAATCTAAGATTAGATTATTTTACTAATTAAATTAAATTAATCAATAAAATAACTAACATTTCAACATTGCAACCAGATATATTTAATCATCATTTTAACTACACCTGCCATTTGATAACCTTTATAATATGAAATTAAATAAATAACCAAGGAGGAATGGACCATATTAAAACAACTAAACCCGACGACAACCCAATGACACACTATGACTAGGGTGATGACTTGGCACGAAAAACCTAGCTACTATCTCCCAATCGATTACCATTGGTCAATGGACAGGCTCAAACCTGTGAAATCAGGTGGAGTCGATGTCCTGTACCTGTCAACCTATGAACAAAAAGCATATTGAACATGCATATATATAACATAATAAACACAATGTGAAGAGGAAATCATGGAATCGTAGGGCACTCGCAAGCGAGTGATGCGATCTCATCCCCTTCACCAATACACTCATCATAGACTGACAGTTCCATCATAAACAAATATCTCATGTAATAACATGTTACAATAACTAATCATCATTACACCAAATAAAAACATGTCAAATAAAGCATCAGATAAGATACATCACATCACAAAAATAGACTATCGCTCTATAAACAACAATCAAATAACACACACATGATAAAGTATCTCGATAACCAAAAAGAACATCCAAGCAAACAAGGACATACTGTCTAGCTAGAAAGAAAAATAGAGGGGTATTACATCCTCCCCCCTAGGGTCAGGCTTACTCCTGGAAGCCTACAAGTACCCCTAGTACAAAATCCATAAAATCACACATAATCAATGGTTCTAAAACTGACCCACTCCATATCTCAACAAAAAAACAACAACAACCCGTGCTATAATCAACCCAACCAAGTACACTGTCAATCTATACAAATCAACATGGTGAAGCAACCACCAACCAAATCTCCAAAACACATATCCATGGATTAACATACATAATACACATATGCACCAATACACATCACCGAGAATCATCACAAGGCCACACATAGTGCAATATCATTACAATGTTAACTCAAGACAAGGTATGCAACATTATCACTTCAACATTCATTTAATATTTTGCATTTTGAATCCAGGTACAATAATTTAACCTCTCATGATTTCTTAAGACTTAACAATAAAGTTGGGGACTATAGGCCTCACCAACAGGATGTACCTATTATGCAATTATCATTAACATGCAATGGTTTCACTAATCCCTTTTCTCTAAACTTTTACCTACTGTAAAACGATTTTCTATTCATATTGTACATTTTCCATGATTATGAATGCAGCTTGGGGACTTAGGTCCTTTACCCAAGGTTTGATCTAATAAAACAAACCTTCATGAATACATAAGCATTTTCTCATAAGATACAACATACCATGGGTTTGAATACACCACACACTCAAGGACAAGCATCTTCATTAAACCAATGGGAAGATAGAGAAGACGAGTTATTTACAGTTCTAACATAGGAACGAATGCAATCATTGTTTCATCATCACATGATCACTTTCACACAAATGCATCTATCATATGAGAGTATGCACAAATCTCCATGAACTAACAACATGATTATTCATTTTCTATTACTATATTTCATAATTTCAAAACAATATAACATGCAAAAGCAACTCCAAAACCACATAGGGTCAATCAGGAAATCACTTACACAATGAGGTAAAGCACAAGAATACATGCATCAAATACTTGCATGGTGAAGAAAACAACAAGACTCTAGAAGAGAATATACACCAAAGGAAATTCTTGGCACCCTCAAGGTCAAACAGACCTTCCAAGAACATGAGCAAAGAAACCAAGCAAGGGTAATTTTAGGCAACGCATGTCACCTACAACCCACCAACAAGCTAAGGTCCAACATGCTCACCCACAACATAGGATAGAGGGGAGTAATCGATCTCAACCTCGAAAGACTCTCAACCAAGGGAATTGCTCCAATCCTGAAGGGTAAGGCAAGACCTAGGAGGAATCATTCCTCCACAACACAAGAAAAGGTTGGAAAACTCAACCCTCTAAAACACCATACTAGGCAAGAGGTCCTATGACTATCTTGCCCCAACAAGCACTTGGAACACACCCAACAAGCACACTCCAACCACACTCAGGCACCACTTAAGGGTCACAACCCTTTACACAACGAAAGAGACCTGCATCAAGAAGGAGACCAATCAAAACACACTTCTTGGTAGGCTCGCGGGCCTAACTAACCCCCACCAAAGCATTCATCAACAAGACATGCAAGGGGCAGAAATCACAACAAAACTGGTTGTCATCCACCACACACAACACACTAAAAATTCACACGCTACACAATTGTCCATAATGCATTCTTCCAGTAGGAAAGATATCGGTGCATCGCGCACTACACTGAGGGTCCTATCCTTTCCACTGGCTTCCTGCACCATTGGACCTACATCACCTCACAACAACTTATGGGTAGACAAGTGAGATCAACCCAAAAAGGAAAACATAAACCTACGAACAAAGCACCTAGGTCAATACCATGGCTCATAGTGCCCAGAGTATAACCTACACAACTAACAACTTAATGGGTTCCAAATTATCCTAGAGTATCCAGTGTTTAAACCTAGGCTCTGATACCATGTGTAATACCCCACCACGCGACCCTAGAGGAAGTTGCAATTAACTACTCAAACGTACTATTTTTTTTTTGTTTAAGTATAATTAACATGCAAGTTCATTACCCATTGCCAACAACCTCTAAGGTTACGAGACTGAGACTACTTAAAACCCAAACAAGAAACATGAATTAAAAACATAACATTTAATTACTTAACAAATTAAATACACATACATTCCATACATGATAAAATTACATCAAAGGCATAAGAGATACCACATGTTTCCAATAATATAATTTACAATATGATTACAACACTCATTCCCCAAATGAGGAAAATCCAAAAAACAAGGTTACAAATTACATCTTCCACCTCGATACAAATGAGGGGTATTAAATTACAATAATAACTGAAAAGAATAAAGCATGAAAAAACTAGATCCCATGAGCTCTTCAACTGGAAAGCTCATCCACATGAACAAGAAGACAACCCAACAGACTAAGGTGCATGTTCCACCCAACCATGTGATACCCGAAGGCTCACCCCCCGTGCTAGGAGATAGTAACAAGGAATTCTAGACAGGACCATCCACCCCTAGAAATAGGCTAACTCACATTGACACAACCAAACACATGAACCATACATCCATAAGGATATCACAAGTATGTAACTCCAACATCACTGACATAGGTCACATTACTTCCAGAAATAAAACAAATCAAGTATGATAAGTAGACCATACACATAAACCCAAATACCAATTGTTGTCGTAGAAAGAGTGTCATCACACAACTCATCATGGGACATCCTCTGGGAATTTTCCTAGGCTTCGGCCCCCACTATGAGTTGTCCTGGTGGCCTCTATCGAATCCCGACACCTATACTCACTCATGTGGAATCAAATACCTCTCGTAAGGACAAGATAAATGACCTTGCCATTCCAGGCCTTCCAGTCTCATCCCAATTCTATACAAGCCCTTGCATCCATGAGTGAGGCTCAATTATCTTAATTAATGTGAAATACTACCTAAACTTCTAAGTATATTGTTTTAGTTATCACTTGATTAAACCACCTCTGAAGGTTTCCTAGTTTACCTCTTTGGGCTCGAGCCCCTAACAAAAACCACTCTTCTACTTGACAACATATCAAACAAAACCAATCACCAAGGAAATCCCAAGTGCAAACCAACAAGATAAAACCACTCCAACTCTAGGAGGAACATAAATTGAAAATCCACTCCAACAAAGGAGGCAACAAAATTCAAAACCCTCTCCAAACACTGGAGGCAACAAACAAATAAACCATTCCTTCCAAAGGAGGCACAAACCATCCTCGTTCATGAAAACTGGGTTAAACAACAGGATACAACAATATGCCCTTCCCAAGGCAATACAACGGTTGACTAACAAAATACAACCCCAAAAGTTAAACCCCTTCTGGAAGACTTAACAACCCTTCTAATCAACTTCCCCAAAGCGAAAATAGAAGAAGTGAACATTTAAGAAGGGCAACTAAACATGAATTAAATCTATATTTGGATTTCCTAAACCCACTTCATTAACATTCAGTAATTTATAGCCTTAATAGAAACTGACTTAATAACGTCTCTTTTAGACAAAAGATGAAATTTAAACCCTATGTTCAACTCCTTAATTGCTTTTAAATAATACTAAAATAAAATAGTTACTTCTTCTATTTAGAACAAATCAATAAATCATTTCTTCTTTTCAAATAATAATAATAACCATTTCTTCCTTTCAAAATAAATCATTTAAAAAAAAAAAAACAATTAATTCCTTTTTGCCCAACATCATGAAAGAGAGAAATTACATAACGAAAGGGCAATTTGACGATTTAATCACTTACTTTAGGATTTCCTAAATCCAAGCCAAACAATGACATATTGCATGTAATCAATTTAAATAATTAACGTTAATTGAAATCAGAAGCTTGAACTAATTGTTTTCTTCCAACTTCCTCGATTACAACTAATGATCAAAATCAATTTTCTAAAACATCAATCTCTTACAAAATCAATAGTTGCATCATTAAATAAAATATCCCTCTTAATATCAATATATTTAAATATAAATATATATTAAACCTATATATAATTATATACTCAACGTATATACAATTATATATATATGTTTAAATATATATAAATATTATTTAAATATATTTTAATAAAATTAATTCAAACTTCAACTCATTTAAATTAAACCCCGTTTAATTAAAATATAATATAATAAAACATTTATTTAAATTATAATATATATTATATATATATTATATTATATATATTATACAATATAAAATAAAGTTAAATAAAATAAAAATTGAAAATTAAAAAAAAAAAGAATTACCTTTTTGCTTGGCCCGCAGCCCCCATAAGGGAGGAGGACGCAGCCATAGGCTGCACCTAGCCTCCCCTGTGGAGGCTATGCTACCTATGGCAGCGCCCTCCATTGGGGGATTGGGTGCATAGCCATAGCTGCCCCCTCCCCCAACACTCAAAAATAAAATATTATTTTTAAAAATATTTTTATTTTCAATAAAAAAATTAAAATACCCTCCCCTGCACATTGCATAGAACAAATTTTCTTGTGTAAAATCTGGAAAATTATCAGAAAATAATTTGCAAGAATATTTACATGAAAACAAAAATAAAGTATATATATTATATGTATATATATATGTACAAAAAATATATATGCATATATATATATATATATATATATATATATATATATATATATATATATATTACCAAATCAAATAACAAAATTTGCATAGTATACATAAAGGATTTTTCAAATTTTATCAGAGGTTTAATAGAGGATTTGATAGAGAATTTCTTTTCCACAATTTAACTAGAAATTATCTTCATTTTCTATTGTTGATTGGTTATGTTCTTTTCCTTTTTCCATTTTCTACAAAATTTATCTTTTTCCTCAAGATTTCCAAGGGATTTTTCAAATTTAAAAAAAACCATTAAACATGGGTTTTCATTGCATCTTCAAATAAAATTAAAAAAAATTCCAATAGCATAATAAAATTTGAAAATTTTTTGAAAAAGAAAAACAGAATCAAAGAAAGAACCTGGTTTTTTTCTCTAAAGCTTGAAGGATTCCAATGGTGCTTCCAAATCTTTTTCCAGCCCACCCAAGAATTTCAATCTTCTTTAAATCCAAGCAAAGCCACAGCAAAAAATCTCCACCAAATTGAAAAATTGAAAAATATATGAAATTGAATTTTCTCAAAAAGAGTTTTCCCCAAATTTAGTCAAAACCCTAAAATATCCCATCCACCAAATTTATTACAATTTTGGGGATATTTCCATTTTTTAAAATTTAAAACAAATTTACTTTCCAATTGAAATTTCATGCATTTCAAAATTTCTTTTTAACAAAATAATTCAAATTTTTGTAAAGAATTTATTTTATCTATAATTTTCAAAAAGTGAAATTTAAAACTCATTTTCATTTTTATTTTAATTTAACTTTAAATATCCAAACATGATTTCCATTTTTATTTTAATTAAAATCTTAATATCCAATAATGCCAAAACAACTAACTTAATTTAATTTATCACCATTAACATAATTCATCAATAAACTAAATCTAATCTAAGATTAGATTATTTTATTGATTAAATTAAATTAATCAATAAAATAACTAACATTTCAACATTGCAACCAGATATATTTAATCATCATTTTAACTACACCCGCCATTTAATAACCTTTATAATATGAAATTAAATAAATGACCAAGGAGGAATAGACCATATTAAAACAACTAAACCTGACGACAACCTGAGGACACACTATGACTAGGGTGATGACTTGGCACGAAAAACCTAGCTACTATAGCCCAATCGATTACCATTGGTCAATAGACAGGCTCAAACCTGTGAAATTAGGTGGAGTCGATGTCCTGTACCTATCAACTTGTGAACAAAGAGCATATCGAACATGCATATATATAACATAATAAACACACCGTGAAGAGGAAATTGTAGAATCGTAGGGCACTCGCAAGCGAGTGATGTGATCTCGTCCCCTTCACCAATACATTCATCATAGGCTGACAGTTCCATCATAAACAAATATCTCATGCAATAACATGTTACAATAACTAATCATCATTACACCAAATAAAAATATGTCAAATAAAGCATCAAATAAGATACATCACATCACACAAATAGACTATTGCTCTATAAACAATGATCAAATAACACACACATGATAAAGTATCTCAAAAACCAAAAAGCACATCCAAGCAAACAAGGACATACTGTCCAGCCAAAAATCAAAATAGAGGGGTATTACATGCATCATCATTCTTAGAGACAAGTATATAATTTCCTCTTATTTAATTAACACCTTTATTATTCTATTTATTGACCTAGCTCTAAATTTAATCTAGGTTAATTGTCTGATTATTAATTGCATACATTATCCTAGATTAGATTTATTTATCAATGTGGTAGGATTTATTTTCTTACAATAACATTTAGTACTAATAAATGAATAAATTTACTAAACTTGACAAACAAATATTAGATATGGGATTTGAGTACACAATATAAGTTGATCAAAGTAAAATATTTGATATAGAAGCTAGATGTGATAAAATAGAAATAAGATGGATTTAGTATTAAAATATGAAATTAGTGAAATATGAACTGTGATTGATATCAAACCATTTAATAAAGAGGCTTGATTTGAAATTCTATGTAGGATTTGTTAAATAAATGGTAAATGAAAATAAAAACATTAACAAAAATATGTTTAATTTTGATTAAACGTGATTAAGCCATAAATATTAATGTAAAAATGGAGAAGAAAACATAAAATAAGAAAACTATATGAACACCAAATATAAATGGAGAAATACTTGCAAGAAGAAACTCCACCATCAAAGAGGTCCCCAAGGTATAAAGTACATCAATACAATCCACTTATTCCTTTGACAATAATCTAGTAGCATAACAATACATATAGAAGAGCCTTAAAAACTTCTATATGATGCCTCCAATATACAAAAAGGTTAAAAAAAAGAAACCACAAGGTGGTCTTTTAAAACTATGAATCAAAATCACGAGTCATATAGTAAAAATCCAATACCCTCATAGTCATTGTCAAGCAACCTAGAACAACACACCTCTTCTACCTATGTTATGTGCTAAATATTCTATCATAATGATCACGTTGATCAATTCTCCAAGTCTAGGTACTCCATGAAGGTAATAACTGTTGTCATAACATCCAAATTGAGAATATTCTCTATAACTCCCAATTTTGATTTCAATATAAACCTCAAGGTATTAGAGCCATGTGTATTGTTACTCTGTTTAAATTATAGATTCTAAAAATTATGAATTTTAAGCAACAAAGGTGCACAAATAAGGCCCATTTTAATGCAAGAAGCCATGTGTAGGGTAGCCATAGGATGTGTAAGTCCCTATGAAATATTTCAATTAATAAATTACTTTGTAAAATTTCAAGTTACTCAAACTTATTATCATAGACAAGAGAGCTTAAGTAGCTTCTTATTCATATAATATCCATGGGTCACATAAATTTAGGTACCATTAATTAATACTTCTTTTATTTTTGAAGATCATTGTTTTAAGTTTATAGATATTTCTAAGAGTGATTTAAATCCTATGAAAAGATTAAATTATAATATGTTAAAAACTATCAAACAAAGTGAAGTTAATTTTATGGTTAAAGGATTAGATATTAGACATGTGTAGCTTCCCTTTATTATATATTAATAAATTAAAATATGAAAGAGAAAACTATTGAACATGCATGTGCACTTTTCTTATATTAATTTTATCATATACCCTTAGTGTAATTATGATACTGGGGCTAAATATTTTTCTTCTTTCATTAATACCTAACTCCTTACATGGGAATAGGTAGTTGTTTCTGTGTACCTTAGAATTTTACACTATTTTAATGTGCAAAATATCTTAAAATGCAAATGATAAAACACTAAGAACACTTCAATGATTAGCCTAAAGAGTGATAAAACAAGGAAAATAGATGAAATACAAATGCAAATCAATTATACCTTGTTGTTGAAGACTCCTTGGTTGGCCCTTGATTTAGATGAATTTGTATGTTCCTTAGATGGCTTTTGATGTTACTAGATGCAAGATTGATAATGAAAAATGACTAAATGGATGGCTAAATGGTAGCAAATGCTTGAGAATGCAAATTGGCAGCATAAGGTTACTCAAAATGAAAAGTGTTGAAAATTCCCTTGAGGAGGGGGTATTTATAGATGAATTTGAATTCTCTAGAGAATTCAATGGTTGAGATTCATCCAACAAGGTCAAAATGAAGGGATATGGTGGGTTGAGAACTCACAAGCCCTCATATCTTGACATGTGGATGGTGAAGTGGCTAAGAGGAGACGAGGTGCAAGTGAGGTGGCCAAAAGGTACATGAGGTGGAGGAAGGACAAGTACCTTCCAAGTACCTTGGGGAGTGAGAAGATATCCTCAAAAAGGAATTTCTTATCCCCAAGTGAGAGTGAAAGGAACATTTGAGGAATTTTGGAATTCCTCAAAAATCTCCATGGGAAAAGAGAAAGAGGTTGGAGAAATAAATGTGTATTAAAAATTCACATTCATAGGAGGATCCAATGGATAAGAGAGGGTTTCCAAAATTGTGGGAATTGGTCACATGTGCATGAGGTGACATGTCAAACATTCTAGAAGCCTTGGAAAGACAAAATATGAATTAAAAATTCACATGGGGAGGAGAGAGACATAGGATGAATAAATGAGAATTAAAAATTCTCATGGGAAAGAGGGTCAATGTACAAAAAGGAAAAATGGAAAGATTGACTAAAAAGTGGTGCTAAAAAAGGTTAATGACTTTGATTAAAGTTGTGCAAATACTTGATTATGATAATTAATGGAAGATTAGAGACAAGTGGAAAATGTAGGAGGATGTGACATTAATTCTTGATTAAGAGGATGCACACCCTAAATATGAATTAATTAAATTAATTCAAATTAGAGATGGATTATGGAGGATGTGACAAGGAGGGAGAAAAAAAGAATTTTAAATTGATTTTAATTCAATAGATTAGGATGACTAAATTAAATAAATTGGTGTATTTATTTAATTTAGAGAAGATAAAGGCACCAGATAAAGTGTTTAATTATTAAATTAAATACTTTAAGAGTCTTATGTGGGAAATGTAATATTAATTAAATAAATTAATATTGACAGAATTGATGAATAAAGAGGTAAATTTGATCATATGGGAGTGATCAAATTTGGGTGTCTACATTTTGCCCCTCTTTGAAATATTGTTAAAATAACAATGTTTCGAAGAAAAATAAAATGTCAGGGATGAAGAAAGTGATAGGGATTGATGCCCCAGCCTGAAAGAGAAGGAGAGGGATGCCCCAGTGCCTGCTTCAAATGGATGGAAGAAAGTGATAGGGTATTCCCCCTCGAGAGGGCGGTTGGGGAAGAAATAAGGGGGCCCCGGATGACTTCTTGATAAAAAGAAATGGAGGAGATCGTTGGATAGAGGGTGAAAAACTAAGCAACTTTGAATTTTGAACAGAGTTGATTGGATGTACAGTTTGCAAATGGCGACTTCAGGAAAGAAGGGGATTAATTGGAAAAAAAAAGTAAATAAAAAGTAAAAAATACCTTTTATTTGAAAAGAGGGGAAAAGAGGGGTTAAAAGGTAATTTGAAAAATTACCTTGCTTCATTGTTACTGTAGCAAGTGAGGAAAGGGTGAAGAAGAGGGAGAGGAGATAGAGCAACAATACCACGGGACTATGACACAGAGATCATTCACCAAGCAGATGACCTGTGGAGACGCTGGACCCACTTCGTGGTGCCCCGCAAGGTGAGTACAAAAACCCATGATATGTATTTTAAATATTAAGCATGTTTTTAAGATAAGTAAAAAAAGTAAAATATGGGTTTGGTGGCCGGGGGGGGGATAGGGAAATGGGTAGGTTGTCGAATTTGAAAAAAAGAAAAAAGAAAAAAGATTTTAGGGGGGGCGGGGAGAGAGGGCGCACTACCGCATAGCGGGGCATATGCGCCCCGAGCTGGGGCGGACACGCCCCAGCCATGGGCGGAGTCACCCTGGCCGTGGGGTAGACATGCCCCGCTAGGGGAAAAGTCGCCTTGGCAGTAGGGCAGACACGCTCCGATAGGGGTGGAGCCACCCCTACAACGGGGTAGACATGCCCCAATAGGGGCAATGCCACCTCGAGCTGGGGTGGGGTCACCCCAGCGGCGCGGGGCAGACACGCCCCGCCAGCTCGGGGTGGACCCGCCCTAGCTGCTCAGGGCGGACATGCCCCAAGCTGGGGCACAGACGCGCCGACTACTGCAACTCGAGGTGGACACGCCCCGAGTTAGGGCGGACACACCCTGGCAGCCAAGGGCGGAGTCGCCCTGGGGAGGGGCGGACACGCCCCAGTAGCTAGGGGCAGAGCTGCCCCGGGGAGGGGCGGACACGCCTCGGCAGCCTGGGCGGACATGCCTCGAAGGGGGCGGACACGCCCTGATAGGGGCGGAGCCACGAAAAGAAGAAGAAGAAGAAGAAGAAAAAAAAGGGGAAGAGGGATAGGGCGATGGATGCGATAAAGAAGAGACCGCCCCGAAGGGGGCAAGATGAGGGTGAAGAAAGAATAAAAGTAAAGATGTCTCGGGGCCGGGAAGATTGTGTACTGATAGATGGTTGATGTGGATGTAGGGTTTAGGGCGGATACAAACACATGAGCGACGGTCGAAGGTACTGACAATGACTATAGCAGCGATGACGGGCGTGGATCATGGGGCCTTAGAGCATGCGGGGTTATTGCAATTTTTAGAGGTGCTAGTGATGAGGGCGCATCGAGCGATGCTGACAGCCCTAATAGAGAGATGGAGCTCAGAGACATCGACATTTTGGCTACCGCCGGGGGAGATTACGGTGACACTGGAGGATGTATGACACATCCTGAAGCTGCCAACATCAAGGATATTACTGAGTGATGTGGTGTTGAGCGGGGCCGAGTTGAGACAGACTATGATAGTGCTATTTGGACATGTTGCCCTGCCTCTTCAGGGTCAACAGTTGGATCTAGATAGATGCTTGACAGTGGGAGTACCACCATTTCCTTTATTCCTAGTTGGGTTGATCAGTGGGATATTGTTGCTAGATCGTAGCAGGCAGTATTGCAGTCTGAGGTTTATGGAGGTGATTCGACACATTGTTGAGTGGCGTGAGGGACATATTGCATGGGGTTCTTGTGTCCTAGCCCAGTCGTATAGAGATATGCATCTGATTTGTTATCATGAGGTAGTGAGTTTGACACACATGACCCTGTTACAGGTGTAGGCATGGGAGCATATTATGGTGACGAGACCGATTGTTGTTAGGGAGGGAGATGTGGATGATAGAGAGCCACTAGCATGGAGGTATGGAGAGGCGAGGGGCTGGGTTATTCGGCATAGGGGGTTGGGAGATGTGGAGGGATGGAGGAGGATGGTGGATGATTTGGAGGAGGGAGACATAGTGTGGCGACCTTATATGCATCGACGCTTCAGTGGATGGAGAGAGCAGAATGAGAGACAAAGTGGGTACTTTATGGCTTAGTGTGTATTGATTGGGATTCTTCCACGGATAGTGGAGATGCATCGACCAGATAGGGTGATGAGATAGTTTGGGCTGACACAGGATATTCTTGGTGCACCGGTGATGTTTCGGCAACTCACTAGATAGCGACCATAGGGGCGTGTGATTAGCCCGAGGGAGGCCAGAGCATTATGGGCAGCGACAATGCAGGTAGCCTATCCTAGGAGATGTGTGGGAGCAGAGGATGTAGGGGTGACAGAGCGATATGACCGGTGGTTTTGAAACCACCTATGCGAGAGGATTACACCATTGGTGATGATTGTAGGAGCTGTCGGATTTGGATCAGAGGATGAGCGATGTGGGGCTAGAGAGGGAGTACGACATGAGGGTGGGAGAGGTCATGAGTCAGAGATGGGAGGAGAGAGGATGGAGGCAGTGGGATGGGTAGGTAGGAGGAGGAGGAGGGGGACCAGGGTGCAACGGAGGAGGGTGAGAGAGGCGGTACGACAGGAGGGTGGGAGAGATTTGGAGCCAGATGTGGAAGGATAGGAGGAGTCATAGGTGGAGATAATACACGTAGTGGAGGGTAGAGTGGGTCGGCAGACTAGTATAGGGGGTAGAGTATGACATAGGAGAGTGTTGGTATGGGTGGAGCAGAGAGGGGAGAGACAGCAGGATGGAGGTCAGGAGGAGATGGAGGCTAGTAGTCAGCTAGAGTTGATAGTGGGCAGGAGGTGACTGATAAGGGTACAGACCATGACAAAGCAGGAGGGTGCCCGAGAGGAGACTGAGGCCAGGAGTCAGTCAGAGAGGATGGGGAGTAGGGGATGACAGAGGGGGGGCACATGGTATCAGGGCAGGAGCCTCCCATTGTAGAGATAGGGGAGAGTGAGGATGAGGAGCAGCTAGAGATAAGAGAGCCGAGGAGATTGATGAGAGTGGGGAGGCATGGTCAGTCGCGGAGAGTGTGAGTCCATCCTTCCATGGAGGACTTGGAGGATTAGCAGGAGGAGGAGGATAGGGAGAGTGATGATGCTATGGAGATAGACGGAGATGTGTCAGATATGGATATTTGGGATGCAGAGCCATTGGCAGTGGTTCCTGTCATTGCCTCAGGGGATTTGATTGTTTAGCTAAGAGACACTATGGAGAGTCTTCAGAGTATAGATCAGAGGTTGAGGGTGGCAGAGGCAGAGGTGATTAGACTTAGAGTTGAGCTATCGAGAGCACTAGTAGTAGGTCAAAGGGATTATAGATTTATGGTAGAGGTGATGGGGAGAGAGAGGGAGGTATTGCTGGCTGACATACAGGGGCTATGAGATGAGTTAGCTACTGTCAGTTAGGACCGTAATAGACTACAGGCGGAGACCGTTATATTGCAGGCTAGAGGGGGGTCAGTGGGTATGACAGATCATGTATCAGTAGGTAGTGGGCAGCAGGTGGATGATCTCCGGCAAGAGCAAGATGAGCTACGGGATAGAGTGTTTTTCTTAGAGCAGACGGTGGGAGAGATGGGGGTGATGCAGGAGAGGGAGAGACAGGCGAGGGAGCAGGTTCGTATTATGCAGGCAGAAGAAGATGTAGCACAGGCGCGGGTACAGGCAGTGGAGGCAGAGAGGGATACAACGTAGGCACGAGTTCAGGTGCTGTAAGATGAGAGAGAGTTGATAGAGGCACAGATTCGGTCTCTTCAGAGGAGGAGAGAGGAGGCAGCCTCAGAGGTATTAGTATTGCAGGGCGAGCGAGATGCAGCAGTGCTGAGAGTCTAGGAGCTACAGGGGGAGAGGGATGGAGCAGTGAGTCAGGCACATGCTGCTTAGAGGGAGAGAGATGCTACGGAGACACAGATGGAGACACTGCAGGGGGAGTAGGATGCAACAGTGGCACAGTGACAGTCTATGTAGGTCAGTGATGTGATGGGGAGAGATACGAATGGATTATAGGGGGAGAGAGATGCAGCAGTAGCCAGGGCAGTGGCTGTTGAGGAGATGAGAGATCGGATGTAGGTGGAGCTGGCACAGTTACACCTATCCCAGGAGGCCTGTGAGCAGGAGAGGAGAGGAGAGTGATCATGAGGGATCAGGATAGGTATCGTCAGGAGTAGAATTCCGCTCGGGTTCAGGTTGCGGAGCGAGAGGAGAATGCGAGAGAGGTGAGATTTTGGATGGCCGCATACTACCATTTAGTTCTAGACCCAACCTAGTGGATATTTCAGTATACCTGACAAGCACCCCAGATGCCAGCGCCATCTCAGTCGCTAGGGACACAGACTCAAGGTTATAGTGATTCACCAGGTGTTACCCTAGGTAGGAGATTAGTACCGGATTCCCCACAGAGATCAGATGTGGGTAGCTCATTCGGGAGGTGACAGGTTACTAATTTTTTGACAGATGCAGGGTGGAGCATGTAGGATTTATCGATAGAGATCAGAGAGATTCCACATCTCTGGATTTTGTAGTTGATTATGTGATGGATATATGATAGATTTTGATGTATGTGACACACATTATATTATTTTGACTATGACATGAGACAGTTCTTATTGGCATTATGTAGTATGTTTCCTTTTGTGATGGGTGATTGTATGCATGCTTATATGATATTTCCTACTTATATGGATGGATATTTTGGGTTATTTATGCATATGTGTATGATATTAGATGCTTATGTGGATGATTGGGTGTATGTATTTTATTAATGCAGATATGCACACATGTATCTATGATGATTTATATGTATGGATGCCTAGTTAACGTATTTGTCATGTATGTATATGTGTATGATGGATTTTGTATGAACATTTTATATATGCAGGATGTGATGTATTATGAGTCTGACACTTTGTGATGCAGGTGATGATGTATGCGTGGTTCTAACATGTGGTGATGTAGGGGGTGATGTATGCATGGATCTAACATGTGGTGATGCAGGTGGTGATGTATGTGTGGTTAATAGAATGACTCTAATATGCAATAATGCGCTTGTATTCGAGAGAAAATAACACACAGCCATAAGTGCCAATAAGAACTAATAGGATAATGAAAGGTGGGTATGTAGTGATTGTGAAAATGGGTGTCATTTGGCATCTGTCAAAAATTATCAGTATCCTGAGAAGAATGGGAAAGAGCGGGATAAAGTATTTGCACAACCAAAATCATAGGGTGAATGCAATGCGACAGATGATGAAATGCAATCCTAATATGAGTTGCCATTTTTGGAGCATTGATATTTGCTATAGCATAAGATACTAGATACCCTGATATATAAGACCAGGGCCAGTAGGCATCCAATGCATGAAACAAACACAGCAAGCAAAAGGGGGCTACCCCAACACCCCAAGGTCATGATGACCTTGGTCAGGCCAGACATTGGGATAACCAAAAACTCACAAGGATGCCCCAACATAACACAAGACCCCATGGATCCTGGTGGGTACTACGTGGGACAACCAAAAAAGGCAGCAACAAAGAAAAGACCAAGATGCACCCATATGTCAACTAGTCAAAGCACACCATGATATGATGGATCAAGGTGACCATGAAAAGTGTTGATAATGATCTCAAATGACAAATAAATTCCAAAACATCATAAGATCACAATTAAAATCAAAACGTCCTTTTCCATAGGATCAGGGTGATGGATAGGATCGATGAGGTCTGCTAGGAAGGATGCATCCTGTTGAGACCGATGATGGGTACTAAACTAGAATGACCTAGTTTGACACCAGATTCTTTTCATTAACTAAATATTTCAATAATATTAGGATTTTATTTGAGAATAACGGGCCAGATGGAGACACAGACTGACACATCCTACAGACCTAGGGGCTCAAGGGCCGATCAGAGATTAGCCTTGCCTATGTGAAAGTGCAGAGCCCTCATAGTTCATGAAAAGACCATGGATAAAGTGGACAAAGGATGACGAAGGTGAATGATGGATGACCAAGACGCGATGGTTAGAATACCCCGGGGGCAGATCAAATGATCAGCCTTTCCTACGTGAAAGTGTAGGGGCAACGTAGTTCGACTAGTGATGCAAAAGGATGAGATCTAGATGGAGACCGACATGATGGATGATCCTATATGATGACACAGACCGACCAACAAAAGGTAATGGGATACTGAAAAGCTTAGGATGAGGGATAAGCTAGATAGGTCATCCAATGCTCAATCAATATATACCAAGCAGCCTAGGATGAGATGGGTGAGGACGATAGTGCGGATGAAAGCATAAAATAACTAGGATGTCAGGTAGATAATGATTAAGCCCTCTACAGATGATGCCTGTTACCAGGTTTTCACCATCCATACTTATCCAAGGCGCCACCAAGAGGTGGTCTTTACCATAGAACAGATTTATTTTTCTTTACTATTGTTGGATTTTTTTGTTACTTTTTTTATTTTTTTGATTTTTTTTAAATTTTTTGATTTTTTGATTTTTTGATTTTTTGATTTTTTAAAATTAGGTGGGGTTACCAAGCGGACTTAGGTGTAGAAATTTTTCAAATGCATGATATTGACGGGTTCGTCAAGGGGATCTCCTTCAAGAGTAGTCAACCTATAGGCCCCAGATCCATATTTGGCGGCTATGATATAAGGCCCTAACTACTTTGCCTCAAATTTTTCTTTTTTATCACGATCCTGCTAAGTGCGCTGGTTCTCTTTAAGAACAAGCTCACCAACCTGGAATTGTCAAGGACAGACCTTTTTATTGTAATTATGTTTGAGGGGGTTTTGGTATGCTTACAGATGATCATAGGCTTTTATTCTTCGTTCATCCAGTAATTCCAGCTGTGCAAGCCATGCAACACGAGCATCTTCTTCACTGATAATATTCTTCAGACAAATCCTCAATGATGGGAGCTCAACTTCAATTACCAAGACGGCTTCAGCACCATATACTAAAGAATAGGGGGTGGCGCCTGTCAGGGTGTGGATGGATGTGCGGTATGCCTAGAGGGCAGGATGAATATGGGGGTGCCAATCTCATCCAGTGTTATTGACAACCTTTTTGAGGATGCAGATAAGGGTCTTGTTGGTTGCTTCTGCCTGACATTGCCCTGGGGGTAATAAGGCATTGACCAACGATGTTGGATATGAAAGGTGTCACAGAGGTGTTTCATGGCTTAGTTTTTGAAAGGTTTTCCATTATCAAAAAGGATGGTGGATGGGCTACCATATCTACAGAGAATATGGTAAAGGATAAATTTTGAGATTTGGACACCGGTGATTTGTGAGAGTGGTATTGCTTCCACCCACTTAGTGAAGTATTCTGTGGTGGTAATTATGAATGTATGGTTGTCAGATAATGGTGGGTAAATCTTGCCAATCAAGTTGAAACCCCATTGAGAAAAAGGCCATGGTGCTAGGAGGGGCTGAAGATCTTGTGCTAGGGCATGAATCAAATCTGCATGTTGTTGGCATAGAAGGCACTTCTTTACAAATTCACAAGCATCATGTTCCAATGTAGGCCAATAATATCTAGCTCGTAGGATCCTTTTGGCCAGAGCCATACCATTTGAGTGAGCTCCACAAACACCACCATGTACTTCCGTTAGTGCCGCTCAGGCTTCAGTCTCATTCAGACATCTAAGGAGAATTCCATCATACCCGTGACGATAAAGCATATCACCGACAATGATGTATTAGGAGGAGCGATGAATAAAGGATTTGTGTTGGTTGCATGTAAGTTTTGGGGGTATGATATTATCATGGAGATAGGTGTATATGTCCTAGTACCATTGGGAGGCGGGACCTACGATATCGCACACCATATCAGTTTCAGGAATATCATATGCAGGGATTAAGAGTTGTTCCACAAGAAACTCACATTTTGTTCAGTCTTTAGGCATGTCAATTAGGGAACCAATAGTGGTGATTGCATCTACCGCTTTATTCTGTACCTGAGGAATTTGGTCAAACTGTATGAAAGTGAAATCTTTCTTGAAATCATCCACCATGCATTTATAGGGTAACAATTTATCATCTTTCATGATGAATTCATCATTAACTTGCCTAATGACTAGCAAAGAATCACCAAAGACTTTCAAATGAGTTATGTGCCACTGCTTTGCAATTCTGAGGCCGGTGAGGAGAGCTTCGTATTTTTCCATATTGTTGGTACACGGGAATGCTATCCTGAATGATTTTGGAATGTAGTCACCTTGAGGGGTAACTAATAAAATTCCTGCTCCAGATCCACTATGAGTGTATGAGCCATCAAAATATAGCGTCCAAACTGGTGCTTCTGTAACTGTGTAGACTTCTTCGTCTAGGAATTCAGTGTCTAGCGGGTAGGCATCTACTAATGGTGCCTCAG
Source organism: Sequoia sempervirens (assembly GCA_007258455.2). Classification (NCBI taxonomy): domain Eukaryota; kingdom Viridiplantae; phylum Streptophyta; class Pinopsida; order Cupressales; family Cupressaceae; genus Sequoia; species Sequoia sempervirens. The sequence goes on along the minus strand of VDFB02168118.1, from coordinate 37,852,723 downwards.
CCAATTGATTAGCTATGACTTGTCCTTTTATGGCTTTTCGCTCTACATACTCTATGTCAAATTCACTTAGGAGCATGACCCATTTGGCCATGCGGCCAGTCAAAGTGGTTCTAGATAACAAATACTTCAGGGGATCAATTTTAGGGACTAATTTGACTAGATGGTTGAGCATGTAATGACGGAGTTTCTGTGTGCTGAAGACTAGCGCAAGGAAAGCTTTTTCCATAGGGGAGTAATTTAACTCATAGCCGACCAATGTTCGACTGATGTAGTAGATTTCCCTTTCTTTGAATGACTCATCATGTTGTGTCAACAATGCCCCTAGCGCGACTGAAGTAGCAGAAATGTAAAGCAGGAGAGGTTTTCCTGGGATAGGTGGCATCAAGATCAGTGGATGAGCTAAATATTCCTTAATTTTATCAAAACCCATCTGACACTGCTAGTTCCATCAGAAGGTGGAATCTTTTTTCAGAAGATGAGTGAATGGTTGACACTTATCTGCTAGCTGGGCTATGAACCGATGGATGGACTGCATCTTCCCCTGGAGGCTTCTTAACTGCTTCAGATTGCGTGGAGGTGGCATGTCCAGAATAGCCTTTACCTTGGCGGGATCAACTTCAATACCTCTTTGGGAGACTATAAAACCCAACAATTTTCCTGATGTAACCCCAAAGATGCACTTTTTATGATTTAGCCACAACTTGTAATGTTCTAACCGTTCAAAGATCTGCTTCAGGACAATAGGATGTTCTGCTCATGTTGTAGATTTCCCTAACAAGTCGTCAACATAATCCTCCATGATGATATGGATAAGGTCATGGAAGATGACCGTCATTGCCCTCTGATATGTTGCCCCCACATTTTTGAGACCAAAGGGCATAACATTATAATAGAAAGTACCCCAAGGTGTTTTGAAGGTGGTCTCGTGTTGGTCCTCAGGTGCGATTCAAATTTGATTATAACCAGAGAAGCCATCCATAAGGGATAACATCTAATGTCCTGCTGTCAGGTCAACCAACATGTCAATGTTAGGCAAAGGGAAGTCGTCTTTTGGGCAGGCTTTGTTAAGATCCTTGAAGTCTGTGCAGATCCGAATGTCTCCATTTGGTTTGGAAAATGGTACTATATTGAAGATCCACTCAGAGTAGTCAATCGGTCTAATAAAACCCGCCTCTAGTAACTTCTCCAATTCCTTCTTGACTAGTAATGCAACTTGCAGATGCATCTTGTGAAGCTTCTGTTTGACAGGCTTGGCGTTTGGGTGAACGTCTAAATGATGAACCACTAGGGTGGGGTCTAGGCCTGGCATGTCTGAGTATGACCAAGCAAAGTTAATGATTCCCTCTTGGAGCAGCTGGATGATGACTGGATACTCTTGCTCTGAGAGTGACTTAGCCACATAGGTGATTTTAGGATTTTTAGCAGTACCCAAATTAACTTCTTGAGTCTCCTCAATTAGAATGGATGATCGGGCAGATAACTGAGTTCCTACAAGGGGAATATGAGCATCTCCATCGTCTAGCGCCTCTTTGAGGTTTTCGCCATCAGATGTGTCCTTTATTTTTACTTTTTCAAGGCCAGGAAGCGCCTCAGGGAGGTTTTCACTAGATGACCGTTTTTTACTTTTCTTATTCTTATTTTTGCGATTGGAGTGTTCATTCTCCCCCAATCCCATAAGGTTGACATATGTATCCACAAACATATTGACAGGTGTGGTATTACGTAGGTCCCAATCAATAAGCTTAGGGTGACAAAGGGATAGACTAATGGTGCAGACGGATAGGCATTCAAACATGGATGATAAGTCGGTGTGATCGATGTCATCATATGCACATATGATGGATTCCTCCTCGCGTATGTCTTCCAATGAGCCATTATCCATGACGATACTATTGGAAGTATTAGACAATGTTGTAAGGCTTTTCTATTTTTTATCATATTCGATGCCTATGTTCTTTGGTAGCTTTGATGTATCAATAGGTTGCAACCACCCTTGTTCTTCTTTACCTAGGCCCCTGCCTTGGTAGTCATACTTTTCCACAAACTTAGCTGACCACAGATATGCTTCCTAAAAATATTCCTTTAGAGGAGGATTTGGCTGGGGTTATTCTCGGTAGACCCATTGGCTTATGTCCTCTTCTGGTGCATCTATCTTGACACTTGGGGATCTAAAAAATGGTGGTAGGGATGTTTTTACCACTAAAGGTGATAGTCTTGTCTTCCTTTGAAGTAGCATGCGAAGGTTGACCATACTCATGTGGTGACGGTGGCATGGTTGCTACATTGAGAGCAGTACGCATTTCATATTCACCACACCCTTTGTCAATGATCTGGACTTTGGTGACTGTAGGATCAGTGGTGGAAGATGGAGTGGTTATCGCGATGGAGGGTGGATTAGTAGATGATGACTGGGATGCTCCCATTTCAACCTTGGGACAATAATGTAAATGGGGAAATGATGCTTCTAAAGCGCGACAATATTCAAATGGTTGGGGGTTAGCGTAGATGGTGACTTCTTGTCTATTGATGAGGAATTTTAGGCACTGGTGGTAGGTGGAGGGGACGGCTTGCATAGCATGGAGCCATGGGTGGCCAAGGAGGAGATTATATGGTAAGTCCAGATCAAGGACATGACAGGTAGTGTATTGAAGCACAGGTCCCACTTGGATAGGAAGACTGATAATTCCCTCTGAATTTCTTTCTACATTATCATAGGCTTTGATTGTGATGATCTGATTATTTAAATCCGCTTGAGTATACCCCACCTGTTTTATGAATTTTAGAGTACACAAATTGAGGGCAGAGCCATTATCTACCAAGACTCTTTTTATTTTATGGCGAGCAACCATGACTTTGATATGTAAGGGGCGATTATGATTGACATCGATGTTTGGCATATCATTTTGGCTAAAGTGCGGTTGATAAGATAAATCCAAGTGTCCCACCAAAGCTTGGAATTGCATGGGGTCAATGTCATTTGGCACACGGGTTTCCTACAGGGCTCTGTTGATGATTTCTTGATGTACAAGAGAAGACTTAAGAAAATCCAAAATGGATATATGAGCAGGGGTCTTTCCTAAGTGATCGAGGATGTTGTAGTGAGAGCTTACAGGAGTTGATTGGGTGGGTGTAGAGGCTACAGGGATAGTGATGCAGGCTTGTCGTGTAGTAACAGTACATTGAGGGTCTTTGGCTTTAACATGTATCATGGATACACAAGGTTCTACCTGCTCAATGTAATGAACAATACCCTCATAATTGAGGGGTACATTCTTCTAGCTCACGTTATTTGTACTATTGTTTTTAGGATTACTGCTGGAGGTGCTCGAGCCTTGATTATGGTTTGGAAAGGCGTTTTGATATATCTGCAATTGAGCATTGGATGATGAGGCTTGACTAGTATCTCCTCAATCAATGAGATCTTGGACATACTTTTTTAGACCCTGACATTTATTCAAAGAGTGTCCTTTGATTTTATGGAACTCACAATATTCATTTTCCTTAAACCATGCGGGCTTGGGTTTAGATTCGTCAAGTGGCTTGGTGACAGGGTATGTGATTGGATAATTGATCTATATCATTTTATTGAATATAACACTCAGGGGTTCCCATAATTGAGCATATTGGCACTTAGTGTTCCCCTAATTATCCTGGTTCAACTGTTGAGGAGGGCGAGGTGTCCCTTGTGGTACAAAGATGGCGTTAGGTACAGACGGTTGTTGTTTTTGGGATGCATTAGCCACTTGGACGTGTTTAGTGTCTGTCATGCTGTCATTCACTACATTCTTGTTCTTGTTCCAGAATCATGGTTTATCGCCAAATGACCTTTCTTTATCATGACTATGTATTTTGATGTGTCTTTTGGCAATAAGGGCACGTTCAAGGATGGGTCCCTTTTCTACTATCTCCATGAAAGTGGTGACACAATGTAACCTAAAATTATGGGCCATGTCAGGATGAGAGTTTTCTACAAAAAGAGTGACCATGTCTTTTTCTTTCAGAGGGGTCTTCATTTGGATTGCTAATGCACGCCACCTTTGTAGGAATCTAGTAAAGGTTTCCCCCTCACGTTGTTTCTCTTTGAGGAGATCTAAGGTGTCTGTGTCCTCCAAATTGAAAGAGAAGTAGGATACAAATTTTTTTGACAGGTCTGCAAAAGTTTTTATGGACCCTTTTTCGAGGGTCATGAACCAATCCAGGGCATGGCTTGTCAAGCTTCATGGGAATAGGTGCAAGAGATAGTTGTCATTGTGCATGACCTCTTGACATTATGAGTAAAATTCCTGCAAGTGAGCCTTAGGGTCTTTGTTTCCCTTGTATTTGTCAAACTTTGGTATTTCAAAATTTTTAGGAAATAAAATTAATGAGATGGAGGGATCAAATGGATATGGGCATATGTCTTCAAATTTGAATGATTGTTTGGTAGCCCCAGCTTGAAGGTCTTTCAGAGCGGCTTTGATTTCCAACAGATTCGAGTTGGCCGGTGGTGGGTTAGGGGGATATTGATGATAGGATGATAAAGGATCCTGCTGAGAGGGCGTCAGATTATTGAAATACGGATTTGGATGGTTGGATGATGATATGCCTTGCTCGTAAGATGGGGGATTTTGTTGATACGGGGGTTGTTGTTGTGGGGTATAGTACAAATTTGTTTGATAAAAGTGTGGGGTGGGTTGTTGAGGAGCTTGGATGGGATGCTACGTATTGGTTTGTTGGTGTTGAAGGTATTGTTGTGATTGTTGGGAAGTCACATAAAGTGGTTGTTGGTGAAATTGCTGCTGATTGTGATGGTAGTAGTGTTGAGGGAGTTGTTGTTGTGATGTCAACTGTTGTATGGGTCGAGATGGGATGTTGTGTTGTGGTTGAGTCTGCGGATGCAAAATGGATGTGAGAAAAGGGGATATGGTTCGAGCAATAGGTTGAAATGGATTTCCTTGTGGTTGGTAGGGTGGTTGTTGTGAAGAGGCCAAAGCATTATGTATAGGTGGTTGTTGATGAGATGGCTGAGGTAGTGTAGAAGCGTTTTGTAAAGGGGGTTGTTGGGTACCACCCAAAATGTTCAGCTGGGGTGTGCCTTGTGGAGGTAACTGAGGCAAAATGTTGGATTGGTGAAGCTATTGAGATGTATATGAGGATGGTGGTAGATGTGTGGCCCCAGGAGGTGGGGGAAATGTGGAAAGGGGGTTGCCCCTAGTGTTTACTGTAGGTTGATTCGAAAGAGGGGGTGCTATTAGCGTTAATGGCACGGGTTGTGGAACATTTTGTGGCATACCATACATAAAAGGATTATTGGGATCAGGCACTTGAGGACCTCCCATGACTGAGGTTGAAGCGTGTGGGGGATGGTTAACATTATAAAGAACAAAATTTCCAAATTCAGGTTGATGCCAACCCTCAACTAGGGGAACATTGGGGAAGTATGAACCTTCTGGTGCATTTTGTGAACCTTGGAGTACGTTAGATGGGGAACTCCTATATTTGGACAAGTCAACACCTGAGGGGGGTTTGACACCCTTCTTAATTAGGTGGGCTAAAATTTCTTCCCCATGTTTTTCAAGCAGACGGTCAGTCATTTGCACATTGGCAAGATTACTAAAATGTTCCTCAAGCGTGAATTCAGGTTGATTAGTCATACTCTCTTCACCGTGTGGTGAGTTGTTCTGATTTTCGGTGTTGGAGTGCAATGAAGTACCATTATGAGGATCGTGAGGGATGTTAGTACCATTGTTAGGATCTGATGAGACATTCATTGTGTTGTTGGGATCTTGAGGGTTGTTTGATTGGGCATTCTGGGCTTGTTGGTCGGCCATTTTCTTTGCATGTGATTGGGTCTGAACGGGCATGCAAATGTGCTATGGGTGGATTATAAAAATGTTTTTGGTGAATAATTTGATTGTGATTGGATGAGATCTGATTTGGATGGGGTTTGGACTTGGATCAGATTTTGTTTGGATATATTGGATTGGATTGGATTTTGATTGGCTAAATTAGATTTTGATCGAATTGGATTGGATTATTAAGATCAATAGGATTGCATTGGTTGAACGGATGTGATTTGATTGATTGGAAAATTTGATCAAATGATTGGTTTTGATAGATTTGGATGATTGGATGGGTATGATTGGATGATGAAAGATGTGAGAGAGACCTTGAGTTTAATGAAAGGAAGTTATCCTTAGTGACCTAGAGCTTTGATTGATTAAGAGGATGATCATGGCACCAAATCCACCTTGAGATTGAAAATGGATTGATTGGGCCGACAATAATGATAACTTATGACACCAAATTCACCTCAAGATGGAAGTAAATTGATTTGGGTTGAAGTTAACGACTAATAATCAAATTCAAGTGCTATGGTCAATTTGGGTAATAACTTTGTAACACAAGGTTAAGGCAGTTTGGTTATGGGTAGTGTTTGGTGATGTAAATGGTAAAATTATGATGTTCGCTAGGTGAGGGTGTGGACTTTTGAATGGATTATGGGAAAATTTAAAATGAGCAGATGGATTAAGGATGATTGTGGAGAGTGAATGGAAATTTAGAATGGTTAAAGAGAAGTTTGGAATCATGAGCTGGAGGTTTACAATGGTCAAATGGAGGTTTAGGGTGACAAAACGAAGGCTTGGGATGATGAGATAATGGTTGGGAATGATTAAATGATGGTTTAGAGGCTAAACAGATCCAAATGGGGCGATTTTGGGTGTTTAGGAGGGAAAATTCACCCCTTTGCAGTAAATTAGGGGCATAATTGCCTCACTGCGGTAAATTAGGGGCGCAGTCGCTTCACTGCGGTAAATCAGGGGCGTAATCACCTCACTGTGGAAAATCAGGGGCGTAATCACCTCACTGCAGTAAATCAGGGGCGTAATCGCCTCACTGCGGTAAATCAAGGGTGTAATCACCTCACTGCAGAATATCCGAGACTTGGTTTGATGAAAATGACTATGGCAAGGACTCTAAAATGATAATGATAAGGCCAATTTGTCAAAAATTTCACTGGTTTCTCACAAGAAAACACAATCCTATGATTAGTGTTAAGGGTATGGCCAAAGAGGTCTTAATCTAGGATGCACAAGGTGTCTAGGGAGTCCTCGATATACTCTCGGTACGTGAGGCACAACCGTGAACACCAGCCCGTCACAAGCGTGAGTCAGAAACCCCAGCAAGATATTGAAGGGCTCAGACCAACTCTTCACATCTATCTAGGTATCACCCTAGCTTCGACGCTCCACCAATTACGACGTGACTAGATTGGGGTACAGCTTTCGCTCTCCCCCTTTATATACCCCGCCGGTACGCATGGTTGGAATCGTCCCTTGGGGTGATGAAATCCCCAAGCAGTTCCCGCTATAAAGAAATCACTAACCATCTCCAACTACTCCCTAGGCTCACACGAAGTGCAAGGCGAAAGCGAAAATAGGCTAATGCTCCCTTTGGGTAACACAAAAAGACAAGCACACCAAGCAATGAATATTACTCCCTCTAATTAAACTATGTTCTTAGATTAACACAAACATCAAGGATAGTTTAAAAAGTTTGAGTGAATGGATAGCCCTGCAAGCAAATGTTAGATGTTTTATCCCACTTTCTTCATCAACTTCATAAGAATATACTGCAAAAAGTTAGCAAAAAACACCCGTATCATTGCAAGAACAATGTTAGGGTGATAATAGCAAAAAATTGAAGCCAAACTAACAGTTTTACCTTCCAAAATGCGTTGCTTTGCGGTGACCAAGGGGCGCAGTCGCCCTTCTGTAGCAAATCAAGGGTGTAATCGCCTCACTGCGGAAAATCAGGGGCGTGGTTGCCCCACTGTGGAAAATCAAGGGCATAGTCATCCCGCTACAGAAAAGTGTTAGCCAAAAAAATAATTTTCAGCCTAGGAGGTGCAGTCGCTTCACTGCAGAAAAAGTGTTAGCCAAAAATAATAATTTTCAGCCTAGGGGGCGTAGTCGCCTCACTGCAGAAAAAGTGTTAGCCAAAAAAAAAAAAATTCAGCCTAGGGGGCGTAGTCGCCTCACTGTAGAAAAAGTGTTAGCCAAAAAAATAATTTTCAGCGTAGGGGGCATAGTCGCCTCACTACAGAAAAAGTGTTAGCCAAAAAAATAATTTTCAGCCTAGGGGGCATAGTCACCTCACTGCAGAAAAAGTGTTAGCCAAAAAAAAAAAATTCAGCCTAGGGGGCATAGTCGCCTCACTATAGAAAATCAGGGGCACGGTCGCCCCACTGCAGAAAATCAGGGGCACAGTCGCCCCACTAAGGAAAATTAGGGGCGCAGTCACCCCATTGCGGAAAAATTAGGAGCATAGTCGCCCCACTGTGACGTATTCCTGCAAAAATCTCAACAACAGCAAACGTGAAATATAGGAACCCGTTTGTGGGTCCCACCGGGCATGCCAGAAATGTGTACCTTAGAATTTTACCCTATTTTAATGTGCAAAATATCTTAAAATGCAAATGATAAAACACTAAGAATACTTCAATGATTAGCCTAAAGAGTGATAAAACAAGGAAAATAGATGAAATACAAATGCAAATCGATTATACCTTCCTTGCTGTTGAAGACTCCTTGGTTGGCCCTTGATTTAGATGGCTTTTGATGTTACTAGATGTAAGATTGATAATGGAAAATGACTAAATGGATGGCTAAATGGTTGCAAATGCTTGAGAATGCAAATTGGCAGCATAAGGTTGCTCAAAATGAAAAGTGTTGAAAATGTCCTTGAGGAGGGGGTATTTATAGATGAATTTGAATTCTCTAGAGAATTCAATGGTTGAGATTCATCCAACAAGGTCAAGATGAAGGGCTATGGTGGGTTGAGAACTCACAAGCCCTCATATCTTGACATGTGGATGGTGAAGTGGCTAAGAGGAGATGAGGTGCAAGTGAGGTGGCCAAAAGGTACATGAGGTGGAGGAAGGACAAGTACCTTCCAAGTACCTTAGGGAGTGAGAAGATCTCCTCAAAAAAGAATTTCTTATCCCCAAGTGAGAATGAAAGGGACATTTGAGGAATTTTGGAATTCCTCAAAAATCTCCATGGGAAAAGAGAAAGAGGTTGGAGAAATAAATGTGTATTAAAAATTCACATTCATAGGAGGATCCAATGGATAAGAGAGGGTTTCCAAAATTGTGGGAATTGGTCACATGTGCATGAGGTGACATGTCAAACATTATAGAAGCCTTGGAAAGACAAAATGTGAATTAAAAATTCACATGGGGAGGAGAGAGACATAGGATGAATAAATGAGAATTAAAAATTCTCAAGGGAAAGAGGGTCAATGTCCAAAAAGGAAAAATGGAAAGATTGTCTAAAAAGTGGTGCTAAAAAAGGTTAATGACTTTGATTAAAGTTGTGCAAATACTTGATTATGATAATTAATGGAAGATTAGAGACAAGTGGAAAATGTAGGAGGATGTGACATTAATCCTTGATTAAGGGGATGCACACCCTAAATATTAATTAATTAAATTAATTCACATTAGAGATGAATTATGGAGGATGTGACAAGGAGGGAGAAAAAAAGAATTTTAAATTGATTTTAATTCAATAGATTAGGATGACTAAATTAAATAAATTGGTGTATTTATTTAATTTAGAGAAGATAAAGGCGCCAGATAAAGTGTTTAATTATTAAATTAAATACTTTAAGAGTCTTATGTGGGAAGTGTAATATTAATTAAATAAATTAATATTGACAGAATTGATGAATAAAGAGGTAAATTTGATCATATGGGAGTGATCAAATTTGGGTGTCTACAGTTTCCTAGTTTAGGGTAAAGTTAACTAGGTATGGAAAGTCCTCAATTTTTCTTAATTTTACTTTATCTTTAGATGATGAATATATTTTTTCTACTTTCCATCTTTATCTTCAAACCAAAGGGTTTGGTTTGGCTCCTAGTTTAGTTTATGCAAATGTTGGAGGAAGATGTATCTTTAATTTTTTCAATATTATCTTCCCTCCATCTAATTTACCGTAGGGAGTCAAATATCTTGAAGGATCAAATAATGTAATAGAATATAGATCACATATTAATTGTGATATTTTTAGGTTAGATTTATTATAGTTAAAAGATTAATGTGTAATAATGGTCCTAGATTTTAAGAACTTGATGTTCTTAGTTCTCCTTTTATTTGTAGTTGACCATATCCTACAAGGAGAAGGATATCCACTAAATACCTTATTAATATTCAAAATTAAACTTAGTGAAATACCATGAGCTATAGCCACCACTTGTAGTAGAGTTGGTTGGGGCCTAGGGTTTGCTCCCTCGAGGTCTCAAGTTCAACTCCCTCTTTATAGTGTGAATGGATAAGGGGGATAGTTACAAGTGTACTAGTGGCCCACTCCTCTGACTCAGGGTATTAGGATTGGACTTTAATAATAATAAAAAAAAAAGAAATACCATGAGCTATAGAACCTTATATACCTTCTACATCAAGGTCTAGAAATATTTATAATAGAATTAGATAAGTACAAGTTATAAACCATTAAAAAATAAAAACCCTTACAACTCATTGAATACACAAAAAAATAAGTTTTAATATGAGTTCATAGTCATCCACATACTCAATGGATACTATTTTAGATATTGAAAATAATCCACAATAAGTGGATATGATAGTCTAACAAGTCAACCTAAAAGTATGTTTGACATTTAAAGAAGAGAAAGATTAAAAAATACAATATAAATTAGAAAGATGAAGGATGCATTAAGATTGATTAGAGAAAAAGTATTGAGAAAATATGCAGAAGGAAAGAAAGTATGAAATTCAAATGAATTTTTAGAAAAAAAAAATAGTAATCTATAGACCTAACATATGGCATATTGTTGAGACTTTTATTGTTATTAATACTATTAAAAAAACTATGGGGTAGTTATAAGGTAAGGCTTCACATTGAATTTGAATAATCATAAAAAACTAAGAAGCTAAAATAAATTGGCTTACTAGTGGAATTTATTTGTACAAGACAACATAGATGAAATCAATTATAATGTTGCATCCACTTTAGAAAGGTTGAAGAACTCAAAGTTAAGATTCAAGAAAATGATCAAGTGATCAACACTCTAAAAGGTCAATAGTTAGATGTGAATAGAAGGAAAATAAAAATCACAATACAGTGATTCAAATGCAACACAAAGAAACCTATACTTAATTTACCTTGCTCCTCTAATTTAGTAGAAGTGAAGTGTACTATCAATATAATTTATTTATTACTTAGATGATATTTAGATATTTCATGAGATGTGCATTTATCATCATAACAACATATTAATAGCATGAAGATGTAACTAGATATCAAAAGTGTATCATCAATTTAGAATAATGGTCTTGTGTTGTGTGGATGAAAGAAATGGTATCCTATTTATAAATTTTTGGAGAGGAAAATGAAAGGCTAGGATAGAAAGTTGATGAAGGGATAGGATATAGTGAGAGTGAGTGCATCGATTGATATATTATCCTTAGTGTCACAAGGGAAAGGAGTGGGGTGGGAAAGTTTCCATGTGTGTAATAGGTAGGTGTGCTCACACATGTGTGAGGTTCATGATGTGTAAGAGGTAGGGTGGGTATGGTAGAAAAGGTGTAAGAATTAGGGTGGCTACACATGTTTGAGGAGATCATGCTCACACATGTGTGATCAAGGTACTTGGATAAGATAGAGGAATGGGGGGAATTCAATATTATAGGCTTTAATAGTCACATATGTGTGAGCGAGTGGGTTGAGGTGATATGGTTACACACATGGGAGCATTATAGTGAGTTTGGAAACTTTTCACATGATTAAAATTTTAGGATTTTAGGTATAGAAGAAATATTAGTGGGGGTAATGAAGCTCAATTAAATAATCAATCAAGATGGGAGGAATTTAGAGGGATGCACTATGGTTGAATTAATTAAATTAAATTAATTAACCTTAGAAGAAGTCCTGAGATTAATTAATTAAAGAATACATCATTTAATATATTATGGGGATCAATATTAATTAAAACCTTATTTAATTAATTATAAAAATACAAAAAAAGAGATGAATTGTAGGAATAATTAATTATATTTATTTATTCAATTATATGAGTCATATATAGGTGGTTAATTTTGGGGTGCCTACATTTACACCTCTTTGATATGACATCATGACTAAAAGAAGTGGTGTCATGTTAAAGAAAATAAGAATATGTCCCAACTGATTGGAAGAAATGGTAGAGATGAAGTGATGATATGATGCCCCCTTGAGAGGTTTCCTAAGAAATTTCATCCAATTGAACTCTCAAAATGAAGAAAAAGAGATGAAAAGTGGATAGAGGATGAAAAATGATGATCAATGAAAGAAAAATAGATAAAATATAAATAAATGGTGGAAGAATGAGTTAAAATGGTAAAAATTTAGGGCTCAAGCCCTTAAATTAGGGATAGGAAGGCCTAGAAATAAGCCTAGGGGGAAAATAATACATTTCCACCCCAAAGCCTTAGATGATCAGATCTCAAATCATACAAAGGAGCTAGAAGAAGGTGGAAAATATCCCATGCCACACCTATTGGAGTAATATTATGAGTAATGTGAAGAGGAAAAAGCATCAATATGTACCAAAGAAATAACCTTTAGCGCATTTTAGGGTGAAATAAATACAAATTTAAGTTGAAAAAATGGAAGCATTGATTTAAGAATAAGTGATTTCACTAATGTGTTAGTGCTTTCTTGAGAGGATTATAGATTATGCATAAATTAGTGTGTGCATAGGAAAATTATTTCTCATGTGCATAATGGGTCACTTACAGATGTAGCACTTGCATGGTCAAAATGGTTTTTAGATTAGAAAAATGACTCTTACACATTTTTGTGCTTATTCATATTAACACTTGTGTAGGCTAGAATTTAGATTGGAAAGAACTTGACAATTTGATTTGGATGGATGTATGAGTGATTACCACCTCTTTGAAGTGATGAGAGAGGTGACAATAGGTGTTGAGGCTAAGGCTAGTGCTAAAAGAGATAGAAAATAGTTTACAAAGGTTGTGCCCAATTACATAGCATTATCTACATGCCTAGATAAAAGCACACAAGATGATAATTATAGCCTTAGTTGAGAGATGATAGAATGATATCAAAATTTTCTTATTGCTAATGAGGGAGATGACTATTACACTAGAGGATTTGTAAAGGATCTTGCAAATTATGATCTATAGAGATATTATGGAGTACAGATTAATAGGATAAAATATGTACTTAGAGAGGTTGTTTATGACTATGGACATATATACCTATTAGGTATAGGGATGGTATAACTAGTGACATTGGTATCTAGGGTGGTTTACCCCTATTATTCATGGGTTTTTTTAGAGAAATATTGATGCTTGATAGGAGGGCATGTGGGTTTCCTATTGGGATGATAAGGGTGGAGGAGAAAATGGTGTTAGAGGGAGTGGTTTTTACATGGGGTTCATGCACGATTGCATAACTAGACAATAAAATTCACATATTTATGCATCAAGATAAGAGGATTTTGGGATGTGGAGTTACACTACTACATGTGTAGGCATGTGAGAACATAGTTGTTATATAACTCATGGAAGTGATGTAGAAATTATGTGGGAGGAAATCATGATTAAGGGATCTAGTATATTGGAGAATTTTCATTGATGATGTATCAACCAAGTGGAGTGAAGGCCATGGTGAGCATGTGAGGATTTATCAAGAGATGATGAGTAACTATAGTATGTTCAAATGACACATTTATTTCTAGGGGAGATGGTTTATGTTGTAGAGCAGTATATACTGCATAGGGTGTTGCAATAGTTTATTTTACCATAGGGTAGGTAACCTAGGGAGATTATTTTTGCATGGGTGACCCAAGAGATTGGTCCATGAGGGATGTTGATGGATAATTTTTATGAAAGAGTGGGATGGTTATAGATATTTCTAGTTCCATGGGTACAATGACCAATAGTGGAAAATATAGGAGTGACCTTAGACTATGTAGAGTGGTAGGAAGAAAATCATCTTGTGAGACTGATATACTAGGAAAAGGTGTATTGTCCACCTTGCATAATTTTATAATGTAATTTAATATTATTTTTGGTACACCTACGAAATCTAGGGATGCATGCATCACATGGGTTAGAAATTATTGGGACCACTTTATGTGTTGCATATAACATTGGGTTAAATATTTAATGTGGGTTTTCACATTGAGAAAATATTTAATATTGGAAAAACTTAGTACAAAAATTAAATGAAGGGAAATGGTTTTGTATGCTCATGGTATTAGTCACATGGTTTATGTAATACCACATATGGTTTTGTGCCATCTTATGTCTATAAAATAAGCACATGTGTAGTTGTCTAAGGTTGGCCATTTTGGGGTTTTCTTGTGAGAGAACCTCTTCTACATTGCATATGTGAGGGTTTGAAGCATGAAATAGGATGTGTGGTTACATGCTTGATCACATGGAGTGCATTTAGAGAGCTTGATATTTCAGAGGTATTCATGAAGACTCTATAAATGTATTATAATTATTTCATTGCTAAATGATACATGAGTGATGGATATATTTGGAGGTTGAGTTTTCCCCTCTTGAGGGTTTTTACAAGGTATATCTTGTGTCATCTTTATTGGTATGTTGTCTATTCTTTTACATATGGATTTTGAGTACTTGTTTGTATGGTTTTCTCTATTTAGGTTATGTGTAAATTATCATAGATGACTAAAAAATTTATTTTCATTTCATATCAAATCCATGGTTGTGGTTGATATATCCCTTGTATGATCATATTATTGCATAGTTGAATTTAGGTGTGACATAGATTTTGGGAACCTAAAATGCTTGCTCTCTTCCTAGGGTTTTCCACCTAGAAAGAGAGAGATTAGGGCTCCAAAATACTTATGTACATTCAAATTAGGATGTATGCAATGTAATATGATGAAAATGGAGTGATCTAAGTGCTACTAAACTATGAAATTGATCAATCATGCATGCAAAACCTAAGAATTATGAATTGATTGAAAACACATTATGTAATGTAAAAGGACCTAAAGAATGATCTAAAAATGTAAATAAAGACAAAAAAAAAGGAAAGGATGTAAATGATATGCACCTGGAAATGTATCTAAGACTGGAAATATCTCTAAAATTTGAAATTGCTGATTTTTAGGCCTAGTGGGACTCATTCACCACTGCTGGAGGATGAGTCCTATTTTTGCTAAAATCTTCCAGAAACCTATTTCTGATTGTCAGGAGTTGATTTATGATAAATTCAATTTTTAGGCCTACTGGTGGGACTCATTTTCCAAGGGTGGTGAATCAGTCCACATACAAAATATATGGAAAATTAGAGGAAGATTCTATGCAGTTAGATATGTACTTTTTCCTCCTATAGGTCTCCACTTCTAAAATTGTCAAATTCAGGTCTGAAAATGACTTTTTGTTGATGATTTGACTTGAATGATAGGAGGATGAATTAAATGAATTTAAAAATTGATCTCCAATGATTCCTAAGTCTCCAAGAGTCCTAAATCTGCATATAAACAAACCAAGAAGAAAAATTGTTGATTGTTAAGGCATGGGGGTTTTCCTTGGTCAAACCCCATTTAGGTAATTAAACCAAAATGATGAAAAAATGTAATAAAGCGTATAAAATGGAAGTGATTACCTTTCAAATGATAATAGATCTTGGATTTCTGTAGCAACTCATGTAAAATATGCCCTTGAATGCTTTATAATGCTAACTTGAAGACTTCTAAGGGAGAACCCTTAACTTGCTTGACTTGGAGTGAAAGATTGATGGATGAATAATGAATAATGGATATGAATTGAGTTGTTAGATGTAAAATGAGGATAAAAACACTGATTTATAGTCAATTATGCCTTAGTACCCAATTATACTACATCATAGGCTGACATGTAGTGAAAATAAACTTTAAATTTCACCTTTTCCCACTCAAGGGTCAAAATGGGGGCCAGATAGGACTCATTTTCCAAGCATGGTGAATGGGTCCCACAGGGGCCATTCTGGCACCTATGAAGGTAAGGAGATAGGAAATAAGGTTTAAAATGTTATCTTGTCGGGTATTTGATTAATTAAAGCCTCGGGATGCACAATATGGGTCAATTAGGGCCTATCATTGATGATGTAAATGTTGAATAGGGCTTGGGACATAAATCAATGTGAAAGTGTAATTAAATGCACCTGACAACACTAAAATTGGGTCCACATAGCCTAAAAAAAGCACAAGAACTAATGTGAATGTGTAAATCATATTACAACACTAGTTTGTCATTAATTTTACATTAGAATCTTTCTAGATTGATGAAATAATGTTATTATAATGTTGAATTTAGGTCTATTAAGTGTAGAAAAGCGTGA
Organism: Sequoia sempervirens; assembly: GCA_007258455.2. NCBI lineage: Eukaryota > Viridiplantae > Streptophyta > Pinopsida > Cupressales > Cupressaceae > Sequoia > Sequoia sempervirens. The sequence continues at coordinate 37,836,358 of VDFB02168118.1, read as the reverse complement.
AAGAATCTTACAAGACTTTACAACACCTTTACAAGATTTCAATAAACACATGTTATTTGGTTTGCAAGGGTCCAAGACCCAGTGTGGACACATAAAATGGCTCACAACACTAGATTAGGGCCTCATTAAGTCCATTTAATCTCATGTCGAGAAAGAGGTCCTTTTTTCTATGGCACATTAAGCCCCCACTTTAGTGAGAGAAATTTGCTTCCTCACACTAAAGTAGCCATTCAAGAGAGATCCACATGTATGCCAAGCCCCCAATATACAAGATCATGTAAAGGCAAGGAAGAAAGAGGAATGATATGGAAAATATGCACTCACTCTAGGGCCATGGAACTAGTTCTCCACGGGGTGAGAAGGCCCAAAAAGTAAGATACATACGCTAGTTGGTATGCACTCACAAACACAAAGGTGGCTATGGGGAAAAGTCATGCCGCTACCATGCTAAAGCTATACCCATTCGATAACTTTAGCAAGGTGCCACAAAGCCAAAGGAAATGAAAATGTTTGTTTAAGCAAAATAGGATGGCACCATAGGAATGCAAGTTGTGTTATGCAAGGTGGCCAAACAAATAAGAAAGCTCCACAGGCATGCAAGTTGTGTTATGCAAGGTGGCTGAATGAGAATGCAATATGTAAAAATTTTATGTCTAAAATGTTCAAATTAGTCTTGTTCAGTTTAAGGTCAGTCACTTAGGGAACAATGTGTCTAATGTCTCCAAGAGAGGACCAATCAAAGAATACTATATTCACAACTTAGGGGATGTAGTGTGTCACATCAAACCACCAAGACGAATGTAATATACTGAGATAGATCACATTTATGAAAGACATCACACCCAATGTCATCCACAAAGTGACAAACACATCACACAAATGACAAGGCTTCGCTAAGAATACAAATGAAATAATGGTAATGTATGCCCCCCACTTTAAAGGAATTGCTACACACCATTCTGTGAGCAATTACTTGAAAGTAGAAGAAGAAAATGAATTCAAAAGAAATAGAAGACATGAGAGTCAACTAGGAAAGCCCTATGCCAAGTCATATGTTTCAAAGTTCGGCTACATCATGTCAAGGGAAGAGAAAGTAAGAGAGTATGTCACATGCAAGTCAATCTTAAGACATGTCGTCCACATCTCAAGCTTGCTCTTAAATGTTCATGAAAGGTTAACGAAAATTCAAAAGAGACAACGATAAGTGGCATACAAGAATAAGGCTTTCTAACCCTTTGCCCCCCACTTAGTGTGGAATAAAGGTGAGCCTGAAGTGGATGATGGTATGCTGTCCCTTGCAATGGATGCAAGACATGCAATAGTGAGAATATGATTATCCTACAATTATTATATGGGAAGGATCAGCAACTAAGGTTATTGAGGTGAATAAGAAATAATTGAGAAAGATGCTTGTATAATAGTATTGATGTTGAGTGAAGGCTTGTTGATCTCGGTGAAACAACAATAACCAAGACCATGAGTTGTGAGTTGCGTGTGGAGTTCAATAGGGTTGTGAATACCTTGTTCTTGAGCACCACAACCTTTTCCAGTATACCCAAGTTGTTTCATAAAATGATAACCTTTTCCATAAAGCTTTTCTAGGGCTTTGGAATCAGGAGGCTGTTCATTGTTGTGTTCATCAGGGGTGATTGTAGAATTTGTGGCATTGTCTAAAGTAGTTGAGGCAACTACTTTTGAAAGGTTATCTAAATTTTGTGTTCACATATTGATTGGTTGTTGTGGTTTCTCTTTTTTATTTTGTGTGAGTATGTTTTCACCCATAAACGAGGGTGTGAAGTCTAAGGATCTCTAATCATCACCAAACAATTTAGATTTTTGTTCAATTTCAAGAGGATCTATGTTGGATGTTGGAATCAATGTTGTGAGAGGACTTGTAGCTCTATTTTCAAGATGCAAGCAATTTTTAGGCTTGGGATCGGCTTCAACTTGATAAATTTTATTGTTATAGACATATTTCATTATATGATGAAGGGTTGAAGGCACAACATTCATCTCATGAATCCATGGTCTTCCTAGAAGAAGATTATATGAAAGTTCATAAGGCATGACATGGATAGGAGTATGAAAAGTAACCACTCCAACTGTACAATAGGTAAAGTGATGACCCCTAGTGGTTGCTTTGTTATATTATCAAACCTTCGAATAGAAATGGAATCAAGTTTTATTTGTGATCTATACACTTCCAATTGATCAAGAAGGCTCACACTACACACATTAAGGGAAAAACCATTATCTATAAGAGTACACTTTATGCCTATTCGTTTGTATTGAGCAATGATCATGAAAGCATCACTTTGTATTAACAAATCCAAAGAAGGAAGCTCATGTTGATGAAAATTAATGTCAAGATTAGTTGGATTTAGTTTATGAATTAAAGCTGCCACATCATTCAGAGTTGTTTCATGAGGAATTGCAATTTGTTGGAGGGTTGTTTGAAGAATATTGTTGTAATTTGATGAAGTTTGAAGTAAATCCCAAAGGGAGATTTTGGAAAGAGTATTCTTTAATTGTTCAACAAGATCATACTCCTTTGTGGGTGGGAGGTAGCAAGGAGCACTAGGTGGATTAGGTAAAGGTAATGATGGTGGAATTATTTGTGGCAGTTGTGGGTTATTTTGTGTGTTATATGTATGAACAATAGTATCATCACTAGAGTGCTGCGATAAATTAGAGGGATGAAGGGGATGTGAAGGTGGGTAAAGAGTAAGTTTAGGTTTATTGGAAGGATGAAGCGGATGTGAGGTGGGTAAAGGATAAGCTTAGGTTTATTGGAAGGATGAAGAAAATGTGAAGGTGCGTAAAGGGTAAGTTTAGGTTGAGTGTATTGAGGTTGAATATTGTTAACATTCTGTAACAAGGGAGATTCTTCATTGTCCTTGGAGGGGATATTATGTTTATTTTGGACCAGAATATCCTCCCTAGAAGGAGATTTCTTAGGAGAACAACAAACTAAATATTCATGAAAATTAAGGTTTGGTTGATCTAAAGAACTTCATGACCACTAAGGGAGGTATTAATGGTTGTATGTGTTTGATTATTGATAGTGGGGAGATTAGGAGAAGGTTGTATTTAATTGTTGGTTGTTGCAAAGGTCACATTCTCATATACCATACTAGGAGAGCTTGTAATATGTTCATCGAAGGTTGGAAAAGTAGCTTCATCTCAAGTATGAGGAGAATCGAGGATGGAATTGATTTGCTCGAGAAAGTTGTCTATAAGTGAAAGGATGCAACTAAAATTCTCATGACGCTCATTGGTTATGTTTTCTAACAACATAGTATCTTCTTCACGATTAGGAGGGATACTAGGAGAAGAATAAATGGGAGTATCATGATCATGTATGACTTCATTACTCTGTGCCCTAATATCTTCCACAATAGGAGAGGTAGGGGAAGGATCATAAAGAGGGTTGTCATAGGATTTAAAGATTTGCTTGATAAAGTGTTCTATAAGTGAAAGGAGACAACCAAAATTCTCATGAATCTCATTGGTTTTGTTTTCTAACAAAGTATCTTCATCACAACTATGAGAGATACTAGGAGATGAAAAAATGTGAGTATCATGATCATCTATGATTTTATTGCTTTGTTTTGTAATATCGTCCAAAATAGGAGGTGTAGGGGAAGGATCATAAAGAGGCTTGTTATAGACTCTAAAGATTTGATTATTGAAGACCACTCTATCATCCCCATCATTTACAATCTCATGTTCCTCAAATTTATCCTCACAATGGAAATTAGGGAAGGTGATGTCTAAGGATGTGTCTATGATTGCATTTTCTTGTACTAAAATATCTTCCCAAAGGGGATGAGGAGAAGGACAAACAAGAGCTGGATGATTCTCAATGATTGTATCTCCTTTCACCAAGACACCTTCATCACTAAAAGGCAAAGTATTGGGAGAAGAAAAAATATGATCATCATGGTTATCTATGTTTGTAGGAACTTCTATCACATCATCCACACAAAGAGGAAAGATAGGACTAGGACATGCCATGAAGAAATGAAAATCATGCTTATTGACTAACATTTTGAAATAACAATCTATGCTAACTCAAAATGCAATGTGAAATGCTGAAATGAAATGCAATTTTCAAAGAGCAATTGACTGATTAAGTTAGATAACAATATGAGAATGCAATGTGCAATTTAAACTATGCATGAAATGGGGAAATTTATGATAGTTTTGATGAAGCACATGCTACAAAAATATAACTAACTGTTATAGGTATGAAATGGCACCAAATAGAAGCCCAAAAACATTGTTCTGAATTCTACAAAGTGCTATTTGAAGGGTCAGGAGGGACTGATTCACCTAGGGTGGCGAATGAGCCCCAGTATGAAATTTTTCAAAATTTTCATAAATTTCAAACTGATTCTTATGAATTCTGAGAGCCAATATGCAAAACTAAATGAAAAATGCAAAATTTTAGTAAATCAGAAGGAATTTAGATGCAACAAATGCAACCTAAATGCACTTTTTATGAATGTAAATTTGAAAACCTAGCATAAAAACTAATGTAAGATGAATGCAAGGCCAAATCTATGATAAAAGACAAACAATCAGAAGAAAGAAGTATTCTAAAAGTCGAGTTCACCAAAATGTGACACAGATTTTGGGAACCTAAAATGCTTGCTCTCTTCCTAGGGCTTTCCACCTAGAAAGAGAGAGATTAGGGCTCCAAAATACTTATGCACATTCAAATTAGGATGTATGAAATGTAATATGATGAAAATGGAGTGATCTAAGTGTTGCTAAACTGTGAAAATGAGCAAACATGCATGCAAAACCTAAGAACTATGACTTGTTTGAAAATATAGTGTGTAATGTAAAAGGACCTAAAGAATGATCTAAAAATGTAAATAAAGCCAAAAAAAAAGGAAAGGATATAAATGATATGCACCTAGAAATGTATCTAAGACTAGAAATATCTTTGAAATTCTGAAATTGCTGATTTTTAGGCCTAGTGGGACTCATTTGCCACTGTTGGAGGATGAGTCTTGTTTCTGCTAAAATCTTCTGAAAACCTATTTTTGACTATCGAGAGTTGATTTATGAGAAATTCACTTTTTTGGCCTATAGGTGGGACTCATTTACCAAGGGTGGAAAATCAGTCCACCTATAGAAATCTAGAAAATCAAAGGAAGATTTTGGAGTTAGATTTGTACTTTTTCCTCCTATAGGTCTCTACTTTTGAATTGTCAGATTTGGGTCTAAAAATGACTTTTTGTTGATGATTTGAATTGAAGGATAGTAGGATGAATTGAATGACTTTATAACTTGATCTCCAATGATTCCTAAGTCTCCAAGAGTCCTAAATTTGGATACAAAAAAACCAAGAAGAGAAATTGTTGATTGTTAAGGCATGGGGGTTTGCCTTGGTCAAACCCCATTTAGGTAATTAAACCAAAATGATGAAAGAATGTAATAAATCATATAAAATGGAAGTGATTACCTTGAATGATGATAGATCTTGGATGTCTATAGAAATACATGTGAAATCCTCCCTTGAATGCTTTAGAATGCTAACTTGAAAACTTCTAATGGAGAATCCTTAACTTGCTTGACTTGGAGTGAAAGATTGATGGATGAATAATGAATAATGGATATGAATTGAGTTGTTAGATGTAAAATGAGGATAAAAACAATTATTTATAGTCAATTGTTCCTTAGAACCCAATTATACTACATCATAGGCCGACATGTAGTGAAAATAAACTTTAAATTTCACTTTTTCCCGCTCAAGGATCAAAATGGGGGCCATATAGGACTCATTTGCCAAGCATGGTGAATGGGTCCCACAGGGGCCATTCTAACACCTATGAAGCTAAGGAGATATGAAATAAGGTTTAAAATGTTATCTTGTCAGGTGTTTGATCAATTAAAGCCTTGGGATGGATAATATGGGTCAATTAGGGTCTATCATTGATGATGTAAATGTTGAACAGGGCTTGGGACACATAAATCAATGTGAATGTTTAATTAAATGCACTTGAAAACACTAAAATTGGGTCCAGATAGTTTAAAAAAATAACAAGAACTAATGTGAATGTGTAAATCACATTACAACAGTAGTTTTTCATTAAGTTTACATTAGAATCTTTCTAGATTGATGAAATAATGTTATTATAATGTTGAATTTAGGTCTATTAAATCTAGAAAAGCATGAAAGCATCTTACAAGACTTTACAACACCTTTACAAGACATCAATAAACACATGTTATTTGGTTTGCAAGGGTCCCAAACCTAGTGTGGACACATGAAATTCCTCACAACACTAGATTCGGGCCTCATTAATTCCATTTAATCTCATGTCAAGCAAGAGGTCCTTTTTCTATGTCACACTAGGGTTTTACAAGAAAGAATGAAGACATTGCAATGTATGAGGGTTCTGTGTAGGTTATTTTTTTAAAAATCTGAGGTATTAGTGTTATATTTGTGGTTTTCTTGTAAATATGGGGTTATTAATCTAAGTTAGAAATAAGATTTTTTCTAGGTGTTCACCATGAGGGTTTTGTAGGGAAATTTTCATAGATGACCCCATGAAAAAGAAACATACCTCACCATTAGATCCAAGAGGACTGAGAGATGAATATTGACATAAAATTTGGCCTATTTTGGTTACTAAACAAAAGTGATTTTTTCCCATTTCCCTAGTTGTATGACCATACATGTCTATAGAAGGTGTTCAAAAAATAAATTAATTCTTTTCCTGTGCAATTTGTTAAAACTAAAAAGAAAAAATTGAAGGGGGGGCCTTGTAGACCCCACCTTGTACACCAATGTTTTTAGAGTTGACAAGCCAAATTACTATCAATTACCAAATCTATTAGTTAGTAATCAGTCCGCAAGCTACTGAGCTTAAGCTCTCGACTCTTGGGGCCACTAGTACTATGGGGGATTGAACCCTAGCCCTTTGGGGCCTAAATTTTTTTAACCCATTTCTTTTGCTTATGCACTAGTCTATGGAAAGTGTCACTTAGGTGGTTCCATTGCCACTAGCAAGTTGTCTAGCAGCCACCACAAGTTAGCCTAGAGGACAAATTGGACAATTTTTTTTTCAAGGGGCATAACCTTTACCTTAGGTGTCCATTTTTTATTTATTATAGTCATTGGAAAGATATTTATGAGAACCATGTTTTGGTATCAATTGTTTTTCTATATTTTTCTATTTTGATAGAGAAATTCTTGTTAGAACTTGGATGCTCTTTTTCAAATTTGGAGAGGTCATAAATTGTTCATACAAAGTTAGATTTTGGATTTTTTATAGTCGAAGGAGAGCTTGTTTAGAGAACTCCATAGTCGATGAAGTTTGGAGATATTTTGATGTGATTTATTATATATATATATATCGACTATCCTTATTTGATATGGTTATTGGGTGGGTGTAAAAAAGATGGGGGGCCAAAAAGTGGCCAAATTTTCAAAAATAATTTGATAGGATATAACGTGAGTGCATTATGGCTTGGTGTGACTAAGCCAAAGGCTCAATAGGATCAAGCCTATAACACACTTGCATTATAGCTCATTAAAACAAAAAGATGAAAATGAGTTCATTTTATTCTCACTGTGTTTTTTCATACCCATGGCCAAAAAATCCTACACTTGTGTGCTCACATTTTGGAAGAAGCTTATCTTGTGATTTCCTCACTGATTTGTTGCAATTTTGTCACTAGGATACCACCATGTTCGTGGGGAGGTCAAAAAAGTATGTATTGTTTGATTTTTTTTGTGAATTTGTTGTTAAATAGCTAATTTTAGGTTGTTTTTTATATTCATTTGTTTAATTTGTAGGAAATGTTAATGAACCTGAAAAACCTCCTGAAAATCTTGAACAACCACAGCAAGAAGCACCCAAACAAAATCCTCAACAACCACAACAACAATCTCCTCCACCAATTCCTCAACTTCCTCCCGACACTCAATAAAATTTAGTGGGGGTAATTGAAAATAATAAAAAGTAGATTGAGGAGTTAATCATGAGGTTGAATGATCCAGTAAGTTCAATTATGGAAAGAAGAACACTTGCAAGTTCACTTCAAGAAATGTTAAAAAATTTAGATGCAATAAAAAAACAATCAAGTGGTTGGGAAAATAGGAGGCAAGTATTTAGGAAATTTTTATGCAAATAAATTATCATATAAAGAAGTAAAAGATGAAAAAAATACAAAATATGATTTGTGCTCACTATTCACTAACCCACGAACAAATCAAAATCTTGACCTTAATTCCAAGAGGTTTGATATCCATTGGTGCCACCACCAAGGGATTAGAAACAATTTTTGTGATAGGTGGTACATGGTTTTTGACTATCCACCATGCAACAATTGTGAAGTCCCTCAATATTTCTTGAGGAAACTCTATTGTGTGTTCATCCTCAACAAAATCCACAAAGTTACTTTGATATGAGGGACTTTTAGGGGAGAGGTGGGGGGTTGGCACATGATATACCTAGTGCACGAATAGATCTTTAGTGGCAAGGGAGATGAGCTCTTTCTAGGCCAACTTGTGAGCATGTCGTTATCCCTTCCATCACAAAGGAGAGTGTTGAGGTGGACACTTTGTAGTCTATTAGCTCTTTGACCTAGAGTATCATCCAACATGCCAGTCTTGTAGTACAACACTATCTAAGGGAGTCTTCAAGGGGTAGTCTTCCACCCCATTCTTGTCAAGTTTATGGGTTGGCTTGTACACATGACCCCACAGACACTTAGGAGGATGGTGCACAGGATACGTCTGTAGCCGTGGGGATGGTGATGGCAACTAACATTTTGAATTAGGATTTTGGAAATGATACTCATGTAAATGTTAGCATGTTCTCTAAATTTAATCTATTAAATTTCATTTTTGAAATGCAAGATTAACTAATTTAGTTTTATGACTGTAATAAGATTTTAGGGTCACAGTGTTGATACTGGATACACTAGCCCTTAACTTGTTTATTACTCCACTAGATCTACTGTTAAGGTATGTAACTAGAAAACAATTATAAATTTATTACATGTGAATAGCATTGTTATATGAATAGTATTCTAATATCAGATTTTGGATGTTGAACATGCTAATATTGGAGGTTTCATGGGAACACCTCCCAATGCCAGTGGAGTTGGACAAACTTTCATGCAAGTAATAGAATAAAGAGTTTAACTAATGAATTGTACTTAATAGAGCTGTGTAGTTTATATTCATATCATTGATTACATTGTATTGCACATCTTTCAAACTCAAAGCATTACTTCACATTGCATAACTAATAACTAGATGTTGATAGATGACAAATTTTCAATTACAATATAGTTGTTTAGAAAGTCAAGATAAGTAGTGATGCAATTACTTCACATAGCATAAGTAATAACTAGGAGTAGCTGCCAATTGCATTTGCTTGTCATGGCATTCCATGAGCCCACTTTTTATTGAGGAATTTTTTTCAAATAGTTCACTGTCTTGTCTATGCTATGGATGCTTGGAAGAAATATATGAAAGAATAATAGTAAGCAATAGCATAGAAAAAGGAAATGAGCTATTTGAAAAAATGCCTCAAGGAAATGTGGTCTCATGGTGATCTCCATCACCATGGGACCCAATTTCTTTGAGGCATTTTTTCAAATAGATCACTGCCCTTTCTATGCTACCATAGTTTCCATACATGTCTACCAAAGCATTTTATCAAATAGTTCACTTCCTTGCTGCTATGGCTAAAAACCTAGAGAGGGTGCTTTCCAACAAACTATGGATTCTTGGAAAAAAATATATCAAAGCATAATAGTAATCAATACAATAGACAAGGTAGTGAGTCTAGTTTAAAAATATTCCTTGAAGAAATGTGGTCTCATGGTGATGGAATGGCATTCCATCACCATGAGACCACATTTCTTTGAGCCATTTAAATTCAAACAGCTCACTATGTTTTCTATGCTACCACATTTTCCATACATGTCTATCAAATAATTTTATCAAACTACTCACTTCCTTGCTACTATAGCTAAAAGCCTAAAAAGGTGATTTCCAACAAACTATGGATGCTTGGAAAAAATATATCAAAGCATAATAAATAGTAAGCAATAACATAGACAAGGTAGTGAGTAGTTTGAAAAAATGCCTCAAAGAAATGTGGTCTCATGGTGATGGAATGCCATTCCATTACCATGAGACCACATTTCTTTGAGGATTTTTTTCAAACAATTGACTGCCTTTTCTATGCTACTATAAGGAAAGCAGAGGTGCGGAAACACTTTCCTAATGTCAAATCCACAGGGAAGAATGTAATGCAAGGCTTTTAATTTTCAAATTACAATCTGTTGTGCAGTTTTTGCACACACGCCCCACTTGGAGTGGGGGACCCCCTTGCTTCTTTGTGTCTCTGACCTTTGATTTTATTGGATTTATCATTTTGGGGTCTTGACATGTTGGTTTTGCTGGCTTCGCCCTTGCCTTGGGGTTGATATTGATTGAAATTGAGTTTTTGGCCAAGTCCGGGTTTTCACCTGGATCCGGGATTTTCTGCCTCTGGCGGATTTCTCCGGCCCCGGTTCTTTGTCCGTCTCTTGCCGGATTCTCCGATTCCGGGTTTTTTCCTAACTTCAGGATTTTCCGGTCCAGTCGGATTTTCCCGGATTCCGTCAAAATCCCGATCTTCCTGATTTCCCCGGTTTCTGCATTTCCGCGGAATCAGTGTCTCCGCGCATTCTGAAATTCCACTTGGGGCACGGGTTTCCGGACTTGTCAGAAACGTATTTTCGCGCATTAATGGCTGAGGTATCTTGGTTCAGACGGGTATAAGGGCAAATTTAGGGCATTTTCTGATTCATTCCAACTTCGATTGCTTCCTTGTTTTCTGCTCTGGCGATTCAGAACTTTCGTTTGAGCTTTGAGGTTTGATCTTGGTTTGTTTGCGAGTGGATTGCTTGAGTGTTGTTGTCAGTATCTCGTTGCTTGGACGTGTTGTCACGTGGATTGATTTTCAAAGCTCGATTTCTGCTCGTCTTGATCCATGGTATGTATTCGTCGCCCTTCCGTTAGCTTGCATGGTGATTTGGGGTTTTCTTGTACTGGGCATTGTTGAATTTTGGGGTCGGCTCATGTTTTGACTTTGGGTGCCGTATTTATTCAGTCGGTTTGATCCGTTTTTTTATTGAAGCCCATCTCTCGTGCCCTATGAGTTCCGTTTATCCGCTTGATTGCATATTTACACTTTAGACAGAATTCTGGGTCATGTTGCTTGATTGTTTTGGGTGCGGGATGTGTTACCGTGCGAATTTAGGGTTTTCTCGGTGTTTCGGTTAAAGCAATGATTTGATCTTGTGTTTGAATGACTTTCGCCTCGTTTTATGTTGGCTTCCCCGTCCTGTGAGGATTAGAGGGCTTCTAGGTAAATCCCGAATTGATATTTTAACCCTAAAAGCTTGCTCTGGTTTTAATGGCGGATATGTGGTTGTTCGATTTAGGGCATCGTCATTTTAGTATGGGATCCCTCCTTTGAGTGCTTCTGAGTGTTGGAACCCTTTGCATATTCGAGTCTGGTGATTGTCGTCAGTTTTGGGTTCATTCGAGCTTTGATATTGAAGATCTTGTGGTCGCTCCTGTTTTGGTGCACGTTTTGCCATTTTTCGGGTTTCCGAGGCTGTCGCGGAATTTCCGGTCTCCCGGATTTTCCCGGTTTCCTTTTATTCCGCGGACAGGGTTAATTTCCGGTGCATTTGATGCTGTCCGCGAAAGTCCGTCCCATTCGGATTTTTCCGGATTTCCTGTCTGATTGCATTCTGTTGTATATTTCGATGAGAGGATTGATGGAGTGATTGTTAATGCCTATTTCTTGATTGCCAAAGAGTAAAATTGATGATTTTCCTTTGATTTCCGAGCATATTAATGATTTACATGGCTAATAGTGCTTTGGTGGCAGGAGTCCGTCTGGGTCGGATTTCTCCGGAATTCGCCCCGAATGTATTTTCCCGGATTATTTGATTTCTCCGGATCTCGGAAGATTGGCAATTGGCATTTGGTTTTAATGGATTTGTATGATGTATGCTAACCTTTTGGATGGATATGAGCCTAATAATTAATTTCTAATAATGATTCTTGGATGTGCAGGCTGAATCAAGCAAAGCTGCTGCTGGGAAGTCCAAAGGTGGTGCGGGGGCATCTGCAGTTTCCGAGACAGAAAAATTGAGATTAGACATGAGAAGTCAGGTCCCAGAGAGTAAGATATCCTCTGTGTGGGCAGATGTGTCTGATACCAACGTTGGTGCCTGGCGTTACGAAGAATTCAAACAGAGAACAGCTGAGAGGGACCAGTCGGCATTGAGGCAAGGGATGATGAACTCAGGTTTGGTACATGTGGCAGGGTTCCCTCCAGCAGTCCAGTGCTACGAGCTGATTTTGGAGTGTGCTAGACAGTACGCTTTCGACACACAGATGATGGTTAGTACTGAGGGACGAGTGTTAGCGAATTTTAGTCCAGCCTCCATTGCCCGGGCCTTCAGCATGCCGGATCTCCCCTCGGTTTGCGCCCTAAACATTGACACGGCCCGCACGTATTATGAGAACGAGCCAGTTAAGGCTCAACAGCTTATCAACTCATGGCTTGAGAAGCCCAAGTCTCACCACTCTAAATTGCCCAAACAGTTGCACAGGGTGAAGTTCAGGCCAGATATTTATGATGCCATCACACTGTTGAGCAGGGTGGCCGGACTCAAAACTGCCGGGGTATTGGAAAGTTGGATGGTCCATGTGATCACCAAGATAGGCCAAGGAACGAATTACCACTGGGCAGGACTTATCAGTGCAGAAATAGATAGGCAACTGAGGAATGTTTTGGAAGGAAAGAAGTTTACCATGTCCTCCTTTGTTATATATATACTGGCCATCTCCTATCCCTACAAGGGACTTACTCCGGCGGGAACCATTGGACAGGACATTATCTATGAGGTCTATCCGGAATTGCACCTCGGACACGGAGATTATAGGAGGGCCAATGATGCCTTCACTATGCACATTACCCGGACCCTTCAGAATGCGGAGCACATTAGATTGTCCGATGGGGCTAAGGGGTTGATTAAGAATTATGGGGCCTGGTTCATCCAGTTCCCCACTTTCACTTATCTCCGGATTGATGGATGCCCCGTTGCTCCCTACAGATTGCCCAGGTATCCCACTGACCACATAGTGCTACTGGAGGTCGTAAGACAAATTTGTGAATTCGATACGGTGGTCAAGAGGGAGAAACATAAAACTGGTTTTGGAGGTGACTTCCCTCTTGGGATTGGCGTGGATGTGATGTGTCCTTCCATTCAATCAGCTCACACTGCAGGTGAGGAATTGGCCGCCTATGGATTCTCTTTCCATTCAAAGAGAATGAATTTTGACATCACCGGAGGGGCACAGAAAAGGGCTACCCGGGAATACAGGCACAAGGAGGACTTGGAGGACTACTGGGTCAACATCAAGGATGACCTTGATGCACGAAGGAAAAGGTATTCCCGGCTGCCAGTTGAGGCAATTAGGCAGTACAATGTGAAGCTGATTCCAGATCAGCTGGAGGATGATGGAAAACTGGTCCAGGACCATGTCTATGAGCCCATCAAGGATAGGTCAGTAGCGGATATTGATTGGAATGAGCCTGAGGTGACAGAGTTGGAGGACTTAATGGCTCCAGCGCTAAAATTTACCTTTGCTTGGATCAAACATGAGGTATGGGTATTGGAAAATGCCAATGTACCCTTCACTTTCGACCTGATGGGGAATCTTAACCCCATGTCCACCTCTGAAGAGTCCGGGGAAGAAGACCCCAAGGGGAAAACAGCCAAGGCCTCTCCTTTCAAAATCAAGGTTAGAAGCCCTAAGGGGACTCAACCTGCAGCAAAAAGGAAACCTATTGGCAAACGCAGGTGGAAGACCCTGACTATCAGCAGGTCCTCGGACGAGGAGGAGGCGGAGAAAGCTGAGGAGGAGGATGTTCCTCCACCGCCCAAGAAGGCCAGAACTACAAGGGCGGCGAAGAAGAAAGGCCAAACGACTTCGGAAGATGAGCCTCCAGTTGTGGATGTAGAAAGCTCCGGAGGGGAGAAGACCAAAGTATACATTAGAAAATCTAGAACTCCTTCCCCAAAGGATGCCGCACAGCCAACTGACTTTTCTCCAATATCGCCAGCCACTGAACAGGACAAGCCTGTCTCTCTTCCACAGGGTGTAACAGAGCCGGTAAATTCGGATGAGCAGGAAATCAGCGGAGAGGCAGAGCCGTTTAAAGAAGGAGCATTATTCAGTGAGGCTGCCGAGCTCGAGGTAGAGACAGAAGAAAGGCACACTTCTCCCTTGGTGCAGTACGAGGACTCTCCGGAGAGTGAGAAGGGCCGCGGATCGCCAGAACTAGAGAAAAGCATCCCTGCTGGAACTCCATCGCCGGTGCTTCCTGAGTTGTGATTTGAGGAGACAGACCAAGGTGAACAACCTCCAGAGAAAGATGATGACAAGGCAACAGAAGAAGAAGAAGTCGAGGTGGTGGTAGCAGAAGAGGAGAAAGCCACAGAGGACCCCGGGAAAACTGACACAGAAGGAATCCGGATAGACCCAGCAGCCCCGGACTGGTTAGAAAAAGAAATAGCGAGGAAGAAACAGGTGATAGTGGAGGACACTCCTCTCGACTGGGATGCAATGTTATCTCAGATTGGGAAGGGGAAAAAGAAGAAGGCCGCTAGGATAATTTCCCGGGTGGAAAGGGATGAGGTGCATAACCGTGTAGTCCACATCGCCACCCCTGTTGTAGATAAAACAAGAGATGAGGTAGTAGGCCAGGATTACAGTGTCCAAACCATTAACCTTGGGCCAGCTTCCCTAGAACAAGACATTGAGGAATTCGAGGGGTCAAGTGTTGTGATTCTCGATAGGTTGAAGGAGACTCAGACAAAGAGAGAATTGAATAGGGAAAATGAAAGGTTGAGGAAAAGCTTAGAAGAGGTCATGAAACCTCTACAGTCCCTCCATCCGTCCTCCTCTTCTACTCCCGGATTTCTGCCGAAGGAAACAATTTCTGGCATAGAGAAGATGAAGGCTTCCACACAAGCTGCCATAGACTGGTTGATGAGTGTTCGGACACAAGGGGATGAAGCTATTAAGGAGATCCTGTCTGTTGGCAAGGATGCAGTCCAAGGAAAAGAGCTGATGGAAAGCATCCTTTCTCAGGATAAGAATGATGTTGATTCCCTGCTGTTGAAGACAAAGATTATTCTGGGGCATGGCAGGGAACAATTGGGCAAGGATGGAATTCTTCCCTCTTCCAGGTTGGATGAACCATGGGAATGGTTCGAAGCATTACAGATCAGGCAGGGAGCCCTGAAAAAGATACAGAAACAAAGAAAAGCCATTGATGCCGACCTTACTGCAATCTATGATGGTTGCATTGCATTTTTTGAAGTGATGACAGGGAGGAATAAGATGGCTCCTAAGTACCTGAGTTTGGATCAATTGAAGGAATGGTGGCATGAGGTTTATGCCCTGGATTCTGATGAGGTTGTCACTGGCCATATGCTTGATGATGCGGCTACATATTTGGCAGTGATAGATAGATACCTGACCAGCAGAAAGGATTGGAAGGGGACCATTGAGCGGTCCAATGAAGGGATTGAGTCAATTAAATGCCGGCTCAAAGTTTTGCCATTGCCACCTGTCGCTGAGTTGGAAGGAGTTTTCTTGAGGGTCCAAGGGTCACCAGCGCGGAGGAAAGACAAAGGAAGTGGCAATTAAGGTTTATCTCGAGATTTGTGCTTCCCTATTATCATAGGGCATGCATTGGACCGGACTTCCTTGGAAACTGTGCCTTGGCCGACTTGGATGATGGCATTGAATGTGTGCCTTAGTTTGTTTCCTTGGCCGACCTGTTTTGGCGGTTTTTATTTTTGTAAAATGTTTGGCTGGGCCGACATGTTCTAAAAATTTGATAAATAGGCATTTTTACCTTATTGTAAGGGACAGTTCAGAAGATTTTGATAGTAGAGATTAGCAAGAGCAATAGTTAGAGTTTTAGAATTTCTTAAAGCAGATATCATATTCAGAACAGTTGAATTGTTGCAGCATTTGATGATTAATACAATTGAAGGCATTGTGGTTTTCCTGGTGAAATCCTTGTGTTACCTCATCTTGCATGGTTCTTTTGTTCTATCTTTTACATTGCTTGAAGATCTAGGGTTTATTATTCAGAAATAAATTAGTTTAGTTGGATAAATGATGTATGTGATTTCATATTTGGAATGTCGGTAGCTATCTTTGGTCTATACTCCCAGTAACTATCTGATTGTAGTAGGCTGGTGAAGTCAACCTGGACCATATATATTCAAATGTGCTTAAGTTCGGTTGTAGATGCAAGTCTATGATTTGAAAATTTATACTCCTCAGAAGATTGCACTGTTCTTGTAAAGATTGCCTTGTGGGTCGAACAAGAATTGGTTATTTGAGATAGGTCCATTCCAAATATATGTCATTTGCATTGCTTGTCTGTTCAGTAATTTAGATTTTATTACCTTCCCTGCATCCCTATCTTTTGCAATTTCTTCATTATTCGGTTAGATTTAGGATTCAAGATCATCATATTGTTAGATCTGATAAATTGAAAAGGTTCAGTTTGCTTGTAGTAAGGTCCGATTGTGATTACCAGCAATTTCACATTTCATCTGAGTTGTTTTATGCATTGTTATGACCTAACACCCGAGAGACCTTGGGGTGATTTTCAGTAATTCATTATTGGAGATTACCTTTCAAGAGAGATAGGATTTTGTATTCTGTCTGAGTTGTTGCTGTGCAGAAAACACCATCAACAGATTGGCGCTAGAAGGAGGGCCTGAATGAGCACACTGGATCGTTTCTTGAATGCCATCTCTCCAGAGAGATTTAGGAGAAATACCAGATCCACCACCAGAGAGGAAGATTTAGAGGAACTTCAATTTCTCAATAGGTCAAGAAGGACTAGAGGGAGAGGAGAATCATCATCGCCCGCTCCATCACCAACATCATCCACATCCTCATATAGGGGAGTTTCATCCTTACCTATCCCTTCACCAACATCGTCCATATCTTCTTACCCTGAGGTTGAAGCAATACCCGTTCCTGAAGAGGTTCCCCTTCAACAGTTCCAGCCTGCCGTTAACCAACCACAACCTCCACCCCCGCTTTTACCAATGGCTTTCCTTGCCAATAATCCGTCACCTTTGTCCTTCGGAGCTTATAATGTAATGCCTAAAAATCCTGAGCATTTCTGCTCGAAATTCCATGTAAATGACCCGAACAGAACTGCAGAAGAACACATAAGGATTTTCCAAACTTGCCTTAAAGACAGAGGAATTGTCCATGAAGATGTTGCTTGTAGGTTATTCCCTTACTCCCTGGGTGAAGAAGCTTTTTATTGGTACAACCATCTCCCTGCTGGCTCAATTCAGAACTGGGGTGACCTTGAAAAAACCTTTCTGCAAAAGTTCCGAATACCCATCAGTGCTAATGAGCTATACCTGCAATTTATCAAAGTCAAGAGAGAAGTCAACGAACCCATAGCCAGTTTCAATAATAGATTCCATCGTGCGTTCACCAGATTGCAAGATCCATATGTCCTAGATGATGGTACTGCCCTGGGAGTATATTATGAAGCTCTGGATAGTCTAACGGCAACCTTTCTGAAATGGAGACCTAACCCTCCAGCTACCTTGACAGACGCTTACACGGAGGCTGTCAAGCTTAGCACAGACTTGAGACAGCACTTGACGGGGCCATTGCCTTCTCTGGGACCAGTCGCACACCCTAACCAGATTTAGGCAGTAAATCAGGCTCTCACCAATCACACCCCTATTATGAATCCAGTCCCTCAATTATCAATGGTACCACACCCTGGTCATCCCATGAATCAGGTTTCTCCTATGATGAACTTCCCTCAACAGCAGGTTAACCAGCCTATGTACCAGTCACAATCAAATAGCTTCCCGGCTTATCTGCAGAATTCGGAAGTGTTGCATCAATCTCTGGGATCCGCCCCAGTACCTGTCCCACCTCTGAGTAACCCAAACCAGCCTCCCTACCGAGACCCTAATAAGGAAAGAATTGACGAAATGGCTGAACAAATAAAGAAGCTAAATCTAGAGGTGACTTATTTGAGAAACCAGAATAGCCAATTGCAAGCCGCTCAAAAGGGAATGCAATCCAATCCGAACAGGGAGTTCTCACAGGGGCAGAATTTCGACAGGGGACAACGCAATGACAGAGGATTTTACAATGACAGAGGGTATAACCAGGATAGAGGTTTCAACAACGATAGGAGGCAAAACTTTGATAGAGGCCAAGGAAGTGGGTCAGGATTTGACAAAAGGCCATCACAGGGACAGAACAGAACTTGGAATACAGGGCCTAATAATGGAGGAGTTCCTACTCCATTGGATCAGCCAGCCAATCAGATTGTTAATCAATCTGCCAACCAGCCAGTTAGCCAGGATAAACCTCCCACCGGGGTGTATCTCGCAGAAGCAGCCCTGTCAGGATGGTGTAGGCTTCACAAAACAAGTCAGCATTCAGAACTGGAATGTCCTGAGTTCCAGACTGCGGCTTCTATCTTTCAGTATGAGGTAGAGAATAATGTGAATGGGCAGGAGATTGTTCCTTCCAATTCATATGATTCCCCTGTGCTGGTGTTGAACCATGCTCCTTTTCCCACTAGTAATGAAAATGTACCAGAAGAACCTGATTTCCAGAAAGATGAAATTGATCAGATTTGTAATGGAGATGAAGTAGCTCAGCTGTTTAACGAAGGGGAGATGAATGACAATGGCCCCTTGGATCAGGAAGAAACCTATGTTGAAGAAGTTCAGATGTTTCAGAGACAGGGATTGAGGGATATGCCTCACAGACGCCCACAGCCTGGAGGGCCCTTCACCACTTCCATTCCCCCCAACAATTTTAGTACTCCTCCAGATCCTAATGCAAGTAACAATCCGTCTTATCCACAGGTGTCCAAGCAGTACCTTTCGAAAGATAGGCAAGCTCGAGCAGAACCACAGAAGGAGAGGATTGTTCAGATAAGTAAGGAGAAGGTAGAGGAACCATCTAAAGAGGTTTCTACTGATATGAGTGAAGAACAGATGGCTTCGTACGTCGCAGAGGAATTCAAAAAATTAAAGGTAAACCTTTCTGTTTTTGAATTGTTGAGGTTTCCTGCAATTAGAAAGGCTGTCTTGGGTACTTATGATGCAAATTTAAAGACATTGGACAAATCTTCTGGGGAGCATGACAGCCAGACCTCCAGTTTTCAGCCTGTGAACACACAAAGTCAGACACCGAATAGGACTAATTCTCCCCCTGGAGATAGAGGAAAAGAAAAGGACAGAACTCAAGTGGCCCAGATGGATACTCAGCCCACTTTGTTTCAAGGAAAAACAAAGACTCCTCCATTTCTGATTTCTGTCAGAATCTTTGGTAAGAACCTCCATAATTGTCTGTTGGATTCTGGTGCTTCCACTAATGTGATGCCTCTTGGAGTTTGTAGGGCTCTGGGAATTACACCTGCTGATTCCCAGAAAAAGGTGACTCAGTTGGATAGGACCGAAGTAAGTGTGGTAGGGGAACTTAACATGATCCATATGCAGATCGCTTCTGATCCTAGAATCCAACAGGTTATTAACATTCAGGTAGCTGACATTCCTGATGCGTACGGTTTAATTTTAGGAAGAGATTTCACCAGGGCCCTGAATGGGTATGTGTCTACCGACCACTCTCACATGTGGCTTCCCTGGAAGGGAGTGCCCAATC
The DNA here is from genome assembly GCA_007258455.2 of Sequoia sempervirens. Taxonomy (NCBI): domain Eukaryota; kingdom Viridiplantae; phylum Streptophyta; class Pinopsida; order Cupressales; family Cupressaceae; genus Sequoia; species Sequoia sempervirens. The sequence continues at coordinate 37,816,563 of VDFB02168118.1, read as the reverse complement.
AGATAAGGATTGAGAGGGAGCCTAGAATGAAGTACATGATAACAGAATACCAAAAGACTTCGACCGAGGTTCTCATATCAGAAGCTGGAATGGGAAACTACTTTCTATCCGCCCCATATGAAGAATCATATGTAGAAGAGGTGCTGATGTTGCATACGATGCCAGTGGACGCTGAAACAGGGTCCAGTCTTGTTGAAGTCCTAACAGAATCAGTTGAGGAAGAAGAAGAATCTGAGGATAGACAGATCAGCTTACTGGACAATTTCCAGGATTTCATTAAGCAATGTGTCGAAAATCAAACTCACTTGGGAAGGAGGACAAGTTTTAAGGAGTTACTCTTGCCGAATTGGTGCAGAGTCCACAATGCTTCTCACTCAGAATTGGAGTGTTGCTTGTGTCAGACAGCAGTGAAAGAAGTGTACAAAAGCATAAATCCATCTCAGGAGGTTGGCACAGATGAACAGAGTCTGCAGGCAAAGTCTGAGAATCAGAAACCTGTTGTGGCTGTGAAAACCTCTATTACTGATAAACCAAAAGACAAAATGAAGAAGACCACCGCTGCGGAATACTGGACTCTCAAGTTTGATGGATCTAAGTCCAAGCAAGGGGCTGGAGCTGGATTTGAATTGATAAGTCCCAAAGGTAAGAGTTTCTTCGCAGCTCATAGACTCCAATTTCATTGTACAAATAATGTGGCTGAATATGAAGCTTTAATTCATGGACTCCTTATGGCACTCAAGAAAAGTGTCAAGGTCCTACAAGTTTTTGGTGACTCAGAATTAGTGGTCAAACAAGTAAGAAAGTAGTATGCCTGCCACGACAGGAGAATGACCAACTATAGGCATAGAGTGTGGGACCTCATTGAGGGGTTCGACGCTTTTAATATCCAATTGATCCCAAGGAAGAAGAATCAAACTGCTGATTCTCTAGCTCAAGCGGCCAGTACTTTGCAGCCCCTGTCTTTGTCAGGATTGAAGAAGTTTACTGTTGAATTAACTCCTGTCCCGTCAGTCCCTGACAATGTGACTAATTTTCAGGTGTTTGAGGATGATAAGCATATCCTTGACTTTATCACGAACACGGATGTTTTTGCTTCACAGATCATTGACGAAACAGAACCTCAGGAAGCAGAATTGGATCTGGAAGGTGTGCTAAACTTGAAGTCCAATACTATTCCAAGAGGAATGGTACAGCTGGAGAGGATTTTCGATATGGACAAAATCAGAGATCAGGAACAGGAATCTAAGAAAGAGTCTATCAGTGGGCAGTGTGACACTCACAATGTAGGCACTGAAGATGATGTAAGGAATGTTTTCATTGGTAAGATTTGTACCCCTGAAGAAAGACAGGGAATAATCAGAGCCCTATACGACTTTCCAGACATAGTGGCCTGGGGTTATGAAGACTTGAAGACTTACGATACATCCATCATAACTCACACTATACCTCTCAAGCCAGGGGCTAAGCCTTTTAGACAGAGGCAGAGACCTATTAATGCGCTGTTGGAGCCACTCATACAGAAGGAAGTTCAGAAACTGCTCTCCGCTAGAATTATATTTCCTGTCAGGCATTCTACTTGGGTGGCAAACCTGGTGCCAGTTAGAAAAAAGAACGGTGAAATTAGGCTCTGTGTTGACTTCAGAAATCTAAACAGGTCATCTGAAAAGGATAATTATCCAGTTCCCTCGTTGGATGAGGTGTTGCAAGTGGTTAATGGATCGCAGATGATGTCCTTTCTGGACGGCTATTCAGGATATAATCAGGTGATGGTCCAGTATGAGGACAGACACAAGACTGCCTTTACGACCAAGTGGGGAACTTTCGCCTACAGGAGGATGCCATTTGGGCTTATCAATGCAGGAGCCACGTTTCAACGAGCTATGGATATCGCTTTCAAGGACATCATAGGAAAGTACATTATCATTTACATGGATGATCTGACTGTTTTCTCCAAAAGCAGAGGGGATCATATCTCAGATCTGCGTAAGGTGTTCCAGAAGTGCAGGGAATTCAGCATCTCTTTAAATCCCAAGAAGTGTATTTTCGGGGTTACAGAGGGCAAATTGTTAGGGCACGTAATATCAGAAAAGGGCATTGCTATAGATCCAGAGAGGGTGGAAGCCATCCTAAGAATTCAGCCGCCTGCCAGCAAGAAAGAGATGAAATCTTTCTTTGGTAAGATTAATTTTGTCAGGAAATTCATCACTAGATTTGCTGAGATTGTCAAAAGAGCGCAAATACCATATTTGAAACCGAAGATGCCGAGTCGGAGTGGACCCACTGAGAGAAATTAAAGCAGTCCTTTGCAGAGATTAAGAGAGCCATTGCTGATGCTCCAGTGTTGGTGAGTCCGGATTATAGTAAATCGTTCTATATTTATTCCTTTGCCTCAGACCACTCATGTGCTGGAATGCTGACACAAAAGTCTGATGAAGGGAATGAGCATCCTATCGCTTTCATGAGCACGCCATTGAAGGATGCTGAGTTGAAATACCCATATGTGGAGAAGCAGGCATATGCCCTTGTTCGAGCAGTAAAGAAATTTAGGCACTATATCCTCAGAAACAAGGTGTTTGCAATTGTTCCTGATTCTGCAGTTAAGTTATTGCTGATGCAGAATGAGTTAGGGGAGCGCAGAGCTAAATGGGTAACCATGCTACAGGAGTATGACATTGAGATCCAGCCCATGAGGCTGGTAAGAGGACAGGGACTCACCCAGACCATGGCAGAGATAGGTCCTGAATTGTCTGTCTGTAATTATGACGTTGGAGCGGTTTCACCAGATGGTTGGTATGATGATATAGTTTATTATTTGCTGAATCAGCGAGCTCCTGATCGTTTAAATGCAGTACAGAGGCGGGCCTTGAGACTGAAAAGTGATGGTTTCATGCTGAAAGGGGCCATCCTATACAAGAAGAATCACGAAGGTATTTACTTAAGGTGCCTTGGAAAACAGGAAGCAGAAAGAGTAATAAATGAGTTTCATGAGAAATATGGCACCGGTCACGGTTCTGCTATTGCTACTACGAACCAGATTTTACGGGCAGGATACTACTGGCCTACACTATTCAAGGATGTTCATCATCATGTTCGGACCTGTCACACTTGTCAGGCTGCAGCGACACGGGAAAGGTGTGCAATGCTCCCGCTCCAGTCTGTTATCGAGGTAAAACCCTTTGCTCAATGGGGTATGGATTTCATCGGCCCTATAAATCCACCATCTTCTGCTGGACACAGGTATATTCTCACCATTACTGATTATTTTACAAGGTGGACTGAAGCATTTGCTTGTAGGCAGTGTACATCAGAGGTAGTAATCGATTTCCTAGAATCTGCCATTCTCAATCGATTTGGATGTCCTTTCGCTGTTGTGTGTGATAATGGTCATGCCTTTGCATCTTTGAAATTCTCAAACTGGGCTTTTGATCATGGCATTGTTGTTAAGTTTGCATCTAATTATTATCCTCAGGGGAATGGTCTAGCTGAATCCTCTAATAAGAACCTGTTGACTGTTATCCGAAAACTGTTAGAGAGGAACCCAAAGGATTGGCATACCCAGCTTAGGTTTTCTCTTTGGGCCGATCGTACTCGGGTTAAGTCCTCCATTGGTACCTCTCCTTATCATTTAGTATACGGTCTGGAACCAGTTTTCCCTATCCAGCTCAAAATCCCAACTCTGCAGTTTATCAACTGGTTTTATGACGAAGGGGATAGAAGGGAAGCGAGGTTAGCTGAATTATTGCATCTTGAGGAAAAACGGGATAATGCCCTTGAAAGATTCGCCAAACATCAGGGGGTAGTCAAGTGATGGTTTGACAGGAGAGCTAAGGTCAAAGCCTTTAGGATTTCTGACCTTGTTCTGTATTGGGATAAGCCGCATGATCAGAAGGGTAGCCATGGTAAGTTTGATAGATTATGGCTTGGTCCTTACCAGATTGCTGAAATTCTGGGAGATAATGCCTTCCGTCTGAGGACTCTCACGGGAGAGGACATGCCACTGCCTGTTAATGGGCAGTATCTTAAACATTATTTCCAGTCTTGAGCTGTTCTCAGCTCTTTCCCTTGTAAATAGTTAGTTAGGTTGCTTTCTTTGCTTGTTTGTTTGTTTTGGTTCGGGTGGGTTTCCCTTTCGCTTTGCTGGTTTTGTTTGGTTAATGTAGGTCTGCTTTGGTTTGTTTGTTTTTCTTTGCATTGCTCTTGCTTTTGGTCTTACCTCCTTGTGGGATTGTGGGTGCATCTGTATGATAATGGTGGCAAAACAGGTCCAATGTTTCTGATATTTCCCTTACAAACTTTAATCTTTTTTCCAGAATGTTATGGTATGAATTTCGTTGCCTATGTCACTTGTCCTTGTGGTAAGGCGAAGATTTTTTGGTCACTCTGCACAGGAATGTATTGGGGTCTTATACCTTTAATCTTTAAATATACCTGAAGTCGTAAAAGGTCCTTATAAGGTCTGGACAGGTGAAAAATCTTTTTCTGCTCTAGTGCCACTGTGGTTCTCAGCCCTGAGTGTGAACTTCACTGTTCACAGGTTGAATAAGTTGAGTAAAAAGAAATATTCGTATAAAATACAAAAAAAGAAAAAAAAGAAAAAAGAGAAGAAGCAAAAGAAAAGAAATGGATATTGAAAATCTTGAGGTTCGAATTCAACTCATTAGGGGGATCTAAATATCCCTACCGGGGCTATCAACGCCTGGCTGGCAGTAGGGCTATGTTCAGGAGGATCACAGCGATAACCTCGTCGGGGCTATGGACGCCTGACTGGCAGTGAGGCTCTATCCAGGTTACTTTTAGGGTCAGAATCTTTACGTAGCCTGTTCATACCAAGTCTGGTTCTTTGCAACTGAAGGTGGGTAATATATGCACCTGCACACACTTGGACCCTGGTACAGGAATGTCTGAATGTCTGAGAGTTTCTTTGCTTTAACTTAGGGTGTGGTAGGTGCCCGAAGGTTGAAGCCAGGAGTTACGGGTTCTTGATTCCAGGTTTGTCGTGAGGAAATGCTCGGAGAATTTCCCGGTGAGTCGCCATTTGTTGTGCAATTTTTGCACTGCATTATAGATTGGGGACCCCCTTGCTTCTTTGTGTCTCTGACCTTTGATTTTATTGGATTTATCATTTTGGGGTCTTGACATGTTGGTTTTGCTGGCTTCGCCCTTGCCTTGGGGTTGATATTGATTGAAATTCAGTTTTTGGCCAAGTCCGGGTTTTCACCTAGATCCAAGATTTTCCGCCTCTGGCGGATTTCTCCGGCCCCGGTTCTTTGTCCGTCTCTTGCCGGATTCTCCGATTCCGGGTTTTTTCCTAACTTCGGGATTTTCCGGTCCAGTCGAATTTTCCCGGATTCCGTCAAAATCCCGATCTTCCTGATTTCCCCGGTTTCTGCATTTCCGCGGAATCAGTGTCTCCGCGCATTCTGAAATTCCACTTGGGGCACGGGTTTCCGGACTTGTCAGAAAGGTCTTTTCGCGCATTAATGGCTGAGGTATCTTGGTTCAGACGGGTATAAGGGCGAATTTAGGGCATTTTCTGATTCATTCCAACTTCGATTGCTTCCTTGTTTTCTGCTCTGGCGATTCAGAACTTTCGTTTGAGCTTGGAGGTTTGATCTTGGTTTGTTTGCGAGTGGATTGCTTGAGTGTTGATGTCAGTATCTCGTTGCTTGGACGTGTTGTCATGTGGATTGATTTTCAAAGCTCGATTTCTGCTCGTCTTGATCCATGGTATGTATTCGTCGCCCTTTCGTTAGCTTGCATGGTGATTTGGGGTTTTCTTGTACTGGGCATTGTTGAATTTTGGGGTCGGCTCATGTTTTGACTTTGGGTGCCGTATTTATTCAGTCGGTTTGATCCATTTTTTTTATTGAAGCCCATCTCTCGTGCCCTATGAGTTCCGTTTATCCGCTTGATTGCATATTTACACTTTAGACAGAATTCTGGGTCGTGTTGCTTGATTGTTTTGGGTGCGGGATGTGTTACCGTGCGAATTTAGGGTTTTCTCGGTGTTTCGGTTAAAGCGATGATTTGATCCTGTGTTTGAATGACTTTCGCCTCGTTTTATGTTGGCTTCCCCGTCCTGTGAGGATTAGAGGGCTTCTAGGTAAATCCCGAACTGATATTTTAACCCTAAAAGCTTGCTCTGGTTTTAATGGCGGATATGTGGTTGTTCGATTTAGGGCATCGTCATTTTAGTATGGGATCCTTCCTTTGAGTGCTTCTGAGTGTTGGACCCTCTTTGCATATTCGAGTCTGGTGATTGTCGTCAGTTTTGGGTTCATTCGAGCTTTGATATTGAAGATCTTGTGGTCGCTCCTGTTTTGGTGCACGTTTTGCCATTTTTCGGGTTTCCGAGGCTGTCGCAGAATTTCTGGTCTCCCGGATTTTCCCGGTTTCCTTTTATTCCGCGGACAGGGTTAATTTCCGGTGCATTTGATGCTGTCCGCGAAAGTCCGTCCCATTCGGATTTTTCCGGATTTCCTGTCTGATTGCATTCTTTTGTATATTTCGATGAGGGGATTGGTGGAGTGATTGTTGATGCCTATTTCTTGATTGCCAAAGAGTAAAATTGATGATTTTCCTTTGATTTCGAGCATATTAATGATTTACATGGCTAATAGTGCTTTGGTGGCAGGAGTCCGTCTGGGTCGGATTTCTCCGGAATTCCGCCCCGAATGTATTTTCCCGGATTATATGATTTTCCCGGATTATCTGATTTCTCCGGATCTCGGAAAATTGGCAATTGGCATTTGGTTTTAATAGATTTGTATGGTGTATGCTAACCTTTTGGATGAATATGAGCTTAATAATTAGATTCTAATAATAGTTCTTGGATGTGCAGGCTGAATCAAGCAAAGCTGCTGCTGGGAAGTCCAAAGGTGGTGCGGGGGAATCTGCAGTTTCCGAGACAGAAAAATTGAGATTAGACATGAGAGTCGGTCAGGAGGTAAGATATCCTCATTGGTAGGATGTGTCCGTTACAAAATGTTGGTTACTGGCGTTACAAGAATTCAAGCTTGACAGGCTGAGAGGGACCGGTGACATTGAGGGCGAGGGATGATGTTGTTTGGGTTTGGTACGTATTGGCGGGGTTCCCTCCGGCGATCCGGTGCTGAGCTGATTTTTGGTGCTAAGCGATGCGCTTTACCGACCTGCAGTGGTGGTTTGAATGTGAGGGGCCGAGTGTTGGCGAATTTAGTCCTAGCACTCCATTGCGGGGCCTTGTCTGGGATCTCCCTAGGTTTTAGCCCTAAACATTGACCGCGGCACGCGACATTATGAGAGCGAGCATTCGAGGAAGCAACAGCTTATCAACTCATGGCTTGAGAAACCCAAGTCTCACCACTCTAAATTGCCCAAACAGTTGCACAGGGTGAAGTTCAGGCCAGATATTTATGATGCTATCACACTGTTGAGCAGGGTGGCCGGACTCAAAACTGCCGGGGTATTGGAAAGTTGGATGGTCCATGTGATCACCAAGATAGGCCAAGGAACGAATTACCACTGGACAGGACTTATCAGTGCAGAAATAGATAGGCAACTGAGGAATGTTTTGGAAGGGAAGAAGTTCACCATGTCCTCCTTTGTTATATATATACTGGCCATCTCTTATCCCTATAAGGGACTGACTCCGGCAGGAACTATTGGACAGGACATTATCTATGAGGTCTATCCGGAATTGCACCTCGGACACGGAGATTATAGGAGGGCCAACGATGCCTTCACTATGCACATTACCCGGACCCTTCAGAATGCTTGAGGGCATTGAATTGTCAGATGGAGACTGGGGTTGATTAGAATTATGGAGGCACGGTTCCGGGTTCCCCACTTTCTCACTTATCTCGGTTGATGGATGCCCGTTGCTCCCTGATTGCCAGTCCCACTGACCACATAGTGCTACTGGAGGTCGTAAGACAAATTTGTGAATTCGATACGGTGGTCAAGAGGGAGAAACATAAAACTGGTTTTGGAGGTGACTTCCCTCTTGGGATTGGCGTGGATGTGATGTGTCCTTCCATTCAATCAGCTCACACTGCAGGTGAGGAATTGGCCGCCTATGGATTCTCTTTCCATTCAAAGAGAATGAATTTTGACATCACCGGAGGGGCACAGAAAAGGGCTACCCGGGAATACAGGCACAAGGAGGACTTGGAGGACTACTGGGTCAACATCAAGGATGACCTTGATGCACGAAGGAAAAGGTATTCCCGGCTGCCAGTTGAGGCAATTAGGCAATACAATGTGAAGCTGATTCCAGATCAGCTGGAGGATGATGGAAAACTGGTCCAGGACCATGTCTATGAGCCCATCAAGGATAGGTCAGCAGCGGATATTGATTGGAATGAGCCTGAGGTGACAGAGTTGGAGGACTTAATGGCTCCAGTGCTAAAATTTACCTTTGCTTGGATCAAACATGAGGTATGGGTATTGGAAAATGCCAATGTACCCTTCACTTTCGACATGATGGGGAATCTTAACCCCATGTCCACCTCTGAAGAGTCCGGGGAAGAAGACCCCAAGGGGAAAACAGCCAAGGCCTCTCCTTTCAAAATCAGGGTTAGAAGCCCTAAGGGGACTCAACCTGCAGCAAAAAGGAAACCTATTGGCAAACGCAGGTGGAAGACCCTGACTATCAGCAGGTCCTCGGACGAGGAGGAGGCGGAGAAAGCTGAGGAGGAGGATGTTCCTCCACCGCCCAAGAAGGCCAGAACTACAAGGGCGGCGAAGAAGAAAGGCCAAACGACTTCGGAAGATGAGCCTCCAGTTGTGGATGTAGAAAGCTCCGGAGGGGAGAAGACCAAAGTATACATTAGAAAATCTA
>VDFB02168118.1:37720211-37807642 GCA_007258455.2 Sequoia sempervirens | reverse complement strand
ATGTCATCATCCACATGGATATCATCTTCATGAACATTAACTCCTACATCATCATGATCTAGTTCCTCCTCTTCGACATCTTTGTCAGGGACATCATCAACTAACTGTTGATCCCGATCATCATCTACATCATCTTCTAGTTCTTCAGTATCTTCTTCTTCCACCACATTATACTTTACTGGCCTTCCTCTTGGATCATGTCTAACAACAAATGACCAACCCAGTTTACCTGGAACCTCTAACTAAAATACCTGCTCACATTGGCTTGGAAGAACATAGGGCTCATTTCCAGCTCGCTCGATCAACCTTGTATTAACCATGGTAAATCCATCATCATATTCAATAATAGTTCTCTCAGGATCATTTTCATTCAATCATAGCCTGTACCATAGGATGACAAACATAATTAATCTAAAGGACTTAAAGTCACACTCAAGTATATCATCCAAAATCCCATAGTATCGATTTTATGAGACTTCTAGATGTATGTCGCTTCTAGATGAAACATTAGTCACGTAAAAGACTATAGTTACACCAAAATCACAAGTTTTCTTCACGTCATCCAACACTTTGATTCAAAATTTACGATCATTTCACCACATAGCCTTGTGGTGTTTCACCTGCAATATGTCAAACATGTAAAAATTATTGCAATATCATTAGTTGATAAACATATTTATTCTTGTCCAAATGTATGCAAAGAAAACAATCTCAACATATATATATACATCAATATAATTGAAAATAATTAAATAATATGGGTGATTAATATATTTATACATACCTGTTTATCTCTTAAACCATATGCTAAATCAATTTCCCTTTGTGTAACATTGGAATCTTCATTATGATGAGCTTCTTTAACCAATGAAGCCACACATTCCCATGTTAATGCATGACTAGATTGTTGACATCATTCAATCCATACCATCATCCAATCAAGATTACTGACAATGTACAAATGTAGTGCATCCTACTCTCGACCAAATACCAAAATAAATTGAAATTCACAAATGACGTATAATTAGTTTAAATACACATTATACGACCTTAATTTATAATTGATGTATATTGAAGATTAAAAATTAAATAAGTACAATATACATAAAAACCATATGTAAAATTTATTCCAATTAATCTCCATGACCATCTTATAATTACCTCTCACTTTCCTCAATCTACCAATTAATCAACTTGAAGTACGAGGTAGTGATTCAAGGCGCAAATATATTAATGAGATTTAACAAAAATATATAGTATATTATATAACATGTAAAACAAATGGCAATTATAAGATGTATACAACAAATTGAACAAATATCTCTACTTACTTCATGTATTTTCCAAGATCATATATAACTTGCTTGACATTGTTGTCAAAGTTGTCTGGGAGAGATAGAGGTAGAATATACTGCAACAATTATAAAATGATATTTTCATTATTTTTCCAAAAGTAGTAAACACAATACACTAAAAAGTACAAGCATTATACAAGTGTATATAATATACCAGAATAATTCCCTTAATGAAGGTATGTCAATCATGCGTTTTCATCCCTAACCCAAATTCACCTCTCTTTGTTATTATATTGTTTATGTTCGCAGCAAATCCTGTGGGAAATCAAATTTTTCGTATGACTTCTTCTATAACATTGCTTTGTTGCTCTATTAATAACCAAGGAAGGGAACTTATATTAATTTTGTCTCCATCACTATTTAATTGAATGACATTTTTCATTGCATAATTGGCTTCCTAAATGTCACTACAAATTTTGACAATTTTTTCTTTGTCATTCCTTCCATCCAATATTTTCCATAACATTTCTGTTATATTCTTTCTAATATGCATTGTATCAAACAAATGCACAATTTGTAGCTGCTCATAGTAGGGCAACCTACTAAAATGTCTAGGATAACTTTTCAGTCCCTATGGAAGCTGACCATTAATGCCTTGATGACCTTCATGAAGCATATAAGTTAAACAAATTAACAACGAAAATCATTGTCAATTACAACATGAGTAAACACAATACAATATAAAAATATAAATTCAAAACATATCATATATGATAGATAAATAATTTGATCCGATGTATAACCTTGATGATTAATTCTATTATATTCCAACTTCTATAGGCGAGATGTCATTCTTCGTAGTTTTGATGTAGTCTCCTCTTTCCCATTGAAAATATATTTTTCTGTAGTTTGATACTTATGATTTCTATGGAGAAAGTGCCTATACTCATCAAACACCTGCTTTCCTAAACTTGTTGAATGACGAGATTTCATCTTTGGACCACAAATTGGACATGCAAATTTTCCCTTTGTCAAGACCTTACAAGATCATATAATTGATTTCAGCCATGTCAATTTTTATACTATATAATGAAATAGATTATTTTTAAAATATGCATGATATCTACTTCATAAAATTAAATATCGTTAAAGTGCAGTCGAATGTTATAACATACCATAAAATGTGTTAGCCTCAGGGCATCATGAATTGTCCATACAAGCATTGCATGGAATTGAAATTGTCTTTGTCCTATTGGTCTAGAGACGTCATACATAGTGATGCCATTCCATAACTTTAGTAACTCGTCGATAAAAGGCTTGATATATACATTCATATCTTTAACTTGGTACTTACCTAGTTGAATGAACATAAACATTACATAATTATTATAATCATTTTACTACAATATATATAAATTAATGTACATGACTATTAAATGAAAAAAATATGTCATTATGCAAAAAATAAGACAAATGAGATGCTACTACATTAAAGAAAATTAATGTAAACAAATACCTGGAACAATCATTGAAAACATTATGTGCTCCCTCTTTATTGACATCCATAGAGGAATGTTATTGTTGATAACAAAAAAAGGCCACACCGAGTAAATAGATCTCAGCTCTCCAAATGGATTGACACCATCCGCTCCCAATGAAAGCTTGAGATTACGAGGTTCTTCTTTAAAGTGTGGCCATTTTTCCTCCATGTCCCTAAATGCAGAACCATCCATAGGCATTCGAATAATGTCATCTCCACTTCTATTTTGTGCATGGTAATCCATAGATTGCGCTAAGCTTTCACACCTAAATAATCATTGCATACATGAAATAATGGGAATATAACAAAGAACCTTGCAAGACACCTTGTTTGTTAGTTGATCTATTCGATATCTACTTATATGACATTATGGGAATTCTGTTGCAAATTCATGTTATTTATGATATATAATATGATCATTGGGACATGCATCTAGTGCTTGATACTCCATTCTGATATCTTTCATAATGGCAGATAAATCTTGGTATGAGCGAGGTAAAATATTTGATATTGGTAACAAAAATTTGCCAATTAATCTACAACAAAAAATAATTTGTTAATATAAAGAATATTAATGGTACATATTTCATCCTTTATTTACTAGTGATGAAGTAACAACAATTAAAATAGATAAAAAAATATGACACATATGACATACCTTAACATTCGTGAGATTGCTATGTTTGATAAAGCATTCATAACCTTCAAGTTCAATAGCAACAATACAGTAGAGAGAAGAGATGTTTGGGAGCCTTCATAGAGGGGCTCATATGCCTTCTCAAGTACAGGTAAATCATGAACATCATCAAAGTCATCTCGATCATCATGATCAGCTCTACCACTAAATGTGTCATGGATCAATGTATTTGTGCCATCACCTTCAACTGTGTTTTCTAGTGCATGATCAAATTCTTCCATAGGATCATTAACTTCAACTTCAATATTCATAGCTCCATGTTCATCCACTTGCAAAACCACATTCTTCAGGCGGTGATAATCCATATCATCTGCCCTAGGGTGCCCCACTTTTATAATAATGATAGACACAATAAACCATGATCATGATCAAGTGATTATATATATATATATAATGTTAAAATTATATAAATATTTACAAATTCAATCAATATAAACACATATAATGAACAACTTACCAATGGACGATAATCATTCCCCCCTTCAACATGACCATGCTACCTATAATGTTTCTTAGCTGTTGTGATTAAAAGTTGTCTTGTCTTTAAGCCCTTGCAATTATTGCAAGGACAATAACATTTCCCATCACCCTTTCTTTTCAATCTAGCCCAAAATCTATCAAGTGTCTCTTCATTTTGTTTTGGACTAATATTATCTAACATGATTTTTCTTTACCAAGCTTGACTATTTAGATCTTCAAAAAATATCAAACTCGCACTCCAATAATTTTTATTCATAGACAGATAACAAAATCTAATAATTCTGATATTTTACACCAAAATTTTTTGGCATGCAACCACCCCTATAAAAGAGAAGATAGTTTGAAGTTAATGACCACAAAAAACACTTTAAAATACTAATTCCAAAACTTATTAAATTCTGATTTTACTATGATTTCCAACCGTTAAGACTCCTAAAATCATAATATTGAACTTGATCACAAACTTCCTACAATGATGGAGGTAGCGAGCTAGTAAGAGCAAGTGACCCATTCCTAAGGAGTAACAAGTTAGAATCATCATTGCTAATGTCAATACGAATTTATCCTTTTAGTTAAAGATGCAATGTGTCACTTCTTATGACGAGCTTATCCCTAGGGCCCTCAACATTGAGAGAGCCCTAATCACATAAGGAAGCACACACTAGTACAATTTGGCAAATAAATGACTAGGTGACTAAAACTTTTAGTCACAACAACTGAAAATGACCAAATTTTGCTCATTTTTCAGAATCCTTATAAATGAGTAAATAAATTACTAGTTTGGTCATTGATTAAAAATTATTTAGTCACATTAAATAAAATGACTAAATAGTTAATACTATTTAGTCACAATCCATTTGAATAAATCATTTACGAATCAAGAAATGGTAGCCTACCAAAAATACTCTAAATATTTAATAAACATAATCTCTAAAAACTTTTGTCAAAATCTTATTTTTCAAAGCGTAGCCCACTGCACGGAGTTTTCATTTTAATAAACATACTCTTTAAAACCCTTCTCACAAGCATTGTTTTCAAGCATAGACCTACCAAAATGGAGAAGGTTTCTTCGTGAAGAATGATAGGAGAATGGTGAGGAGATGTGCATGAAAGGAGGCAGGGATTCATTGTCACATTCCCATTCCCATCAGCCAACAACTTTACATTGTTCCAAATACTATTTGTAATCTAGGCATTTTACCTGATATATTTGCATAATCCAAATTCCTTTAGGAGGATTTTTCCAAAGTATCAATGTATCCTATATAGGGTTTAGAATTATTTCTTTTAATTAAAAAATAAATAAATGATGTATTTCCCTCGTGAATTAGATAATGTGGAGATCTCCTAAATCACACACCATCCCTCTTCGGGTAATCAACAGATTCATTACTCCAACTACTAGGGTTTTTCATGTGACATCTTTAATATCTTTGTGACCATGGCTTTTAAATAGATCTCAGTTTTTGCTTTAATCCTTTTCATGGTAACCCTTGAGTTCCATAATCCACTTTCAATCTCTTCTATGAATGGTGTCTTAAGCTAGACTACATAGTATGCATATAAAGCAAGTCCTTCATACCTGCCATTGTTCCAAACCACCACTCACTGTCTTCCTTAAAATGTTGCCTCCATAAGCACAATAGCATGTTTTAAAATCATGGTTGCTAGTGATTGACCATTAAGGTCAGCACTTTCATCAAGATACAATGAGATTTTTTTCTTCAAACTCAAGGCATTATGCAAGATAACATTGTGAATTGTTTGTTGTGTATGATTTGATTTTCTTGCACATTTACTGCTTTGCTAACTTCCTTTAAGACTGGGTATTGCACCCTCAGCTACAATCTCAAATAGCTCACTCACTATCACTTGAAGATTCCTTTCATGAGCATCCTTCTATAAAATCAAACTATGCCCTATAGACTGCCTACTTACTACAGGGGACTCATTGTTTCACGGTATTGTAGATCTTAAGATCCTTCAACCTTATTGACACTACTTCACACCCACAAGGTATTATTCACTATTCTCCCATCTTTGATGAGTTTCAAAACACTGCTCAAACATGCAATCCACTACCTCCATTATACATTAATGGCTAAGAAGAAACATTGAACCTATGATTATCACTGTTACTTCATTTTGGATAGTCATTCCCTGATTGCATTTGCCTTGTCTAACACTACCAAAAGCATTTGAAAAACCCTTAAGGTTAGCAAGGGGGTAAGGAAATTCACTGTTAAAATCTCCACTTTACTATGCAAGGTTTGATCTTTATTATCTTGTCACTGCTCAGCCTCTTTTTGACTATCACATCTCAAGTGACTGTCATTCTTCTTACCGTAGATTGCATTTACAAATGTCACTAAGCTACATAGTGTGCTTGTTATTGGCTACAATCTTTAGATTGCAAGATTTTGTTATTAGCTACAATGTCTCAATCTTTCTAGTATTGCAACCTCACTAATCCACTAGAGTTATTGTTTATGTTTCTACGGAGGCCTAGGGTTTGTACCCTAATCATGCTCTTACCAATGCTTCTATTGGTATTAAAAAACAACCTTAAATCTTGGGTCAGAAAAATTAGTTGTCTTGACAAAGTTGTCGCATGATCTTGGATTGTATCCTAGAGTGTGTGGGAAGCTTGTGTTTGATCATTAAGGTATGTAAAACTGATAAGGGAAATGTATCCTATATAGCATGGGTCTTCCTTTAATACTTTCCATAATGGTTATTAGCATATCACATTATTATAGTTTGCAGTAACCCAAGATTGCATTCAAGTATGTAACAAACTTGGTTTGTAGTTTAAGCTATACACTTTTAAATAACATTCATAAGGTTTAGAAAATCTTGATCACTCTCTAGAATAGCCCATTAAACATGGGTTGTGCTTGAATACACTACATAATTGATATAACACAACCACTCTACATATCAACCAGAGTTATAGGCTCTTTATTGCAGCAAGAGATAATCACTCTTCGATCATGCTATAATTACATCCTAACCTATTAAACTTGAGACAACCTAAATGCACCCAATGATGATTGACACCTACATTATACAACCTGAATTAACTACATTATATGACTACCTCCGTTTCTATCATAGCATAGCCACATTAAACTTGGGTCACACATGAATGCATCCTATATTTGTTATAACACAATTGTGCTACATGAAGAATAGAGTTATGGATCACATAATTATAGTCACAAGAATCTGTTACTTGGTTGTGATATTATGGTGATTCCACACAACAAAATTTAGACATGAAATTATCAAAACCCTAAACCTCTAAAAATGAAATCTGATGAGATGTTGCTTTAAAATATGATTTTCAAACCTGGAACTACAAATCTGAATTCACAACTAAATTATGCAAAAAGACAATGACTACCCTCAACCTGGTGATATCTTCTTGAATTTTTTCTAATTTTTCCCAAGAAAATCATCCTTAGTTCTCCATAAACTGTCTCAAGTAGAGCAAAACACTGTCACAATAAATCAGCGAACTCACTTTTCTTTATGTCAGCTACAATTTTAGTTTTTTCTTATTTTTCATGTTTGTCAAAATTTCGACGAAACTGATAGTCAGCATTTTGACAAAACCCAGGTTCATCAAAATTTTGACGAATTTCGGGGATAAACTTTTAAAATTTTGAAAATTACACATCAAATTTTCCAAGCACCTGATAATACATCAAATTATACATATTTTGTCAGACATTTTCGTTAGATTTTGTAGTCAAATGAGTTAGTGAGCCAATCAGCTCCTTTTATTACTTAAGCTTATGGTCTTAGAACTTTCTTCATGCTGGTTACTATGGTTCTCAGACTTTTCCTCATGTATATCAGTCTGTCTGTTCACTTTTCTTTCCAAATTTAGAATCGATTTTGAGTGTCACTTATTAAATTCAGGAGTTGATCTAGTTTGGCCATAAGGTTACCATCATCTCATTCTCCTCTGAACCCATTTCCAGAATTCTCCATTCTAATGAGGTTCTTGGAGTTAGGTATTACTTATTAGTCTATGTTGGTTTAATACAAAGATTTCAACATGATATGCTATAATTTAATTATAGATTCCATTCATTAATGATTACCAAAATACCTCACTCCCTATGATAGATTTAGTTTCAAAAATTACAACTATCGCTCCCCGTGATAGATTTAATTATAGATGTTTATAAATAGCCTTCACTCCTGTGATAGGTTTAATTAAAAAAATTGTTACAAAAGGACATCTATCACTCCCTGTAATAGGTTTTTCTAACAATAGATTAAGTGTCCTTATCCTAAGGTTGGTTTTCATTTCCAAAAGATTCAGGTAGCTTGATTCCATTTTTGTTTAAGTTCACATGACGAGCCTGAGGTTTAGTGTTGAACCCAGTAGCTTTGATACCATATGTAACAACAACATCTAACAGTTAAAGGAAAAATAGTTATTTTCCAACTTCTGTTGAAGGGGACTAAATAACTAACATTCTAGGGATTTTTCCAAATTTACAAATAATGAACTGATAGTGATTAACTACTAGGGCATCATTAACTAACTCACAATTTTCATTGTCAATTAAGAACTAGGGTTCCATTTTCACAATTTAAATTGGAAATAATTTTTCAATAAAAGAAAATACATAATATCTAATTCTTCAACTAACTTCTAAGTTTCATTTCCAATTGAATGAACATCTAACATAATTAACTAAAAAGAAACATTTACTGATTTCCATTAACAAAAATAAAACAAACTAAACTATCTTTTCATTTATTCCAAAATAAAATTGTAGTTGATCATTTTACACTAAGTAATAATTGCATTTACTTTAGGAAAAAAGATAGGGTTTTAAGATTTTATAGATAAGAAGCTGAAGTGCTTGATCTTGACACTATCTTCATGGGAAAAGAAGATATCATCAATGGATTTACTACCCAACCAAGACCTACTAGTCTTCCGAGTTTCTTCAACTAAAGAACCCACCCTTCATGAGGGTAATCAACATGGATCAAATTGTCATCATGCCTCTGAGCTTGGTGTCAAGGACCTATACTTCTTGATTGACCTTGCTAAAGGTTCCTCCCAACTAGAAAGGAAACTCTGATCAGTGGTATATCTAGTACATGATAGCTGATAGATGCTGAATCTAGCATCATACCTTAGCCAAGGATTTTAATAATTTCTGGCACTCCTATGCCAATGTCTCTAGCACTCCTATGCCAACATCTCTGGCACTCCTGTGCCATCAACACTCTCACCCTTGGTCGACATGATAATTTTTAGATCAAGTTTTATAATCTTGCAACATTTGGTCTGATTAACATTCTTTTCTTAATTTGAGGTTTTATCTTAATCACGGGATTTATTCTCACAATAACCTATTTAAGGATCTTTTCTTAAGTTTAAGCAGTTTTCATAAACCTCTTAAAGAAAAGAGAGAGATTGGACTCTTATCTTATCACTACTTAAAAGCTAATCTACCTCTCCTAACTAAGGTTGTTTTCTTTAAGCACCTATGCATCAACGTCATAATCAATTAAGTGATTGCAAAGCGAAATGGATAGGACTTTCAAGATCCTTTTATTTTTACTCATATGTTTAAATTTTGGAGTTTGTCCAAACAACAAAAATAATGGAAACCAAGTCTTGTGCAGTTGTTGATTAGATTGAGTTTGATTGGAAACAATAATTATTTCCCTCAGATTTCACTAATTTAAGTTATTTCATATTATAATCCAACATGTCTTTAAATACCTAAACAACATTGACCACAACATGATAAAGAGTAAGAAATCCAAAACAAATCTAGATTCCTCTACTAAGGATCAAGTCCCAATTTAACCCACAACCGCCCAAGAAAACATAACTAAAATTGATTGAAGAACTATCTTCAAGGTTGGTATTTCCCAGACCCAACGAGAGTTAAATTTTGAGTTTAAGAGACTAGAAATAAATCCAATTGTTTCAGAAAAAGAACATAGATCGGTAAGAAACTCATAAGCAATACATCATTTCCAAGTTTACACGATAAAAAAAATTGCAATACACAACAAGTCTATTACTAAATAGAGATACGGTTCAAGCTGGAAAATAATACCAGAGTAATTCAAACATGGTAAAGCTATACTAGAAGCAATAACCTATTACTTGCTTGAGAAATTGGATTCATAACTTGATATCAATCTCTTCTTTTCACAATTCTACTAGCCAAAAGAATTCCCAATGCACTCAGATGTGGAAATTACCCAAGATGGGAAAGGGATTCAACACCTCTATACTAAATGGAGATATGCTAAGTAGACACCCAACTCGATACACAGTTCAATAGAACTCCGTCCAAGAATCAATTCTCAAAGTCATTGACCTCAAGAAGAAGACTGAGTAAAGGAATAGACTTGAACAACCCTGACGAATACAGAGAGGAATCCCAAATGTGAGCACAATGTATATGGAAAGCTCAGAAGGATCTAAATCTCAAAAGCGTCAAAGGATCAGAATGAAGCTTCCCAACATTTGTACGGTGGTAATAAAGGGAAGAAATGAGATACACTGAGAGATGATAAAGAGTTGAAGGTGAAACAATGAAATAGATGAAAGCGGTGAACCCCAAAAGTCTTCCAAACTAGATTATGAGTGCCAGAATAATGGCTACCCCAAAATGAAGATCAAAATTATTGATAATTGCCACTAGTTTCCCCAAAATACAGAATGAAGACCTCCCCAAACTGAGAGAGAGAGAGAGAGAGAATGAGGTGGAAGCCGACAACCCCCCCAAAATTCTCGAATGGAGAATTCAAAATCCTTCCTCTTGTCTCTTCAATTTTCCATTCTTGGACGTTTCAAGAAGGAGGTGGCCAAGAACATGATTTGTATTCCCTAACATTGATTCCACCCCAGAGATTTCAATTTGATTAATTTCAATTAAGCCATTCGATGGTTTCTCCTCTTTTAAAGGGATGATACTCATCCTATAATAAATTAAATATTAACATCCTCTAGCAAAATGTATATATATATAAATATAAAGAATGGTTTGCCCAATTCTAAGAGGATATAATAATTATTTTAATTATATTTATTGTTTTAGTTTATTATTTGCCAACTATTGCAATTCCCCTTTTAAGATGATTTTAGATTTATATATAATTTAAATTGACTTATTTAATAAATAATTTTCTTAAATATTAATGGCCAAGTTACAATTTTGATTCCTTGTCTTACACTGGCTCAAGGTGAGATGACAATTTCTGATCCTTTGTTAACCACTACCTCTCCCTGATGACATCTTCTTTTCCATCATGGCATTGTCAGTCCTGCATCCACTAACAGGTATTATGGTTAGATCATTCTCAACGGCTATATAAATATGCCATTAAATTTATTCAATTTCACATGAACAAGAATTTCAATTGCAAAATAAAAGATCGTTAACATTACAGTTACGATAAATAAAACATCTATTCTATTCACAATTTCACCTTCACATGAAAACAATTATTTGTAACTAACTTTGCATCTAAAACTTCATATCCAAGATCATAGTTTCAATTTAAGGAATGTAACATGGACATTGTGATGCTTAGAAACTTCTCGTCTGGGCCTATGGGATCATGTTGAGCCTCTCTACAATAACCTCTCTTGGGTTTTTCTATCTCAGAGGCATTTTCCCGTGGTGGAGACTTTTCACTTAGGGAAAAAGATATCAAATGCAAGTAGTGCAAAGTTGTAAAGTGGTGCAACTTTTATTTTACAATTCATGTGATCAAACGAATTGTTCCAACACATCCGAGTGGGTACGTTTATGCTAGGCATGGTCCTCTTTTTCACCCAAACACAGTGAATCACTCTAAGCTACGTTCAACTGGTTGAATCTCTTAAGAGTCTAAAGTGTAAAATGGCTGCAAACTTTAACATGTTATTCAAACACCATGATGCTTAGAAACTTCTCCTTTGAGTCAATGGGATCACATTAGGCCCCTCTGCAATAACCTCTCTTGGTTTTCACTATCTCAGAGGTGTTTTCCCATGGTGGTGACTTTTTGCTTGGGACAAAAGTTGTCAAATGCAATTAGTGCAAAGTTGCAAAGTGGTGTGTTCTAAAACTCATGTGACCAAATGAATTATTCCAACACATCCAAGTGGGCACATTTATGCTAGGCATGGTCCTCTTTCACACCCAAGCACACTGAATCACTCCAAGCTACATTAAACCACCTAAATCCCTTAAGAGTTTGAACTGTAGTTGTTGTCACCAAATAGAGCACCCTTGTTGAGATGCTAAACTCAACCTACTAGTGAAATCTTGGATTTGGATATTCAATATCCATGATGTATGGTTTGATGTATTATGTTGATTTTCACGTGAAGAAAAACCACAAGACCATCTAGCGTGTTGCTTACTATTATGTTGATTTTCACGTGAAGAAAAACCATGAGACCATAGACAAGGCAGTGAATTGTTTGAAAAAATGGATCAAAGAAATGTGGTCTCATGCTAATGGAATGGCATGATGAATGCCAAGACAAGAAAATTGCTATGGATTGTCTTGGTATTCCATCACCATGAGACTGCATTTCTTTGAGGCAATTTTTCATCCAACTCACTGCCTTGTCTATGCTATTGCTTACTATTATGCTTTGATAGATTTTTTCCAAGCATCCATAGCTTGTTTGAAATCACCTGTTTTAGGATTTTAGACATAGCAACAAGGAAGTGAATTATTTGATAAAATACTTTGGTAGACATGTATGAAAAACATGGTAGCATAGACAAGGCAGTGAACTTTTGAAAAAAGCGCCTCAAAGAAATGTGGTCTCATGGTGTCATGGAATGCCATGATGAATTCCATGACAAGAGAATTGCTATGGATTGTCATGGAATTCCATCACCATGAGACCACATTTTTTTGAGGCTTTTTTTCAACCAGTTCACTACCTTGTATATGCTACTATTACTATTATGCTTTGATAGATTTTTTCCAAGCATCAATCACTTGTATCAAAGCACTTTTTGTAGGATCTTAGCCATAGGAGCAAGAAAGTGAACTGTTTGATAAAATGCTTTGGTATACATGTATGAAAAATGTGGTAGCATAGACAAGGTAGTAAACTATTTGAAAAAATTCATCAACGAGATGTGGTCTCATGGTGATGGAATGCCATGACAATCCAAGGAATTTTCTTTTCATGGAATTCCATCACCATGAGACCACATTTCTTTGAGGCATTTTTTCAAATAGTTTTCTTTGTCTATGCTATTGCTTACTATTACACTTTGATAGATTTTTTCCAAGCATCCATAGCTTGTTCAAAGCACCTATTTTAGAATTTTAGCCATAGTAGCAAGATAGTGAATTGATTGATAAAATGCTTTGGTAGACATGTATGAAAAATGTGGTAGCATAGACAAGGTAGTCAACTATTTGAAAAAAATTCCTCAAAGAAATGTGGTCTCCTAGTGATGGAATGCCATGACAAGCACATTGAGACCACATTTCTTTGAGGCATTTTTTCGAATAGTTCACTACCTTGTCTATGCTATTGCTTATTATTCTGATTTGATATATTTTTTCCAAGCATCCATAGCTTGTTTGGAAGCACCTATTTTAGGCTTTTAGCCATAGCAGCAAGGCGGTGAACTATTTGATAAAATGCTTTGGTAAACATGTACAAAAAATGTGGAAGCATAAACAAGGCAATTAATTGTTTGAAAAAATGCCTCAAAGAAACGTGGTCTCATGGTGATGGAATGCCATGAAAATCCATAACAATTTTCTTGTCATGGAATTCCATCACCATGAGACCACATATCTTTGAGGAATTTTTTTCAAGCAATTCATTGCCTTTTCTATACTATTGCTTGCTATTATGCTTTTGATAGATTTTTTCCAAGCATCCATCGCTTGTTTGAAAGAACTTGTTTTAGGCTTTTAACCATAGCAACAAGGCAGTGAAATGTTTGAAAAAATGCTTTGGTAGACATGTATGAAAAATGCGATAACATAGACAAGGTAGTGAATTATTTCAAAAAATACCTCAAAGAAATTTGGTCTCATAGAATGTCATGATAAGAAAATGCAATTGGTAGCTACTCCTAGTTATTAGTTATGCAATGTGAAGTAATTGCATAACTGCTTAGGTTGAATTTGTAAAATCTATGTTGTAATTGAAATTTTGTCATCTATTAGCATCTAGTTATTAGTTATGTAATGTGAAGTAATGCTTTTAGTTTGTGTTGGAACTGTAAAAATCTGATGATTTTACATATTTTTCATACTCCTAAGTTTCCATATAGCTCCTCATCATACGCACAAGGGCCTTCCATCATGAAATTTTGCTTGCATTTTGGCTTATATTTATCCCATAAATCTATTGAGTCATGCATTTTTCACATCATGGTCTGTATCGACGTGAGAATACCATTGTCTCCCTGACCCATTTTGTGTTTTCTGCTAACATGAGTCTGTGTTGCCTATCGACAAGACTCATTTGATGTCACAGCGATCGAGGTTTGCATGCAGATGGCTTTTGGTAGGACATTTGCATTGTTTCGGCAACAGTGGAGGAATCACATCGGCAGGAGTTATACCGTCGAGATGAGGTCTTATCGATTTCATTATGTCTCCCTAACCGACATCAGAATGGGCATATCGGCAAAGGAAATCATCTTCGGGTTAATTTCATTGCGAGTCTTTCTTGTCTTACCAACTTGTGCACAAATGTTTGCTGCGGACAGACATGCTGCTTTTTGTTTGAGGTCATAACGAATCCATATTATCACACCGACTAGTGGCGGGAGGATTCATATCGGTAAGAGTTGGAGCTATCGATGAAAGGTCTTGGCGAAGTCGAATTGTTACACCGACCAGCAACATAAGGGGATGTTATATCGATATGAGTTAAGGTTCTTGATAAGAGGTCTTAGTGAGTGACCTTTAGTATCGTCGATGGAGAATAGTGAAGGACCTTATCGGCGAGAGTGTGATCTTGTCTTAGCGACTCAGAATGGATAAAGACTTTCGGTGAAACAAAATGAAATCTGCAAGAGGTCTCTCCAATACCATTAAGTTACAATGATAGTGAATGAAAACAAAAGTGCATCTCGGTGATAAGTTTCCCTATGTCTCAGCGAATGAATAATACACTATGAGAAGCATATCAATGAAACATAATGTTGGTTGTATGACATCTCCCCGACTCTGGTGTGTCATGGAGAAAGTGAATAGAACCAAGGGGATGACTAGTGATTGAATTTCCTTCGGCATAACCACGATATGTCTCACCGACTGTTTCATTGGTGACTAATGAAAATTCAAATACTGAGGCCGACATGTAAATTGCTAAAATACCATTGTTGGCCGACATGATTTGAGCCTGAATTCTGTGGAAGGCTGACATGGGATCTCAATATGATATGTTTTTCTCATGCTGGTGTATAAATAGGAATTTTTGTAATTGTAAAAGACCACCAGTTATTAGATATTTGATACACAACAAGTAGATACAGTAGAATAAAATTATCAGATCAGAGACTATTGTTGCATGATTTCAGAATGGAGGTATTTATGAAAATCAATTGATGTTGCTGCATTTTTTTGGTGTCAATTGTCTATTGAATTCAATGAAAATACTTCTAAGTTGTCTCCACGATTGATGCTTTCTGGTTGTTTAAATTGACATAACAAGTTTATGTTCAGTTTATTAATGCACATTTGTTGTATCTGTGTGATTGATCAATTAGTTCTTTCAAGCAAAGATTAAATCCTTTTTGTTGATCACAATAATCAAAGAGATTCATCTGGATTATTAAAGTAGAGCTTAGTAGATATAGTATTGCATGTTTATACAAGTTGTAAACAAAATGTATGCTAGATAATTTGAATTTTCTCCAGAGAAGTGTTGCTCATCTTGATCTCATTTGACTCTGCATACCCAACAAGGCACTGGTCTCTGAACTTCATCATTTTGAATCCATTTAGTTTCTTTATATATGCTAATTAAGCATTTTAGGATTTAGATCAAAAGATTGCTACTGCTATCAAGTTTTGTTTCATTTGTTCACTTCCATTTGCCATTGTGGAAAAATCACTACAAGAAAGATAATCTTAAGTACATAAGTTAGGTACACCCGCCTAGGTCTAGAAACACCTGAAGAGTAGAAGGTTGAGTTCTCTTGACCTTGTCTGTTACCCTGAAGCGTAACAAGAGATTGGCAGCCTCTTGAGGCATCTTTCTTGTGTTTTTGAGAGCTAATAGTTTGAAAGATGTGTAATGCAATATACTCAATGATATGAATATAAACTACAAAATTCTATATTTTACAATTCATTAGTTAAAATCTTTATTTTATTTGCTCTCTATATCTCTATACTATGGAAATACCTTTTAATTTCAAAAAAAATAGTTTTTATCTCTTCTACAATTTTTTACATATTTAAAATTTAATTTTTCTCCCATTTTTTCCCCATTTTTTCAAAAACTCTTATACTTTTGGTTTGCTGATTTTCTCCCCAAATTTTTTTTGCTGATATGCATTGGAAGCATGAAGCATACACATGCATACACACAATATACATGAATTATTCTTGTGAATAAGTGAAGCATACATGTGAATAAGTGAGGCACAAGTAATTGAAGCATTGCAAAGGATACAAACCACCAGGAATGGAGCTTATTTACACAATACACATTAGACAGAGCTTATTAAGAAATCAATAGTAATTAATTAAGCATTAGATGTAAATAAATCCATGCCTACAACATTAAAGCATACAATTTACATAATACACATGATAACATCATTCAAGAATGGCATCTAGCAAAATAAATTTTTCTTTAATTAAAAAGTCATAAGGCTATACAATGATATATTGATAAAAGTATATATGATATATCCAATAATGCCATACAAGCTTAGTACAAAAGAGCCATATGTCCACATAAGATGTCACATATATATTGATATAGTACAAAACATATGTTCAAAAATGCCACATAGCCATACAACAAACAACCCAAATACATAGTCATTTCCCTCTAGGGGAAGGAAAAAGATCTTGTGTTGCCTTAGAAGTTCAGCTAGATGGAGTGCATGTTGGTTCTCTTGTCTTTCAAACATGCTCACTAGATCTCCTCTCTAGACTCCTATGTAGCTACACCTGACACAATAAAAAGTATAGATTTTAATACATAGAAATTGAATTATGGAATGACATATAATAAAATATAGTCACTTACCGCAAACAAATAGTCATCATGCACATTTACAACATTACCACATCCACAATCTGGAGTGATACCCACCTGTATCAACCATCAAAATAGAAATTAAACTGTATAAAAGTATCATGAAAATTTTCTATAATAGAGATAAAAGAGAAAATATAATGTTAAATCGAATAGTTTGTTGCATACCTTTGTCAATGGATCATAATTGGATATTGTTGTAGCAACTCCATGGTCCATCATGCCACCAACATCACCAGGGTTGTCTAATGTCAACAACTGCAAATGAAACAACACATCTAATAGTAATCTAAAGAATTTTAGGTAGTCCCTTTATAACTATCATAAATGAAAGAGTAAATGGTTGGCCTTAGTTCAGACTACAATATAGTGCTTATAGATCACAGAATGGTTAAAGTACTAAGTCCACTGGGGTAGTCCAAACTCTTGCAAATGCCAAAGTTCAGTGCTCATTGAGATTCATATTGCATATACTGATGAACTAATGTTAATGAGGGCATGCTATCAACATAGTGATAATGCCACAATGAAGTTCATATGAATGAATTGAGGATTACTATGTTAGTAGCAAATTTCAAAGGGATAATGGAATATACGATGAATTAGGATGTCTCTAGGGTTTTACTATTGCACATGAAGTTGGTTGTTGAGGTGTGCAATAGTAATGGAGAAGACAACTTTGGTCAATAATGAATGGAAGGAAATATTTCTTCTAATAGTGTATATGATCTAAAATTTGGATGGAGGTGCTATAGCATAGAAGGGATAAAGAGACAAGACCAACAAGGGATAATGAAACATATGGTGAAATAATAGAGGGTACAATGGGATGTGAGTCAGATACAATAATGGAACATGGGATGGACTAGAATAGATTAATGGAATGGGCTAGGATGGGATAAAAAAATATAGCGTGAACTATTAGAGGTTAATGGGATGAGATTAGGAGGAAATAAAGGAACATAGGGTGAATTAGGTTAAGATAGTGGGACAAGACCAAGAGGGGATAATGGAACATAAGGTGAAATAAGAGAGGGTAATAGGATGGGAATAGAAGGGGTTAATGGAACATAGGATGGACTAGTATAGATTGATGGGATGGGCTAGGATGGGATACAAAAATATAAGGTGGACAATTAGAGGTTAATGGGATGCTATTAGTAGGGAATAATACAACATAGGATGAAATAGAAGGTGTCTAGGATTTGAATATAGTACATGAAGTGCCAAATTGACCCGTGTGTAGTAATAATGGAGAAGAGTTATCTAGAATGAAATGTGGATAAAGATGGTATAACATAGAATGGATAAAGGAACATAGAGCAGAACATAGGGCATCATGGAACATCTAGGGTGAAATAATAATGGGTACAATAAGATGGGAGTAGAAGGGAATAATGACATGTAGGATGGAATAGAAGATATTAGTGGGTTGGGCTAGGAGGGGATCATAGAAAATAGGGTGAACTATTAAATGTTAATGGGATGGGATTAGGAAGGAATAAAGGAACAAGAAGTGAATTAGGAGAAGATAATGTGACATGATCAAGGAATACACATGCAATGTTTTTGTTTATCATCATTTTTTATATTTGTATATGCAAAATTATGAAAACTAGCTAACATTTTTTTACAACACCATTAATGAATAAACGCTACCTGAGTGTAAGTTGTTTCAGGAAATGAATTACGAGGTGTGGAGGTCAAAGGTCCACCAAGAAACTATTTGAAATCCAAAGCATGTTATGAGACAAACATTCAAATATAACATTCAACTGTTCAAATACAATAATAATATCTTTAATACTAGTTGCATACCTATGGACTCAACATTGAGAATGAATAAGGTTTTTTAGGAAAGGAGCATGTCTCATTAACACTCTGACCCTAAAATTTCATCATATCGAAATTATACTAATTTAGTTATTCTTGAATTTCAAAATATAATTTAATAAACAACATTAAATGAACTTGTAGAATTTTACCTGAGTGTCAATGTTGAATGTATCATTCAACAAATCATCTTTGAAATTCATTGCCTCTGCAACTGATGTAGGTTGTGTAGCTGCATCCCAAGCACTCTGATAATTGTATGTGCAAACAACACCACAAGCACCACAATGGTGGGGTGGAGCTCGAGGCCTACATGTCTCCTCCCCATTAGGCTCTACTAGAGGCCTTGCACACTGTATAATGGTCTGGGTGAGTGAGCTAATAGAATCCAACATGCCAACCTCTACACTATCCTTGATAATGGAAGGAATGGTGACATGCTCCACCATGGGTTTGGCCAAGGGTCTCGGTGCCAACTGTATCATGTGTGGAGCCCCCACCTCTACCCTGAAAGTCTAAGATGCCAAAATAATTTGACATCTTATTGAGGACAAACTCATAATAAAGTTTCTTAAAAAGGTCTTGTGGTACCTCATGGTTATTGCATGGAGGTTGGTCAAATGCCATATGTTGGTTGTTTTTAATGAGCAACTATGTTGGTCTCCTATTCTACCTATGGAGTAGCCATCTCCAGTCAAGGGCAGCTCGAAGGACCTGGACCAACTAACAAGATTCAGTCAAAGACTGAGATCTTCTGCACTTTAGGCTCTGCAGAACCAGGGTGGGTATACCCACACAATGCCTCAAATAAGACTAGACATTGCCTTTTATAGCAGATGACTCCTGATGCCAAGTATTGAGAACCTCAAACATGGCTAGATTCCCAGTAACACAATACTTGTAGCAACCAGGAGGTAGGGCAAGACATCAAACAAGATTGATTAAATAAAATGATTGATCTTGAGCAAGAAGACTAGAACCCTAAAGACAAATAGCATATATCAGATCAGTGCCATATCCATTGGGCTAGGAGTCACAATAATCTGCAAATAGAAGGAACCATTACTCTGGACATTAAAGTATTTGCAAGATTAACCTTATTAGTCTCACAACTAGTGATCAGATCTATAAGACTACTTATCAAATCCTCCTATCATACATATGAATCTCTGATATGATTAAAGCATTTAACTTATTCCTTGAATAAGAGAAACAACCAGAATAGATAGTAAAATGTTACATTAAAATGATTAAATAAGTGATCCTTGATCAACTTTCATTAACAATCCATACACATAATACAAAGGAGAGACTTAAAGATCTCAATCTATACATTCAGATTCATACATGTGTCCAAGACCTCACAATTTATAGACTGTAACCCTCAACCTCAAAATCTGGTAAAAACCTAACTCTGCAACTTAGTGCTCTTCTCTTCAGATTTTTGTCCTAACTTCTGGCCCCAGACCCCTACAAATGATTCAGAAGTTCCTTTTAAACAGCTCCAAAAATGCCATCTAGCTTAGAGCCACATCGATGCCTCAAGCCCTTTGCTGATAGAACCCACACTCAATCACCAAAACAAAACCAGGGTCACGCTAACAACCACCTATAAATAAATTCCAGTCATTGTGATATATGATAAGTCTTGCTGATAGGCAATTCAGACTTATGCAAGCAAAGAACGCACAAGTCAGGGAAACAATAGGAAACCTATGCTGAAGGGAAGTCACACCGAAGAGTAAAAACGGGGGGGTGGTAAAAATGACTTCGGGGAGACCAAGGGGAGTCAGGAATACCTCACCCCAAATGGCAACCATCACACCGAAAGGAAAGCCCATCGGTGAGACACGAAGGGGTCGGGGAGACATCTCCCCGACATAGTGAACATAGGCCAAGAAGATAAAGCCTCGGGGAGACAAGCAGGGGTCACCAAGAGGTTACCCCGAGAGCCAAAAGTCACACCAGAGGCAATGTGGGGCCGGTGAAAGTAGTAGCAAGGAGCCGGTGATGAACGAGAGACAAGGCTCGAGGAGGAACTTAAGTGAGACATGCACGGGCTAGATCAGTCACCAAAGGAAAAGAACAAGTGGCCAGAAAGGAAAAAGAACCTAAAACATTCCTACCCCTGCCTCCGTAAAAGTCAACAAATACGGAGCTGGAACCAAAACAAGACCACAAAGCCCCGAAGGTGGAGACAAAAGGAAAATAGGAACCTCGCAAAAAGTTCCAAGACAAACCCCTGACCTGGTTCCGCCCCCGCCAAAAGCAAAAGGAAAACAAAGCGAGCGGAGCTGAGAAAATGACCAACAATCGACACAGGCCAAAAAGGGAAAGAAACTCCAAGCATGTGGAATTAGAACCAAGACGGATGAGTGAACAGGAATTAGAACTTTAGAATTTGGAAAAGTTCTAGTTCCATTCAAGCATCCATTCCGCCTCTGAAAAGACAAAAGAGAAGCCAGGGCAAGCAAAAGAGAAAGGGGAATCAAATAAAAAGGCCCAAAAATAGGGAAGAGAAAAACCAGGAAAAACCCTAACATAGGCCACCCCAACGGGGAGATGAAAACTAGCATGCTGGGCTCAACCCTTGTGGGAGCCCATTTAACCCACGTGCCAAAATGAAACACACCCTAGAGCTAAAGTTATATCATGAAAAACAAGGGCACACAACCAGAACCTGAAAGACAACCAAAAAAGGCTCTAACATAGGCTCTAGTTGGGGATGTATGCCCCTCATGGGCATAACAAGAATTCAGATCACTAGGAGAGTAGACCAGAACAAAAGGAAACCCAAAACAATGAGGAGCTAACCGAACAAGGTTAGCAGACACAGCAAAACAAAACTGACTAGAAAAGCAAAAACCTAACCTAATGTTCATGGAAAAAAAATGCTTCAGATGAAGCACCACTTCGAGAATTGTCCATGAACAGGCAATTCAAGAGTTACATTGTTGATTCTTTATTTCATTTGATGACACTAGGTCACCAAATGAAAAATGAGAGCCAGCCATTACCTCTGTCAAATACAATTCTGCAAAATGAATTGGTCTCTCCCAACTCATTCTTGCCTCTGCCAAACTGCAACAATATGAATGAATGCACCTCTGCAAACATAAGTATATTATTTCCTTTGTGCAAGTGAAAACTTGCTCTCTATTTAGTTTTATCTTCCACTAGCAACCAGGTCCAATAAACTTTATCATTGCCACACTCTTGATTCTTTGATTCTGTATCATGTGGCAATACCTGTGAATACTGATCAAGACCATATGAAAACATAGTCTGATCACAAATAGATGCCTGATAAAACATGTTAGTACCTCTCAACAGGCTGTCATATTCACCATTATAAACATGTACATGATCCTTATGCATTTGAAAGTCAGGCATAATTTCAAAATACTGACTGTTATGTGACAACAAGCTGTCATATTCACTATTTACATTACCCTGAAGCTGAAAACAACTAGCTCCAGTGCTCTGCATATTGTCACATTCTGTGAAAACTTCATGAAGTGTATACAAAGGGATACACTCACCATTCAACACATCTTGCAACTGCTCTATATCATTTTTAGTAGGAGGCACATCATTAGTGCAATGATGGTTTAAACTACTACTCCCACTTCCTCTTTTCACTTGGCTCTATTTTTCATCATGCTAGCAATGAGAGTCACCAAAGGATTCTAACTCATCTTCATGGGTTGTCCAACTGTCATCATCATCCCAATCTTGCTCATCATTAAGCAACTCTGGTTCAGAAGCACAATCTGATTTTAGACTGAAATTAGTATCATATTCATGATCTACAAGATCATCATTAGAAGGGGCATCAGAATCACTTGCATCATACCTTGCATCCTGCAGGTCCTCATCGTCAAGACCGATATGAGCTGCCCACAACAACCTAGAGTTGTTGTGTGCACATCTTTGATATTATGTGGTTAGCAAATCTGATATTTGTTTACAAATTAGTAGGTCAGTGCCCTATCCTACCCTCTCAACCACTTCTTCCTCTTCTTGACCTCTACCAGGACTAGATACATCACCAAAGGTATCAAGGAACAAATTTTTGAGCTGATACCATGAAACAATGGAGTGCACTGTTAAGCAAGTGAACCAATCATCAACCACACCTTCTAAAGATCTGACAAATAGCTTCATGACCACATCCTCTTTTTCAACCTGACAGTGTCCAATGAAATCAATAAAAAGCTGAATATGTCTTGATGTTGATTCCTTAACACCACCTTTAAACTTGGGTAAATATTTTTTGATTCCCCTAGGGGTAGCATGTGGGTAACCCTGGATTTTATCAAAATCAAAAGGGCTGTATCTTTCCTTATCATACTCTCTCTTATGAGGACAAGACTGTGCCTTAAGCATGGTATCAAAGCTTGTAGAGGGAGAAACATGACAACAATGCATTTTGCAAATGAAACCTATCCCTTTACAACTATCCACTTGTAATATTCAAACTTCCATTGATGCTAGTGCTTGATCTCACCAAATAAAGGGGAATAAAGTTTTTTTTCAAAAAGCATGAAGAATACCTGGAAACGTTGTAGTCATGGAACTATTCTTTGAATCTTCAATGGGTTTACCTTGACAGAGTCACCACCTCTTTGCAGAGGATAGAAATTCAAATGATATGAAGCTCACTTACATGTAAATCTTTCTCTAAGTTCCATCCGACAGAGCACCATAGATCTTGTAGCTTTCAGGTTCACTACAACAAATCTTTTCTCCAAGCCTAAGATTCTTCAAACTTTGAACCTAACCAACATGGAAATTGATATGACTCTTTGATAAGGCAAGATTCTAGTCAATCCCCAGCGGAGTCGCCATCTTGTTGGTTGTTTTTAATGAGAAACCAGGTTGGTCTCCTATTCTACCTATGGAGTAGCCATCTCCAGTCAAGGGCAGCTCAGAGGACCTAGACCAACTGACAAGATTCAGTCAAAGACTAAGATCTTCTACACTTTAGGCTCTACAGAACCAGGGCGGGTATACCCACACAATGCCTCAAATAAGACTAGACATTTCTTTTTATAGCAGATGACTCTAGATGCCAAGTATTGAGAACCTCAAATATGGCTAGATTCCCAGTAACACAATACTTGCAGCAACCAGGAGGTAGGGCAAGACATCAAACAAGATTGATTAAATAAAATGATTGATCTTGAGCAAGAAGACTAGAACCCTAAAGACAAATAGTATATATCATATCAGTGCCATATCCATTGGGCTAGGAGTCACAATAATCTGCAAATAGAAGGAACCATTACTCTAGACATTAAAGTCTTTGCAAGATTAACCTTATTAGTCTCACAACTAGTGATTAGATCTATAAGACTACTTATCGAATCCTCCTATCATACATATGAATCTTTGATATGATTAAAGCATTTAAATTATTCCTTGAATAAGAGCAACAACCACAACAAACAATAAAATGTTACATTAAAATGATTAAATAAGTGATCCTTGATCAACTTTCATTAACAATCCATACGTACAATACAAAGGAGAGACTTAAAGATCTCAATCTATACATTCAGATTCATACATGTGTCCAAGACCTCACAATTTACAGACTGTAACCCTAAACCTCAAAATTTGGTAAAAACCTGACTCTGTGACTTAGTGCTCTTCTCTTAGGATTTTTGTTCTAACTTCTAGCCCCAGACCCCTACAAATGATTCAGAAGTTCCTTTTAAACAACTCCGAAAATGCCATCCAGCTCAGAGCCATATTAGCGCCATGTCAAACCTAATCGCCATGTTCTTCAACTACTTCTCTGGCCTCATAAATGTCATTGGTTGGGTTGCTGCAAGAAAGACACTTCCGCACAAAAGAAGCCAGGCAATCGATGTCAAATCCACCACCAAATCCATGCATCCAAACTCAAGCCATGCCATCCTTGTACTAGAGCCGCGTCACCATGAATGCTGGTTTGGTGGAGCCAGTGACCAACTCTCTGTCACCATGAATGCACCAGGCTTCTGGCATGAACATAGCAGAAACCTTGATCATGGCTTAGCTTGAAACTCGACCGTTGATCGTCCATGATCAGATGGCCACCTTTAAAATATCCATTAGCCATTGTCATTGAGATGTCATATAGGTTCAAAATGCTTCATCGAAATGTATTTCCTTTATGTGCTTTCCATTCACCAAGACAAGGGGACACCTCACACTGAAGCAATCCTTTCATTTTTTTCACAGTCGTTATAGCTTATCGCTCTTGGGGAGACCTCCTGTAGATGTCATTTCCTTTCCCTGAAAGTCCCCTCGTGTTTGTCATGCCGCTGTAGCTTAAGATTTTTCTCGCTGAAAAGCACTTTTTATTTGACACTGTTGCTGTAGGATCGGACCATCGGGGAGACATCATAGAGATTCTATCGGGTTACACCAAAAGCCATGTACTGAACCCCATTGGCAAGACACACTGAGTTCGCTGAGACACTATAGCGAAGCAAAATTAGCCATATCGAAGAACCCTAAAATTCTGATCTACATAACAAGCTGACATCGCCAAGACCTTTCAATGAAAGGTATAACCCATGCCGAAAGAAAAACACAAAATACCGTCGGCAAGACACAACAGATTTGCTATGACATACATCAATTCCTCAAGCCCTTTACCTATAGAACCCACACTCGATTGCCAAAACAAAACCAGGATCACGCCGACAACCACCTACAAATAAATTCCAATTGCTGTGATATATGATAATTCTTGCCAATAGGCAACTCAGACTTATGCAAGCAAAGAACACACAACAAGTCGGGGAAATAATAGGAAACCTATGTCAAAGGGAAGTCACACCAAAGAGTAAAAAAGGGGGGGCGGTAAAAAGGACTTCGGGGAGACCAAGGGGAGTCGGGAAGACCTCACCCTGGATGGCAACCATCACACCGAAAGGAAAGCTCGTCAGTGAGAAACGAAGGGGTCGAAGAGACATCTCCTCGACACAGTGAACACAGGCCGAGAAGATAAGTCCTCAGGGAGACAAGCAAGGGTCGCCAAGAGGTTACCCCGAGAGCCAAAAGTCACACCGGAGGCAATGTGGGGCCGCTGAAAGCGGTAGCAAGGGGCTGGTGATGAACGAGAGACAAGGCTCAGGGAGGAACTTAAGTGAGACACGCACCAGCCAAATTAGTCACCAAAGGAAAAGAACAAGTGGCCAGAAAGGAAAAAGAACCTGAAACGATCCCGCCCCCACCTCCACAAAAAGTCAGCGGATACGGAGCCGGAACCAAAACAAGACCAAAAAGCCCTAGAGGCAGAGACAAAAGGAAAATAAGAAGATCGCAAAAAGTTCCAAGACAAACCCCCGACCCGGTTCCGCCTTGCCAAAAGCAAAAGGAAAACAAAGGGAGCGGAGCTGGGAAAATGACTAATGACTGACGTAGGGAAAAAAGGGAAAGAAACTCCAAGCATGCGAAATCAAAACTGGGACGGATGCGTGAACAAGAATTAGAACTTCAGAATTTGGAAAAGTTCTAGTTTCGTTCAAGCATCCATTTCACCTCCAAAAAGACAAAAGAGAAGCCAGGGCAAGCAAAAGAGAAAGGGGAACCAAATAAAAAGGCTCAAAAATGAGGAAGAGAAAATCCAGGGAAAACCCTAACACAGGCCGCCCCAACGGGGAGATGAAAACTAGCACGCTGCGCTCAACCCTTGTGGGAGCCCATTTAACCCATGTGCCAAAATGAAACACACCCTAGAGCTAAAGTTATATCATGAAAAACAAGGGCACACAAGTAGAACCTGAAAGACAACCAAAAAAGGCTCTAACACCATCCACCACAGCTCCCAAAATTTATTTTTAATTAACTCATGGTGGCACCAATGGATGGGGAACCTCTTGTATGCATGAGACAAAGGTGTGTTGGTTCTTGGATCTATAAATAGGGCACACAAGCTAGCTTTGTTAATTTTTTGTTTTTTCACATCTGCATATGACAAACCACTAGCATAAAATTGTCTCATCTCATGCCTCTTATTTGACCAAAAATTTATTTTCTCACTCATTTCTCCTACATGTGATATAATTGACTTCAATGATTCGGCAATCCCTCTCCTTTATAAGGGTGGGTTTTGGCATGCTTGGTTAATTTTTCAATTAATTGTTCAATGTCTCTTTTATTGTTTTCAATTTTATTTAGAATATTTTCTTGTGTTCCTTGAGGATGCCTATGAATTGATGGAGAGGTTTTAGGTTTTTCTTTTATAGGAGGCTCTTCATGAAGGGGTGATTGTGAATTTTCAATGTTTCGAGGTGGAGATTCATTCCTTGAGAACTAGAACAAAGTTTTATTATAAAACCCTATTTTAATCTATTTTCTAAATCAAATTCAAATTAAATTGAATAAAAATACATATCTCTTCACAATCTTTGACCTCTCTGACATGTTGGCAGAATCCTCATGAAGAATTCCAAGCTAAGAGTGCAAAAATGGATGAGATTTGGTGAGTGCAAGTTGTAGAGAAGAATACTCTAAGCCAAGCTATGGGTTCAACAAGAAATGGAGGTTGAAATACCTTTTTTTCCTTTTTAATTACTTTTGAATTTGGCAAGTGCCAAATGGCCAATTTAGATGTTTTTTTATAAATTTTTCCAATTTGGCATCAAAATTGTGTCATAGATTGGTGCACTTACCCATAAATCCAACCTAAAAAATATCATAATTAATATGTGATCCATATTCTATTAAATTCTTTGAATCCTTCAAGATATTTGACTCCTTCAGGTAAATTAGATGGTGGGAAGATAATATTGAAAAAATTAAAGGTACATCTTCCTCCAACATTTGCATAAACTAAACTAGGAGCCAAACCAAACCCTTTGGTTTGAAGACAAAGATAGAAAGTAGAACAAATATATTCATCATCTAAAGATAAAGTTAAATTTAGAAAAATTGAGGACTTTTTGTTCCTAGTTAACTTTCCCCTAAACTAGGAAACAACTACCTATTCCCATGTAAGGAATTAGGTATTAATGAAAAGAAAAATATTTAGTCTTATATCATAATTACATTGAGGGTGTATGATAAAACTAATATAATAAAAGTGCACATGCGACTTGTATTTTTATTTTTCATATTTTAATTTATTAAGAAATAATAAAGAGAAGATACACATGTCTAATATCTAATCCTTTAACCATGAAATTAACTTCACTTTTTTTTGATAGTTTTTAACATATTATAATTTAATCTTTTTCTTAGGATTTAAATCACTCTTAGAAATATCTATAAACTTAAAACAACCATCTCCAAAAATAAAAGTAGTATTAATTTACAGAAAATTTATGCAACCCTTGGATATTAGATGAATAAGAAGCTACTTAAGCTTTCTTGTCTATGATAATAAGTTTGAATAACTACAAACTAATTTATTAATTAAAATATTTCACAAGTACTTACACATCTTATGGCTATCCTACACATGGCTACTTGCATTAAAATAGGCCTTATTTTTGCACCTTTGATGCTTAAATTCATATTTTTTATAATCTAGAATTTAACAGAGTAACAATACACATGGCT
Source organism: Sequoia sempervirens (assembly GCA_007258455.2). Taxonomy (NCBI): domain Eukaryota; kingdom Viridiplantae; phylum Streptophyta; class Pinopsida; order Cupressales; family Cupressaceae; genus Sequoia; species Sequoia sempervirens. Next base: position 37,778,984 of record VDFB02168118.1, on the reverse strand, counting down.
TTGATACTTTGAGGTTTATATTGAAAATGTCAAAATTGTGAGTTATAGAAAATATTCTCATTTTGGATGTTATGACAACATTTATTACCTTCATGGAGTACCTAGACTTGGAAAATCGATCAATGTGATCGTTATGATATAATATTTAACACATAAAAGAGGTATAAGAGGAGTTAGTTGTTGTTCTAGGTTGCTTGACGATGACTATGAGGGTATTGGATTTTTACTATGACTCATGATTTTGATTCATATTTTTAGAAGACCACCTTGTGGTTCCTTGTTTTTAACCTTTTTGTATATTGGAGGCATCATATAGAATTTTTTAAGGCTCTTTTGTATGTATTGTTATGCTACTAGATTATTGTCAAAGGAATAAGTGGATTGTATTGATGTACTCTATCTTTAGAGATTAATACAATCTTGGGTTTCTTTGATGGTGGAGTTTCTTCTTGCAAGGATTTATCCATTTATATTTGGTGTTCATATGGTTTTCCTATTTTATGTTTTCTTCTCCATTGTTATTAGCTAATAGGCTATTTTGTTTGAAGTTTCCACCAAGATTTTTGTCAGCCCAACCACAAATTGGATTTGACGGTGTCGGGGTTCTGTCGATTGGAAAGGAGGGAACCCTTTTTTTTGTGGTGACATGGGCGCTGGTAATTATGTGGGTTGGTGGTGGTGGAGAATGTTGTCGTTGTAACAAGGAAGGTGAATGGTAAGTGTTTGTTGGAACGAGCGCTAATGCATCTTCTAGTCAGTGTATGGAAGTAGAGGCCAAAGTAAATGCAATATTGAATGTTGTCATGTGGGAAAGCATACTTTGATTAAGTTGCATTGTCAAAAGAGCCATTGTGGTGTGGGTTTTGATACTAGACTATTGTTGAAATCGTTGGATTTTGCTCCATTTTTTAGCAGGCTAGAGGGTTGTAAAACTATTGTGGCATGGAATCTGTAAGTCATTTTCGATGGGTATTTTGTAGAAACCAGTAATATATTGTTCATGTCTTTGGTTTTCTGATCATTGTTGCTTTTGATAGCAGGTTGGATGGTTTTAAAACTGGTGCGCTATGAAATGTGCGAGAAAGTATATTGATTAGGTTGCATTGTCAAAAGAGAAATTGTAATGTTGGTTTGATAGCACATTATTTATTGTTCATGTCATTCATTATGTGCTTATTCTACCTTTTGATAGCAGGTTGGAGGGTTTTATATTGATTAAGTTGCATTTTGGAAATACCGATTGTGGTGTTGGTTTGGTAGCAGATCATTGTAAAAATCGTTGCCTTATGGTCTATTTTATAGCATTTTGGAGGGTTTAAAGGTTGTTGTGCCACCGAATCTATAAGTGGTTTTACATGGTAATTTTCGTGAATGATTAATTTATTTGTTCGTATCTTTACAGTTATACACATTTTGGAGACTTGAAAGAGATAATCGGTTTGTATGGATGGTTCTATTGTAGTTAAATATTTTTTCTCTCACCCAATAAACAAGGCTATTTTGTTTTAACTTTCTTCCAGGATTTTTTTCAGCCCATCCACAATTTGGATTTGTTGGTGTTGGGGGTCTATCGGCGGGTGGGGAGGACACCATTTTTTTTGTGATGATGTGTGCATTGGTAATTACGTGGGTTGGTCATGGTGGAGAATGGTGTTGTCATTACGGGGAAGGTGAATGCTAAGTGTTTGTTGGCATGAGTGCCAATGCATCTTCCCATTGGTGCACGGAGGCACAGGCTGAAGGAAATGCTATATTGAATGTAGTCGTGTGGGAAAGCACACTTTGATTAAGTTGTATTATTGAGAGAGTCATTGTGGTGTGGGTTAGATAGTAGACTATTGTTAAAATTTTCTCCTTCCACTCCATCTTTTAGCAGGTTGGAGGGTTGTAAAACTATTGTGTCACAGAACTTGTAAGTCATTTTCAATGGGTATTTTGCAGAAATCAATAATTTGTTGTTCATGCCTTTCATTCTTTGTTTATTGTTGCTTTTGATAGTAGGTTGGAGGGTTTTAACACTTATCTACTATGAAATGTGCGAGCAAGTACACTGATTAAGTTACATTGTCAAAAGAGCCATTGTGGTGTTGGTTTGATAGCAAATTATTTATTGTTCATATTTTTTGTTCTTTACTTATTGTTCCTTTTGATAGTAGGTTGGAGGGTTTTAACACTGATGCGGTGCAAAATGTGCAAGAAAGTATATTGATTAAGTTGCATTGTGGAAATAGCCATTGTGGTGTTGGTTTGGTAGCAGACTACTATAAAAATAATTTCCTTATACTCCGTTTTATAGAATTTTGGAGGTTTTTAAGGTTGTTGTGCAGTGGAATCTATAAGTGGTTTTACTACAGTTAAATATTTTCCCTCTCACCCAAAAAATAAGATTAGGGTTAGTAGTTTGTATCTTTGTAGTTATACCCACTTTGGAGACTTGAAAAAGATTATTGATCTATATGGATGGATTCATTGGAGTTAAATATTCTTTGTTTGATGAAAAAATATGGTTAGGCTTAGTAATTTTTTTCGGACTGTTTCATTTTTTTATCATGCTTATCTTGCTTCTATGTTTTTGATTGTGGTTATTGGGCAGTGTAATTTATTTATTTGTTTGCATATATACATTTGTGTGTTTATTGAGCTCCCATGATTTTGATTTGAATATGGTGGTCATGTTCTTCTTAGCCTACTAATAAATAGTAGTAATTGTATAAGAGGAGCTGCATTATCTAGCATTCAATTTTATAGAGAAATAGGGAAATTGTAATAGAACTAGTAGTAAAACATACATATTTGTGTTTATCCATATATACATATATATACAGATGTATAAAAATTTATTAGCCGATAGGCTATTTTGTTTGAAGTTCTTGCTGGGATGTTCGTCATCTCTGCCATGAAGTGGATTTGTTAGCACCTGGGGTGTCTTGATCGGCAGGTATGTCACCAATCTTTTTAATGGGGATGTGCACCTTCATAATTACATTTCACATTGTTGTCTTTTTAGATGAAAGGAAAAATATTAAACTGCAATTGTTCCTATGACAATGGGTGTAATGACAAAGATTGCTAAAGATAACTACAAAAAAAATAGACAGAGGATGGAAAGTCTATGTATATGTATATTTATATGTATATGTATGCATATCGATATGTAAGTGTATATATATACATATATCTTTGTATATATATATGTATATATATACATATATACATATATATATACATACATATATATACATATATATATATATATATACATACATATATATACATATATATATACATATATATATACATATACATATATATATATTGATTAAGTTGCATTGTGGAATAGAAATTATGGTGTTGGTTTGGTAGCAAGCCATTATAAAAATCGTCGCCTTCCACTCCATTTTATAGCATTTTGGAGGGTTTTAAGGTTGTTGTGTTATCAAATCTGTAAGTGGTTTTACATGGTAATTTTGTGTGAATGATTAATTTATTTGTTTGTATCTTTGTGGTTATACACATTTTGGAGACTTGAAAGAGATAATCAGTCTTTATGGATGGTTCTATTGCAGTTAAATATTTTTTCTCTCACCCAATAAACAAGGCTATTTTGTTTGAAGTTTCCACTGGGATTTTTGTCAGCCCATCCACGATTTGGATATACTAGCACTAGGGGTCTTCTGGTGGGTGGGGAGGGCACCATTTTTTTTTGTGGTGATGTGTGTGTTGGTAATTACGTGGGTTGGTGGCGATGGAGAATGGTGTCGTTGTTATGAGGAAGGTGAATGGTAAGTGTTTGCTGGCATGAGATCCAATGCATCTTCCCAGTGGTGCATAGAGGCATAGGTTGAAGGAAATGATATATTGAATGTTGTCATGTGGGAAAGCACACTTTTATTAAGTTGTATTGTTGAGAGAGCCATTGTGGTGTAGGTTATATAGCAAACTATTGTTAAAGTATTTTCCTTTCACTCCATTTTTTAGTAGATTGGAGGTTTGTAAAACTGTTGTGCCACAGAACTTGTAAGTCTTTTTCAATAAGTATTTTGTAGAAATCAATAATTTATAGTTCATTCCTTTCATTCTTTGTTTATTTTTGCTTTTGATAGTAGGTTGGAGGGTTTTAACACTGATGCCCTATGAAATGTGTGAGCAAGTATATTGATTAAGTTGCATTGTCGAAAGAGCCATTGTGGTGTTGGTTTGATAGCAGATTATTTATTGTTCATGTCTTTTGCTCTCTACTTATTGTTCCTTTTGATAGCAGGTTGGGGGGTTTTAACATTGATGCAGTGCAAAATGTGTGAGAAAGTATATTGATTAAATTGCATTGTGGAAATAGCCATTATAGTGTTGGTTTGGTAGCAAACTATTGTAAAAATCATCACCTTCCACTCTGTTTTATAGCATTTTGAAGGGCTTTAAGGCTATTGTGAGGTGGAATCTGTAAGTGGTTTTATTGCAATTAAATCTTTTCCCTCTTGCCCAAAAAATAAGGTTAGGGTTAGTAGTTTGTATCTTTTCGGTTATACCCACTTTTGGAGACTTGAAAGAGATTGTCTGTCTATATGGATGGATTCATTGGAGTTAAATCTTCTTTGTTTGATGAAAAAATATGGTTAGAGTTAGTAATTTTTTTTGGGTTTCATTTTTTGATCATGCTTATCCTGCTCCTATGCTTTTGATTGTGGTTATTGACAGTGTAATTTATTTTTTTGTTTGCATATATACATTTGTGTGTTCATTGAGCTCCCATGCTTTTGATTTGAATATGGTGGCCATGTTCTTCTTAGCCTACTAACAAATAGTAGTAATTGTATAAGAGGAGTTGCATTATCTAGCATTCAATTTTATAAAGAAATAGGGAAATTGTAACATAACTAGTAGTAAAACATGCATACATGTGTTTATCCATATATACATATATATGCAAATGTATAAAATTTATTAGTTGATAGGCTATTTTGTTTGAAATTCCTACTGGGATGTTCATTAGCTCAGCCATGAATTGGATTTGTTAGCACCTGGGGTGTCTCGGTCAGTGGGGATGTCACTGGTCTTTTTAATGGGGATTTCCACCTTCATAATTACATTTCACATTGTTACTTTTTTAGCTGAAAAGAAAAAGATTAAATTGCAATTATTCCTATGACAATGGGTGTAATGGAAAATATTGTTGAAGATAACTGCAAAAAAAATAAACAAAGGATGGAAAGTCTGTATATGTATGTATATCTATATGTAAGTGTATATACATACATATATCTTTGTATATATATACATATGTATACACACACACACACACATATATATATATGTGTGTGTATATATATACATATGTATATATATGTATATATATATATAGACAGGTATATATACTCTGTGCATATTTGGTATTATACACATTTTGTACAATTAGTTGCTTGGTATCTTTTTGATTGATCTAAGTTTAAATTCTTGCAAAGAGGATCGTGTAGATTTTGAACAGCAATGCAATTTATTCTTGTATTTTCATATATGCATTTGCACATTCATTGAGCTTCTGTGCTTTTAATTTTAATATGGTTCCCATGTCTTTTTCATTCTACTAACAAATAGAGTAATTGTATAGAAGGAGCTACATTATCTGGCATTCAGTATTATATAGAAATAGGGAAATTGTAATAAAACTATTAGTAAAATATACATTCAATATTACATTTACTTCGTCTGACCACATTTACTTCATCCATCTCCATAGTGCAACAATCACATAATGCATTAAGCCTTGGGTGAGCAAACACTTAGCATATACAATTACTCTATTTGTTAGCTGGGTATAAAGAAGCAACTCAATGAATGTGCAAATATATATATGCAGACACAAGAATAAATTACATGGCCATTGACAATCTACAACATCCTATTTGTAAGGATTTCCACTTAAATCAATTAGAAGGATACTTACCCACCCTGCAACATTCAATATTGCATTATAAACAACAATATAATTTATTCTTGTATTTGCATATATACATATGCACATTCATTGAGCTCCCATGCTTTTAATTGTTTAAGAGGAGCTGCATTATCTAGCATTGAGTATTATAGATAAATAGGGAAATCGTGATAGAAATATTAGTAAAACATACATACATGTTTTTATGCCTATATAGATAAATATACAGATGTATAAGGCTATTTGAAAAATGCAACTTAATAAAAGTATACTTTCCCGGCCTGCAACATTTTCAACTATTAGCCATATACAAGATATTTCAAATCTATATGATAATAAATTGCCAATTATTAGCTATATACAAAATATTTAATATATATTAAAATATGGTCAACTATTACATGTATAGAAAATATTTCAAATATATATGGAAATAAATTGTTCAGTTGTGTTTGAAACTATAATGTGTGTAAACATATCATATAATTGTCCAATTGATTTAAAATATTGTAGACAAACTTAGAAATTGTTAAACAACTATTGCACGACAAATCCTATGGGCAGCCCATTTGATGGAAATCTCATTGGAAACTTAAGACAAATAACAAACCCTCTACATATCCATATGTATACAATTACTCCTATCTTAATATGCAATTGGGCAATAAAAATGACCAACCCTACCCATATTTTTTAACAAAAGAACCTAGATTTACCTACAATTGCACCCATAGTGACAGAAATAACGTGAAAGATGCATAGAGATAACTACAACCAATAAACCAAGATCAAGAAAAGTACAACTGCAACATACCTTAACCCTCGCATGGGTAAACACTTTCCATCCAGTATATGTATATATGTATATATATCTATACATGCATATGCATATATATGTATAGATGTATATATGGAGAGAGAGAGATGTATACATGTATCTATATATATGTGTATATTGTACATCATTTTACATGCATATATATAGATGTATATATATGTGTGTGTGTGTGTGTATGTTCACATGTATCTATCTATCTATCTATATATATGCATACTATACGTCATTTTACATGAGTAGTTTGCATAGATGGTTAATTTATTGTCTATGTCTTCTTGTCAAATATTTGTATCTTTGGTGTTATACCCATTGTGGAGATTTGAAAGATATTATTGTTCTGTATGGATGGAGGAATTGCAGTTAAATGTCCTTTCTTCCCTAAAAAATATGCTTAGGGTTAGTAATTTGTTCGTCGTTAGTTTATGGTTGTCGTTATCTATGTGTATTGACTAATGAGGAACATTTAGGCAGATCCTTTGTTTAAGAAGTAAGCTCCACACTATTAGTAAAAACCCTAGACAAGTGTTGTTTATTTGTCTAAAAAAACAAACTCTAAAAGAGCTATTAGACAAAAAAAACCTATTCATGGTTGGGTTGATGAAAGTCCTATTAGAAACTTCAAATAAATAGCCTCTACAAAATGCTATGAAACCAACACCATAATGGCTATTTCAAGCATGTAGCTTAATCATAGTATACTTTCTGACACTTCAACATTTTTGTATGCTTCTTGAGTGTCTCCCTAAGAGTTATTTTGCAATTTGCTTGTTTGTCTTTAATATTGATTATGTATGAATATTTATATATATATGTGTATATGTATATATATATGTACATGTGTGTATATATGTATGTATATTTAACTAATAGTTCTTTCACAGTTTCCCTCTTTGTCTATAGTATGGAGTGGCAGATAATGTAGCATTTTAATAATATGTCTTACATGCCCTTTCACTATCCAAATATTTTTATGAATGTTTAAACCTTTAATAGGGCTGGTATTTAAAGGGTTGTTTTGGCTCAGCTGATGGAAATCCCAGCAAAAACTTCAAACAAATAAAAAACACTCTACATATCTATATATATGCAATCACAGCTATGTCAATCTCCAATTGCTCCTATGTTAATGCATCTAATGACAAAGGTACACACAAAAAACTAAAACATTAAACAGAGCAGAATAAAATTCCTAGCCCTAACAATATTTTTTGACGATTGAAACAAGATTTAACTATAGTTGCTCCTATGGTAATGGGTATAAGGCTAAAGACACACAGAGATAACTACAAACAATAAACCAGGAATGGGAAAGCTACAAACCTTGACCATATTTTTTGACAAAACAAAGAAGATTTAACTGCAATTTCTCCATCCATTAAAAACCATAATGCCAGACATCCATGGAAAACAACTTACAAATTTGAGTGAAAAATAGTTTTAACATAAACAATAAATAAACCATTTATACAAAACACCGAAGTAAAATGACCTACAAATTGCACAATGCATCCTTTTGTTGCACGATAGCGGCAGAAAAAGTAAATGCGATATTGAATGTTCACATGTGGGAAAGTATATATATATTACACAAAAAATCCTATTCAAGGCTCAACTGGCAAAAATCTCGTCAGAAACTTCAAATAAACTATTTATATAAAATACCCAAGTAAAATGACCTACTGATTGTGCAAAATGACAGCTTTAGAACCCTCCAATCTGCCCTATAACAAAGCCAAAGCTAATGAATTGCAAAGAATAGCACCTACTAGCCACCAAAATCATTGTATCTCCAATATGCTTATCCTTTCTTACTAAGCCTTTGCATATATATGGTAATCGGGTTTTCCCTGGTGAGGTTGAGATTTGTAATTATGTGGCTTGGTGGTGGGGATAATGGTGTCCTCGATATGGGGAGGGTGAATGTTAAGTGTTTATTGGTGCAAGGGCCAATGCATCATGTCGTTGTGCAAGAGCAGTGGGCGAAGTAAATGCAATATTGAATGTTGGCATGTGGGAAAGTATATATATACTAATTTTATCTCCAGTATGTTTATCCTTCCATACTAAGCATTTGCATATATATGGTCACTAGGTTTTCTGGCTAGTGACGTGGACCTTGGCAATTACATGGGTTGGTGTTGTTGGAGAATGGTGTCCTCAATATGGCGAGGGTGAATGGTCAGTGTTTCTTGGCATGGGCAGCAATGCATCATGTCATTGCACGATAGCGGTGGACAAAGTAAATGCAATATTGAATGTTGGTGTGTGGGAATGTATATATATATATGCATATATATGTATGTATATATGTATATGTATATATATGTATGTATAAATGTGCATACATATATGTATATATATGTATGTATATATGTATATCTATATATATGTATGTGTATATATGTATATGTATATATACATATGTGTATATATATGTTTCTATATATGTATACCTATATATGTGTGTGTGTGTGTATATTTAACAATAGCCTGCTATCAAACCAACACCACAATGGCTCTCTTGACAATACAACTTCATCAAAGTATACTTTCCCACAAGCCAACATTCAATTTTGCATTTACTTTGCCTACCCCCATTGTGCAATGATAGGATATGCATAAAGTCATGTATGTATGTTTTAGTACTAGTTCTGTGACAATTTCCCTATTTCTCTATAATACTCAATACCAAATAATGCAACTCCTGTTATACAATTACTCTATTTGTTATCGCAATTTAACTTGAATGTACTTGTACAGCCTATGAGTATACATACGAGGTCAAGCACATTAGCATATATGAAATTAACTATATAACAATAGATATATGTAAAGTAGCAATTACGCATAAACATATAACAAAATATATATGTGTATACATGTCTATATAATTCTATATATATGAATGATTAGAAAAGGAATAGGATGGTTTAAACGTTAGAATACATTAAAATATATACACAAAGATTTTACAGCTTTTTTGTGTTAGCACAATTTAGTCTTCATCATGCTAATTGTACAAAATCTATATAACACCAAAGATGCACAGAGTGTATATATGTGTCTATATATATATGTATATGTATGTATGTATGTATGTATGTATGTATACATATATACAAATATATATATGTATATGTATATATGTATATATATGTATATGTGTATGCATATATATATATATATATATATATATATATATATATATATATATGTATATGTATATGTGTGTATATATGTATACGTATTTCTGTCATCTATTCAAAGCTTCCAATAACAAACTGTTATTTGTCATTGTTCTTTTTTTTTGTAAGGCAAGAAAATGTATTCGTTAAGTTGCATTGTCGAAAGAGCCATTGTGGTGTTGCTAGGGTATGAGGCTATTGTAAGAATAGTCATCCTTGGGTCCATTCTATAGCAGATTTGAGAGTTTTGAAACTGTTGTGCTGTGAAGTCTATAAGTTTTTTTACATGGGTATTTTGTATAAATGTTGTCCATACTATTGAATACCAAACAATGCAGCTTAAATTTCCAATTAAGCCTATGGTGCTATATGCATTTTGGATAGATCATTGCATCATATAATTGTTACCATAACATAGAGAAAATAGGTGTTGCCTTGGAGAACTGGGTTTGAATAATTGATTTGGCACGTTGGAAGGGTAGACACATTTGTCAATGTTTATAGAGTTATGTTACAATTTCCCTACTTTTCTATAGGTAAACATGGGTTGGGGGTGATGGAGTTGGTGTCATTGATATGTGGAAGCAGAGTGTTAAGCATTTTTTGGCATGAGGGTGGAGCTTAGAAATTACATGGGTTGGGGGTGGTGGAGTTGGTATCCTCAAACAAGGTAAATACAATATTCAATGTTGCAATATGGGAAAGTATACTTTGATGAAGTTATGCATATATACACTCTATGCATCCTTGGTGTTATACACATTTTGTACAATTAGCCCATTCGTATCCCTATTGAAAATAGAATGCATATGCATAGATACATTTGCAAATAGTTTTGCATATACAAATGTCTTTGGTGGGTATGTGGGGGATCATTATGGAAAAAATAGACCCATAAGTGATGAAAAATTCAAAAACATCAGAGTTCGGAAACTTGACGTAAAAAATTGAATAAGTTATCTATATTATTTTGAAAATATGTAAGAATAGAATATGTAGCGAATTGAATGTAGTTTCTAAACTACTAGGGTTTTTTTTTTAAATCTATTTGGTGAAAATTTGAAATTTCAATGCAATAGTACTTAAATTTTAGGGAAAAAATAAGAAGTAGGTATCTGTCAACCACCCTAACCACAATAAAATGAATTTTTTTTTTTATAATATTTTAGATATAAGTAGAGGACTCATGTCCCAATGTGATGCATATTTTTTTGTAATTTTTTCCAGGTAAATAATTAATTATGAATTTTTTATTACAACTTTTAAAAAATATAAAAACTCATATGTTTGACCACCTTAACTTGGTCAAAACTTCATGAAATTCCTTTTTTTTTAAATCTTATAGTATGCAAAGAATAGAATGTGACACATGTTTCGGATTCAAAAAATGTGATACCGTTTGAAAGCTATAGATGTTTTTCAATTAGCCTGTCAATCAAAACTTTAGTCGTAATTCAAATAGAAAATGAATAAAAATTGTTTATTAAATTCAAAGTAAAGAATAATTTATTTTGGTGGAAAGTTGAGAATCTCCTTTAAAAACCATTTTTGTTTCATCAATTTTGGGTAAAAAAAAGTCATCAACCACACACCTTACACATACCCATCATATTGCCACTTTTTGGCCCATCATGATCCTGCACATACCTTAGTGGCTTTTAGTGAAATATGTGTAAGATATTCATAATGGAAAAATGGCTATTCTGACAATGCAACTCAATCAATATATTTTCTTCCATATTTTTGAACACATTCATTATGCCAGAATGGCTATTTTGACAATGCAACTAAATCAAAATATTTTCTTGCATATTTTTGGAGTATACTTTCCCACACTGCAATATTCAATATCACATTTACTTCCTATTGTGCTATTGCACCACAATTGGTCTATACATACATATTCAATTTTTTTTATATATTCAAAGATATACATATACGCAAACATATAGTTGGCCTGTGAATTCAAAACTGGAGTTACATTGTCTCATAGCAAATATTATAGAGAAATAGAGAAATTGTAAAATAGTTGTGGGTTGTTAGTCATCTATGATTTAGCTATGATTTTTAAGTACTCTTTTAATAGTTGTTTTACAATTTCCTGTTCTTGTGGCAACCCATTCTGTAATGTGTTCTCATTCCATACTTATCTAATTTCAGACATGTATAATACACATATAGGAAGATATACATATGCATATATGTAGAAAAAGATATATATACATATGTATATCTAAATAGGTTCATCTATTATGTTTATGTGTATTTATGTAGACTACAATTTTAAGTATTGAGTTTAAAGTAGCATGTATAAGTATTGTCTATGTTGTGAAAAATCACCACTATACAGTTATAGCATTGAATCTTTTTTTTAAGCCTTTTTTTGTTGATACTTTTATACTTTGACATAGGGAAATATGGAATACTGCATTTATTGTGTTCTTTGCCATCTTCCAGTAATAGTGGCATACATTGATCCCTACGTAAACAAACACTCACCATTCGTGGTAGCAAGCATGAGCTTGATGCATAGAGGCTTCATGAAACAATTGATGTAATTAAGGACTAGGGTCTCAACAACATGGATTTTTTCATGAAACCTCTGTGCATCAAGCTCATGACATGCAATTCATAAACATGGAACTATTTTTTCCTAATGAGCATGGTCTTTTTTCATATATAAATTTATGTAATTGCGAACTTCTTTTTCCCTTATCTATTTCAACCTTCATAGAATAAATTGTTCTTCATCATGTATCCTTTCTTCCAGCTACCTATAACAAATTGTTCATTACCATAGTTTGGCTCTTCTATTCTCCATATTCTAGAGCTGATTTTACTACAGAGAAGAATAGACTATACTTTTTTTAAGGAATGGATGTCTCAAGTGAATTTCAAATCTATGAGATAAGAAAACTATTAGCAACACACTATTATTTCTATTTCAAACATGAATATACAGATGTATATATTGATGACAAATAGACTAATTGTATGAGAGGCATTAGAATAACACTTATTCACTACTAAATATGATAGACAATAATTGGCACTAAATATTAAAGAGAAATAGGGAAATTGCACAAAGAACTCTTAAGGAAACACTTAAGGCCCATATGAAAATGCCAAAAATCAAGGCATAGAAAACAAGTTTAGACTAAGAGAAGATTCTGAGCTTATGACAATAATTATGTTTGGGCATCTCTTTATCAACTTATTCATCTTGTACAAGCACTTGCATCAAAAATATAGTACAATATAAGAAATTATATATGAAAATTGCAAAATTTCACTTGCTTCCTTATTGTTTGATATATGGTATGGCTTCATTGAATTTTTTATGGACCGACCATACTTTTTTTGCTCGGGGGTTTGGCTACAACCCATGAGGCTCCATGATGTCAATATGGAAGGGAGGAGAATGAGCATGGGTTTTATGGTTTTTCCTTTTACCATCATACATTGGCTGCCACAAATACACAACATATTCTATTCTGCCAACTACATTTCTCCACACTCATAGATCTATATTTTCAGCTTGCTAAATCAACTATATTAAGTTGTTTCTTTATGATAATATGTACTTTCTTTGGCTTCTGGAAATAATTATATGGTGTGATTCTAAATATTTTCATGTAAAAAAGACCTTTCCCATTTCTTAAAACTTATACACAGATAACAAATTCTGAAACATATTGATACAAGATTCAAGCTACATCCTTTGCTAGTAAATATTGAAGACAAATAGAGAATTATATGATAGGTATTAGACTTTATGATGAAAATTATCTATAGGAATCTCTTTAGCAACATATCAATATTTTAAAACTTGTATGCTGAAAAAAATAGTCCATTAGAAGACATAGATTTCTTGTGTTGTGTGATTATGTTCTATGATATTCTTTCCTCCTGCTTCAAAGCTCTATTTAATGTTCAATTTTGGTATTCTCTCATTTCTTGTGGTTCCTAAGTGTTTTTCCAATGGTTCTTTTACAAAATTTTCCTTGTCACTAACTATATGTGATTCAAACCATTTTAGATTGTAAACATTGTTAGTTGTAACTATACATGTCCACAATACTAGATAGGTTTGTCATTGCATGTTTGCAATGGTGTAAAAGCTCCAACTACATTCTATTTATATAGAAGATAATCCTATATGTACTTTATTACATCCCTTATTTCATGAGTACATGTCAAATTATTTTTAATAAATGATATAACTACATATATTTTTTAAAATGTATAGCACTGATTCCAACTAAAGAAAATTCTAAGGTTAATGCTATCAGATTTCTACAATCTATAATGCTTTAGATTTCCTATATTTGGATATTTGATTGTGTTTCAATTTTTTGGGTGGGCAATCTATGTTCTTCCTTGGGTGTTTCGTGACGACCCATGAGGTTGCATGGCCCAATACTGTAGGTTGGAGAGCAAGCCTTCTTTCTTTCTATTTAGACTACATCTGGTTGCAGCTACAAGGTATGTGTAGCTCCTATCCAACACTTCTATTTTGCAAATATCCACATAATTTCTTCCATATATATATATATATATATATATATATATATATATATATTTACGCATTCAGTCAGACTCTATGTTCTTCATTTTAATATGGTACGATATCTTATTTTACAACTATGTGCCCAATCCTTTGTCATAAATCATACAACTATACATATTTTTTTTAAAATGTATAGTAGTGATTTCAACTAAAGAAAATTCTCAAGTTAATGCTTTGAGATTTTGACAATGCAGAATGATTAAGATTTGTCATTGGCAAAGTATTCTCTAGGTTGGGGATTCCATGAGAGGAAAGGACATTGCATCACCCAGTACAATAGGGTGGAAAGCATGCCTAATTTTCTTATGTTCATACTGCACCTAGTTTCACCCACAAGGTATGCCTACATCCTATCTAAGACTCCCCTTTTGTAAATATGAACATAATATATTCATGTGTTTCCATCTGTACTTTTGCACATTCATTGACCTCCTATGCTTTTGATTTTAATATGGTGCCCACATGTTTTTAACTCTACTGACAAAGAGAGTAATTGTATAAGAGAAGCTACATTATCTAGCATTCAGTATTATAGAGAAATAGGGAAATTTTAACACACCTCTTAGTAAAACATGTATACATGTATTTATGTATATATACATATTTATACACATGTATATACCTGTATATATGTGTGTGTGTGTGTATCTGTGTGTGTGTATATATGTGTACATATGTATATACATGTGTAAATATACATGTATGTATGTATATATATTATATATATACATGTGTATAAATATGTATATATGCGTATATATGTGTATCTATGTTTTAGTAATAGCTCTGTTACAATTCAGGCATTATACATATATACATGTATATGTATAAAATCAGCAAGTTCTTTTTGACATAAAAAAATTTGGAATCACATCATATAGTTATTTTCATGAGCTAAAGAAAGTAGGTATTATCATAAAGAACAAGCTTTATACACTTTGAACATCTAGCAAGTTGAAAAGACAGTTGTATGAGCATGGAGAAATTTTAAAATTGTATTTACTTCACCTGCCAACGTCATGCAATAGCAGGATCCATTGGTCTTTGTTCCAGAAAACACTTACCATTCACCTTCCCTCTATCGAGGACATCATTCTCCATTAGCACCAACCCATGTAATTACCAAGGTCTATGTCACCATAAAAAAACCTAGTGGATTAAGTCTATGGCATCTTGTATAGATATACATATATATATATACATAAAAGAAATACACCAAAGGTTGGCTGAATGGTTACATATATGTATATATGGGTATGTGCAGAATCATGATGGGCCAAAAAGTGGCAATACGATGGGTATGTGGCTGACAACTTTTTTTTTACCCAAAATTGATGAAATGAAAAGGGTTTTTAAAGGAGATTCTCAGCTTTCCAC
The DNA here is from genome assembly GCA_007258455.2 of Sequoia sempervirens. Lineage (NCBI taxonomy): Eukaryota > Viridiplantae > Streptophyta > Pinopsida > Cupressales > Cupressaceae > Sequoia > Sequoia sempervirens. Next base: position 37,763,082 of record VDFB02168118.1, on the reverse strand, counting down.
CAATATAAATTATGCTTTACTTTGAATTTAATAAGTAATTATTATTCATTTTCTATTTGAATTATGACTAAAGTCCTGATTGATAGGTTGATTGAAAAACATCTATAGCTCTCAAACGGTATCACATTTTTTAAATCCAAAACATGCATCACATTCTATGCTTCACATACTATAGGATTAAAAAAAGAATTTAAATTGAATTTAATGAATTTTTTACCAAGTTAAGGTGGTCAGACATATGAGTTTTTATATTTTTTTAAAGTTGTAATAAAAAATTCATAATTAATTATGTACTTGGAAAGAAATTACAAAAAAATATGCATCACATTGGGACATGAGTCCTCTACTTATGTCTAAAATCTTATAAAAAATATTATCATTTTATTGTGGTTAGGATGGTTAGACAGACACATACTTCTTATTTTTTCCTTGAAATTTAAGTACTATTGCATTGAAATTTCAATTTTTTACCAAATAGATTATTATTTTTTAAACAAACCTAGTAGTTTAGAAACTACATTCAATTTGCTACATATTCTATTCTTAAATACTTTAGAAATAATATAGATAACTTATTCAATTTTTCACGTCAAGTCGCCTAACTCTGATTTTGCTGAATTTTTTGCCACTTAAGGGCCTATTTTTTCCATGATGTTCCTGCACATACCTATATATATTCTAGATTTAAGCTCCATTATTTGGCACTAAGTATTATACAAAAATAGGAAAATTGTTAAAAAACTCTCCATCACTGTGAACCCATGTATTCACGAAGCTCCACGTCGCCACAACAAAAGTCGGTGAACTCCCCTCTGGCCGGCTACATCCTCATCAATGACAAATCCAAAATAGGGCTTCTCTTGCAATAACACTGTTGCAATTTCCTTATCTATCTATAGTATACAACCCTAAACCCTACACACAGATAAATGCAATCTCTCCTATGATCATGACTACAACACCAAAGATACACACACATAACCAAAAAAATAGACCAACATTGAAATAAAGAGCATTTAACTACAATTTCTCCTATGGTGACAGTTATAAACCCAAAGATGCACAACCATAACTATAAACATAAAACAAGGGTGACAAAAATTACTAACCCCAACCATATTATTTTGATGATAGAAAGAATATTTTATTGGAACTTCACCAAAGTGACATTAAATAGATATCCTCAACCCAATACATGGCAATAATCTATGCACAAAAAGAATGACCCCACACACTTAATTGAAAATTTTACCTACATCACCTACCCCTAAATATTATAGACAAATAGAGAAATTCTAAACGAGGTGTTAGAATAACACTCAACATCAAAAAATTACTAACCCTAAGCATATTTTTTTGACAAATCAAAGAATATTTAACTAGTATTTCTCCATGGTGACCTCCCCACCGACTGGCCACATCCTCATTGGCAGCAAATGCAAAATAGGCCTTCTCTTGCAATAGGTGTGTTACAATCCATTTATTTGTTTATAATATTTAGTTGCAGGGAATGTAACTTCAATTTGCAATTAAGGACCTGTGGAATTCTCTATACATATATACATGTACACACATCTGTATGTATATATCTATATACACATGTAGTCAGAATGTATACTCCAAAAATTGCAAGAAAATATTTTGATTCTATTGCATTGTCAGAATAGCCATTCTGGCATTATGAATATGTGCTCCAAAACATCCAAGAGAATATATTGAGTAAGTTGCATTCTTCAAATAATTCTCTCTTCTTAACAAATAGAGATTTCAAATAGATAGAATATTAGCTAGAGATATAAAGTTGAACAGATCAAAGAATTATTACAATAATACTTAAAAGCTGCTAAACACATTTTAGAGAGATTTTTTCATTATACAATACACAAATACAAAAATTGTAAAAGAGCTATTACAATAACACTAAACAGCCACCAAAGTAATTTTATCTCCAATATGTTAATCATTTCATACAACCCTAAACCCTACACATAGATAAGTACAATTGCTCCTATGGGAAATAGTTGCAATGCCAAAAATACATGCATATAAGGACAAATAGAGAAATTGTAAGAAAGCTATTGCACATAAAGTCCTATTCACACTTGGTCTGATGAAAATCTCATCAGAAAATTGAAAACAAAAAATTGAACAAATAGCAAGAGATATTAGAAAGGATAACACTTAACAACAACCAAAATATTTTTCGTATATATAGATGTGTGTATATATATATAGATGTTGGGAACTCCTAAGAAATAAATTGAACAGATACAAAGAGAACCTAGAAAGAATAACACTTAACACTCATGAAACTAACTTTGTATATATACACATCTCTATATGTAATAGGTTGGATGGTTTTAAAACTGTTGAGCTATGGAATCAGTAAGTTGTTTTGCATGGGTATTTTGCATAAATGATTAATTTATTGTTTTATGTCTTTCGTTCTCTGCTTATTGTTCATTTTGATAGCAAGTTTCATGGTTTGAACACTAATGTGTTGTGTAATGTGTGATGAAGTATATTGATTAACTTGCATTGTCGAAAGAGCCATTGTGGTGTTGGGTTGATAGCAGACTATTGTAAAATCTATCACATGTAGTTCCTTGGTTTGTTTCATAGGAGACAACTATAAAAATCATCAAGTTTTGCTGCTTTTTGTGTTGGATTGGATGGTTTTAAAACTATCATTCTCCACAATTTGTAAGTCGTTTTACATGGGTATTTTGTATAGATTAATTTTGTTGTCTAGATTATGTAAGTTGTTCTACATGGATGTCTGGCATTATCATTTTATGTGGATGGAGAAATTGCAGTTGAATCTTTTTTTGTTTCATCAAGAAATATGGTTAGGGTTTGTAATTTTTTTCATTCCTAGTTTATTGTTTTTAGCTAATTATTTTTAAATTTAGATTGTATATATTGATTTCTTAATTTTTTTTCCTAATAGATCTTTTATAATTCTGCTTTGTCCCTTTAGTATTTACTACCAAATAATGTAGTTCAAATGTTCAATTGTGAACCTAACTATTACACAGCTTGCTTGTTTCAATATTTATTGCATTGCTCATTTCTCCTAGTTTTCCATTATAATCTATTGACATTGTTTGTCTTGTATCAATTTGTTTAATGTGGGTTTCCAACCATCTCTTACTTGTGATTCTTAAGTGTTTTCCCAATAATTGTTTTAAAATTTCTCTATTTTTGTTATTGTGTGATATATGATAAGTGTCCTTGAGATTTTCCATGGACCTTACCTGCCTTTCTTGCTCAGGGATTTGGCTAGAGCCCATGAGGCTTCATGATGCCAATATGGTAGGGAGGACAACGAGCATGGGTTTAATTCTTTTGGATTCTATCGTGATATATTTGTTGCTATTTATATACATGGACACACAAAATATCCCATCCACTTGTCCACCAAAAACATACTCTACTCTATCCATCATATTTTTCATTGTCTCAATAGCTCTCTTTTCAACTTCCTCAATAGATTACTTATACACAATTGTTTACCAGTATCCCATGTATTCAAAATCTTCTATTTTATCTGTTTCTATTTACAACAAATAATTCTAACCTATTTTATTCATTATCTATATTTTTCCCTTTATAATGTTGCACAGATACAATAGACATTCAAGTAAATTAGTGTATTGTAAATTGTCTATTTCAACTTACTTGTGATTCTTAAGTGTTTTTCCAATAGTTGTCTTAGAATTTCTCTATTTTTGTTATTTTCTTATATATGATAAGAGTCCTTGAGATTTTCCATGGACCTTACCTACTTTTCTTGCTTGGGGGTTTGGCTAGAGCCCATGAGGCTTCATGATGCCAATATGGTAGGGAGGACAACGAGCGTCGGTTTATTGCTTTTGGTTTATACCATCGTACATTTCTTGTTGCCTATATACATGGAAACACAAATTCTCACATCCATCTATCCACCAAAAAACATACTCTATTCTATCCATTGTATTTGTCATTGTTTCCATAGCTCTCTTTTCAACTTATTTAGTAGAATTTTTATACACAATTATTTTTCAGTATCGCATGTATTCAAAATCTCCTATTTTATCTCTTTCTATTTACAACAAATAATGCTAACCTATTTTATTCTATATCTCTATTTTCCCCTTTATAATGTTGCACAGATACAATAGACATTCAACAAAATTAGTGTATTATAAATTGTCTATTTCAAATTCTTTCATGGTCCAACAAGTGATTCAATATTGCTCGCTCTTCTTTGAGCACCATCAATAGTATATGTAAGTACAAAACTTTCCTATTATCAATAAATAGATGTGGTGAACCAATTGTAAATATTATTAATTATATCTCTCACTTTCTTTGCAATGGAATCTAATTCTCCCAAGAATCTAGCTTTCCAAATAGAAAACTAAGTGTGGTGAATGTGATGCTATGTAATTCATAAAGATGAAATTATTCTTTGCTCATGACCATGTTGCTTTTGTAGGTGCAAATCTGCATAATTCTAGTCATTAGATATGTTCATTGGATAGATGTTTATGTACCACACATTTCATTTAAAATCATAGAGATGAAGAAACAAAAGCAACGATTTTGGCCTGGAAGGTATGTAGGGAAGTGTTAGAAAATTCATTGCATTTGTCATGACTTAAAAATTCATGGAATTTGGAAAGAAATTATAAATTATGTTGTTTTCCATGGATTTTATAGCACTTTTGACTGCATACCCTACAGGCCAAGAGTGCTTTGGTCTGCATGTGTTGGATTTCCTAGATGGTGATCATTTTGATTACATGTTGCATATACATCTGCTTCAGCATGGTCACTCCAAAAAAAATGATCATCACTTCCAACTATATAATGCTACCATATCAATAGATAGATTCAGTGAACCAATTGTAAATATCATTAATTATTTTTAGTTTTACATTGTCTTTATTGGTTTTGTATATATACTTAGTTACTTTTGATGCTTCCTTTTTTATTCCAATGGGTTCAGTAGAATATCTTTTTTGAAGTCAAATAAAGCATTGTTTCCCACAAAACAAGGCATACCTTGTAATTCAATTATTCTAAAAATGAAAAATATGTGTTGTGTCATCGCATCTTCTTTTCGTTTGGCTTGTTTATTCGTTCTCCACCAAAGATGGTGTAACTTAGTCTTCAATTGGACTATGCACATCTTCGCTCTCTAAGTGTTATTTGTTCTTATTCTATTTGATCATCCGTTTATTACTTTGGTTTAACTAAGTCCTTCTAATTTTGTTCATACAACAATTATAGAACATCTTTTTACTAGAACAAATCAATGAAAATTTAAGATTTTTTACTTTCAATTTCCTTGTAATGTACTAATTTTGAGTCATTTCTACTTCTAACGATTTTATTATACTACTACAAACCCATAAAACGCATGGATAATAATGATTTTATTTACAAAATCATGGAGTAAATACTATTTATAAAAAGTATTCCTATATTAAAGATCTTTCTTTTTTGATAAAATGTTATTTAATTCACAAATTTAAATTTCTGGACAAACTTTTTCAAAGAATATTTTTTATTCAATATTACTAATTAAATTTTTAGTTCAATAATAGTAATTAATAGGATCACTAGTAACTTTTTAAAGAATGAGAATTCTTTAATGCTCCATGTTTTTTATAAATATTATTTAATTCACAACTTGAAGTTTTCCATGTATTACTATCCATATCTATCTTATGATAATTAAATCATAATCACTCAATTGATTCATTAACCTAGACAAAAACATTAAATATGGATGTGCATCTACGCCTAACAACTATTAAACAAAAAAACAATAAAATTATATCATACCTTAAATTTTGGAAAGAAATCATTATTAGTAATAAAACTAATTATTTAAAAATTTAAATTGTATCTAATTTTTCAAATGTAATTTATTAAGAAAAAATTTATTTAAAAAAATGTTCTCCTAAGAATATTTTCATAATCAATTTCCAACTAAAAAATATTACTGTGGAAACACAAAGATCAATTTTCCACTGTATGGAAATAGTTTTTGATCTCCCATGCATTCTGCTATCTTAAAATAATTAAATAATAATCAATCAATTCATTCATTAACCTAGACAAAAATATCAAACATCAATTTCCTTTTTTATGCTAATGGTTGTTAGTCTTGCAATGCATTGCCTTATCTTAGAATAACTAAATAATAATTAATCGATTCATTGATTAACCTAGACAAAAATGTCAAATATAGATGTGCATCTAGGCTTGCCAACTATTAAACTAAAATACATATAAGGAGAGAAATTATTACTATTAACAAAATTAATTATTTGAAAATTTAAATTGTATTTAATTTATCAAATGTAATTTATTAAGAGAAATTTTATTAAAAAAACATTCTCCTAATATTATTAATTAAAATCATTTAAAAAGAATTATTGTAATTAAAATTATTGATGATTAATTGCTTGAGATTGCAATTAATGCATACATTGCAAATAATTAACACAAAGTAACATAAGGGCCCTTAGTGATTTTTTGTTGGTAGATGACGAATCATCTGGTATTTTTCATTCCACCTTTGCCCGCATACTGGTTGAAATAGATGTTACAAAAGGGTTTCCTGCTGAGGTTTTACTTAAGTCCTCTAAGGGTTCTTGGGTCTAAGCTTTGGATTATGAAAGGATTACCTTCTGATGTAGAGATTGTTTTAAAATAGGCCATGCTACTGCACAATGTAGATTTGAGAAAAAAATTATGAAGGCTACATGGTGGAAAGGGGCTTTTCAACAACATTATATGGTTGAGAAGAAATCTGATCAACACAGGAGTTTTTTTGAGGTTGTTGCTTCGGATTCTCAGGGTCTTGGGACATCCCCTCTGAATGTCTCAAATGGTGGGGCTATTGTGGCTTCCCCTCTTGTGCGAGAGATTGGATCTTTGGCTGCCATTTCTGGTGATAGTGCTACGATGACCAATTCTGGTGACTCTTATGATATGTTTATGTTTGCACGAAGGAATAGTGATGAAATCTCTGAGTCAAAGGCTGTAGGCATTCATCTTCAAGAATCTTGTGGGTTGGCCTGGCATGATAAGGCAACACGTGTGGAAGAAGGCTGGACTACTGTTATGGGAAAGAAAAAATCCTCTAGGCATTCTTTTGACATGACTCTTCATTCCCACAAGACTAGTTCTAAATGTAAAACTTGACGGGTCTTGTTTGGGGGCTAGTTTTTGGCTAGCTGTAGGTTGTTCTTTCTATAGCCTTATTTTTTATTGTAAAGGGTTTCGAGTCCCTTCAAAACCAATTTTTTCCTAAATTAAAAACATAAGTCAAATTCATATCTTTTAATGCACACACAACTTTTCTTTAATTGATCTATCCATCTAAATATCCATATAAATATATAAATTGATTTTTGAACATCACCATTCATTACAATGTACTCGACAAATCTTATCCTCATTCACCTCCTATTATAAACTAACTTTGTGTTATTCCATATTGAATTATTAATATGCTTTCCCTTTTTTAACTCATTCAAGCAATTGCAAATATCTGTCAATATTTATACATCACATTGCATTACAAAAACATGTTTCTTCCTTCCTTCCCATTCAAGAACTGTTTGCGGCGGACCCCTATCTGTTGATCATTGCATGCTTGTGCATGCAACTGCTAGTATTAATCTTTATGGTTTAATCACATGTTTAATCAAAAGTAAACATATTTTTGTTAATATTTTTATCATCATTTACCATTTATTCAACAAATCCTACATAGAATTTCAAATCCACTCTCTTTATTGAATGGTTTGATATCAATCAAATTTTATATTTCAAAAAAAATCAAGATATGCAATACTAAACCCATCTTATTTCTATTTTATCACATCTAATTTCTATATCAATTATTTGACTTTGATCAACTTATATTATGCACTTAAATCCTATATCTAATATTTGTTTGTCAAGTTTAATTTATTTATTCATTTATTAGTACCAAATATTATTTGCAAGAAAATAAATCCCACAACATTGATAAATAAATCTAATCTAGGATAATGTATGAAATAAATAATCACACAAATAACCTAGATTAAATTTAGAGCTAGATCAATAAATAGAATAATAAATGTGATAATTAAATAAGAGGAAATTACAGACTTGCCTCTAAGAATGATGATGTGACAATAATGTTAATGATGTACAAAATTAATTTATCTTTTTCTTAAACATTATGCCCTATGTTTGTATATCTTGAGATTTGGACAAGAACAAAACAATTTGAAGGTCAATCTTGAGCATCATGGGCTTTCTCTTCACCATTGTAGATTTGAGCCCTTATGTATGGATCTAAACTACTAAAGTATAAAGCTAAAACATTCTCACTCTAATCTTTGATATCTAGGTTAGTAAGGACTACAATGTTTATAATGTTTATAAACACCTTAAACAAATCTATTAGATGTATCTAATCAAGTTCTCCTAATTTAGATCCTTGATTCAACCAAATTTATAGATCTAATAAATTTTCAAAGGTAGGATACATAAATATACAATGACCTATATGTAAATGATGAAGATTCTAATTCTTTGGTTCCTTGTAGAATCAATGTGTGCTCTAGATACTCTTTTTAGTCCTCTTGTGTCTAGATATTCCTATATATGTTGAATTAGCAACACATCAAGAGTGTCTTTAAATACTAAGTTATAGCAATATGTTGCACAAATATGTACCAAATTAGATCACAACAACTAGTGAAAAGGGACAAAAGTGTTAGAAATTGAATTTGAATATTAAAATTTTAGGTTCATCCCATGCATTGTAAGATTCATCCCAAGTAATGTGGAAATGAACCCAAGTAGGGGAGAGGTGGTCTTGAGGCATGAATGGATGTGTGAGAGTAGGTGTGATTTTAGGTGCAATAATGAGGGGTAAATAGTGAATGTATAGGAATGAGTGAAGGTGGAAGAAAATAGGGACAAATAGAAATTAAGACATGAGCCAAACTTAACACATGAGTGGGCCATTTGTAGATCTATATTTTTATTAAAGAAATTCCCTAGAATAAACACAAAACTAAATAAAAAAATACTATTTTAATTGTTACAATTATATAATAAATGTTATTCCTATTCATTTATAGTATGCAAATGGTCTACCATTTATCATATGTATTTTTTCTAAAAGATGAAAAAAATCCAACTCAAAGATAAGAACAAAAAAAGATTCATTCATCTGACTAATCTTAAACATCATTCAATTTAATAGTCAAAGGTCAATTTTAACCATTAAAAATAAAACAAATACTTATCACATTTTAGTGTGGTTGAGATGTAAAATTGCATTTGCCTATTTGACATTTAGATGTGAACCTTGATGCATGGATCTAAACTTTGAATATGTTGTACAGACGTACATTCCTAGAATAAACATAAAACTAAATAAATATATTGTAATTTTATCATTACAATTATATATAATATATTGTACTCCCTTTCATTTACATTATGTAAACGGTCAACCTTTCATCATATGTACCTTGTCAAAACAAAAAGGTCCAACTCAAAAATAAGAACAAAAAGAAAGAGTCAATTCAACGATCTAATTTTAAGCATCATATAATTCAATAATTAAAGGTCAATTTCAAACAATAAAATTAAGATAAATATTTTCCACATTTTAGTGTGGTTGAAGCCTAGTAAACAAATAAATAAAACCATTCAAACTAAAACCTTTAATCATATATATTTTATAAATAAAATACATATAAAAGAAAAAATAATAAATAAGAAATCAATTTTGTTTTTTTTAAAGAATAATTCAATTCATCCCACAAGAATCTCCTATTTTTTTATCTGATTTATCATTTATTAAAAATAATATTACGCATTTTAACAAAATAGATATCAGCTTAATAAAAATAATTGTGTCGGTTACTTTTGACCGAATAGTAATATCATATGCTTCCTATTACTTATATCAGTGCTGTTGTACTCTTTAATAGCAACATAGTTGAAAGGGACTGATCACCGGCTGTTTCGGCTCTTTCAATTCGACAGTGGAAGAGAGTTTTTTCAGTTTTTTTAACTGAACAAATTCTATTAAGATTAGTATTTACCTCATAAGGCAATTTCAGAGAATTGGTATTTTGTTTGCTATTCAATTGGAATAGAACACTACAAATGAAAATAAAATGTTGCTATTCAGTTGTCAAATAGTGATATATATACATGATGCATATGCGTATGCATTTAATAGTGATAGATGCATTGTATATATAAAATAGTTTATGTCTATCATGAAGGCAAGAAAAATTAGTTTGGAGTTTAACTCTCCAAACCAAAAACATTTTTATTCAAAAACCATGTGCCAAATTCACATGAGCTCAAGGGGTGTTCAAATCTAGGACACAAAAAATTGTCAAAATCGATCACAAATCAACAATCCAATAAAGGAATGTAACTCTCAGTGTCAAAATCCACCTACCAAAAGGGGTGCTCAATTTTAAATTTATTCCATCTTTTCAAAGATATTCTTACATATCATTATTACATATCATGAGTTAGTCAAAACTTTTATATATATTCCAAGTTCACTTTCTAACTCCCTCTTGTATTTTTCAAGTTTATTTTGTAATGTATTACAATTTAAAAGTGGTGACACTATGTAATGAATCACAACTAGCTTTTTTATGCACAACCCTTTGAAGGGTGTATAAAAGATATATGTCACAATATATTAGCAAAAGGTTTGGTGAGTCCTTTTATCTTACAAAACATATACATATGGGGGAAAAGCCTTTCATTGTGTTTGATTTTATTAGTCAAGGTGATCAATTGATACATTATAAGTTACCACTAATGATAAATTTTTATTTTTCTTTTAATTTTAAATGTGATAAATTAATAATTTTACTTTACCTTAATTCATTTAATATATTTCTCATCAAAACTTTCCTTAGTTTTCTTTTCATGTTGCAGCTCCTATGTAACTATGAACTTGTTTAAGTAAATATTACTTTAGAATCTAGCCTAAGCTTGTCGATTTGTACAATCTTAGAATGCATCATCACTTGGTGAATTAAAAAGCTACCAATTTCTCTCACTAACAACAAACAATACAAAGTTGACAAACTTTAGGAAACCTTATGGTTTGATATTTTAAGATATGGAATACAAATTTGAAGTGATAACTATGTTTGGCCTCTCATCTTGGAGTTTATTATTCTATTGATGACATTATTCTAACCTTTGTGGTAGAAGTGCATAGTGGAATATGGACTATTAGCATTTCCTTAAATGCAATTTGATGTGATTCTGGAATCTACATGATATTGTATGCAATAATAGTTTTAATAAATACATTGTATAGATTTGAGCTCTAAGGTTACCCCTACTCGATTTAATGTCTTCTTCAAGGTTTGTATATATAAAATATATAGTTCATAATGGTACTAACACAAATATATGAGTTATCTAACTTCTTACATAATTCCATATGGTTTTGTTATCTAGTTTGATAGACTTGGTGATTTGTGTAATCAAGTTTCCTAAGATTAATTCCTTAGTTTACATAATCAAATAATTGCCTACTTTTAATAAATTTTGTATTACAATATCTTTGTGAATGTTTTTAAATATATTTTTGAAGGAAGAAATGATGAATATTTTCTATAAGAAAAATATTATGTGTTCTTAAGAGTAATGGTGTTTTCTTCAATATAAAAAGTTTAAGATGTGATGTGTACATCAAATATATGTAGATAAATTAATTAATGGATTAATTTGTAGTTGGCCTAATTTCAAATCTAACTAGCATAAAAATGTCTCTTAGTAATCAAACTATATTCATAAATGAAATCACATCACCCTGAAAGAGTAGATGTCATGATTGTGTCCCAAATATTTAGATTTTGTCAACTTAACACTCTAACCTCATATCCCACATTATGTTCTACATTCACTCTTTCTATCACAATGTGGCATCAATCAAAGACTTGGAATTCACTAGTTTCAAGATGTGAAATCCTAAATCCATTTCATTTCTTTTTTCAGCACATCTAATGTTGTCTCATTTAATAAAATACTATGATCAACATATCATTCTCAACTTGTACATTTAATAATTTGTTAAGTTTGATCAATTTATTCATTTATTAGTACTTTAAATATTATATTAATGAAAATAAATCACATCACACCAATAAATAAGTATATTCTAGCCCAATAATGTATGCAATCAATAATCACACATTTAAAGTAGATTAAAGTTGAAGTTGACTCTTTAAATATAATAAAAAATGATAATTAAATAAGAGGAAATTAGGTACTTAGCTATAGGAATGATGGCATCAAGATAATATTGATGTGCAAAACAATTCATCTTTGTCTAAGAGATTATGCATGGTATTTGATGTATGTCTCAATATCTAATCAAGTGCAAAAAAATCTAAGGGTCAATCTTGATGTTATGGGTTCAATCCTAATCATTGTGGATTTGAAACTTGATGCACATATCTAAATTGGTAAAATGTGTTTTTAAACTATGCTCACTCCAATCTCTACTATCTATTATGTTGGTGAGGATTGTGGTACCTCTAAACATGTAATACCCCTCCTCTTATTGGTAGGATTTAGTATTTTTCAATGCGGTTGTTTGCTACTTGTGACGATGATGATATTGTTTGATGTGGTTAGTTGGACTTTGATGATACTGTTATTCCATTAGTAGACATGAGCATTTCATATGACATCGTGGTTAGTAATGTTAGTTGATTTTCAGAAATATATTATGATGCAATAATTTAATGAATTATGTTAGGAGATGAATTGTTAGTTTAGAAATGTTATTTATCAGATAGATTGTGATTGTTAGAATAGTTGTGATGAAGGACAATATGACATCACTCGTTCGCGAGTGCCCTGTTATGTTGCGATTCCTTCTCACAATGTAGTATTTTGATTTAATGCCTTAATGTTATATATATATGCACATGTACACAACTTCGTTTGTATGCAGGACTGCAGGTACAAGTCTCGATTCCACCTGCTTCGGCAGGACAGGGCGAGCACCAATAACCCAACGGTTAAATGTTGATACAGAGGTGACGATGAAGTCCTCCCATCCCATGATTTCAGGTCATCTCGTTGATTTGGTATTGTGCATTTCTGTAATTGTCGTCATTGTGGTTTGTGGTGTTTGTCGTATTTTGATTAATGAGGTATTTTATAAGTTATGATTGTTTAATTGATGTTATTTTATAAGTTGTGAATTAGTTAATTAAAGGTTGGAAACGTTTGTTTATTTTAATGCTAGAATAAATTGCATTTAAATATTTAAATGTTTTTAATGTCACGTGCTTATTCAATGATAATTTAAATATTAAATTGTGTCATTTATTTTAATTAAATATCAGGTGGGGATAATTATTAGAATAATTTATTTAATTAAATAGAAAATGTGTTGTGCAAGAAAGTGGTAAAATAGAAATTAAAGCAAGAAAACAAATAAAAGATTAAAAAAGACTGTATGAGCCAATAGGAATTAAGAGTTTGGAAAAAGCTAGTTTTAAAGAATGGATTTTTCTTTTAATTGGGATTTTTGGAGAGTTTTGGGAGAAGGGACAATATATTTTTATATTATTATGAATTTTTGGGGGTTTTTACACACACAGAGAGATTTGGATTACAGAAGTTGTGCATGAGTTTGGTTGTGTATTCTGAAATTTTAGAAAGGGTATTGAAATCTTCTGTTGTATTTGGAGAAGAATTTTAGGGAGAGATTGTCAATCTATTTTTGGTGTATGTTCTGGAGAGTCTTCTGAACAACGAAATAGGATTCAAGTTCGAAGGTGAAGTTCTGTGGAGGAGATTCGGAGGCACGATCAAGGAACACCTCGAGGGCATCAGAATCAACCAGGCATCTTCAGACTCTCGAATAAGCATAGGACTCCAGGTTTTCAAATGTTTCATCTCATCCTTCTTTCTGTTTCAAAAAGAAATTAGATAAATAAATGAATATATATGATTGATTTTATTTACAAGAAAAGAAAACTTTCATTAGAAAATTTAATGATTCCTACTTAGAAAACCTATAGGAGAAAATTATTGCCATTAAAAAAAAAATATAATATTAAGTGAATAGTAAATTGAGTACAGAAGAACCTTTCTGATTGGTTTTATTAAATATATCATTCAAATTAACATATAGATATATTAATATATAAATATATATTAATTGTATAAACATGTCATTTTATTTTTATGGTAAAGTTGAAATTCTATTCAAGCCAAATCTATGGCCATCCCTGTGCACGGCACATAATTCAAAGTTATAAATTAAAAATTAGAATAAAAATAAAATAATATAATTAACTAAACGAAAATCGCGAAATAGAATTTCGCATTTAAGTTGTTATTAAATAAAAATAAAAATAAACATAAATAAAAGTTTTGTTTATTGTGTATGGTATGGGGGACGGCACTGGGCCGTACCCCAGTACCTGCGCAGTCCTTTGGACTGCGCACAGCAGTCGATATGACTGCTGTGCGTAGTACCTGGTACTGCGCAGGCCGAAAGGCTTTGGCCTGCGCCATTTATTTTAATTGTTTTGTTTTTTTGTTTATGTTATTTAAAATTCAGTTTTTTTTTAATAAAAGAAAAAAAGAAAAGTTTTAAATTCGTTTTTATTAGGTATATTTAAATCTTAATTCATTTTAAATACATATATTTAATTCTAAATTCATTATATATATATATATTTATTTATTTATTTAGATTAGTCAATTTGATTTATTGTATTTTTAATTTATTGTATTTTATAACAAAAGATATAACAAATGTTAAATAACAGAGTAAATGAATAAACATATAATAGTGTGTACCTGTTGCATAAGTATGAGTAAATATTTTGAGTGGAATATTAAATATGAAAATATTGTAGGTATTTATAATTATTGTGTTAATATTATTTTATTATGTTTAAGAAAAATAGTGTAATTGGTGTAATCTGTTGAAAATGAGTTAAAATGTTTATATCTGGGTATTTATATATTGGTTGGGCAAATAATACAATCGGGAATTTATTTATTTTTATTTATTGTTGTGAAATTTTGTCGAGATAATGACATTTCGTTTTATTTGGTGTTAGGAACCTGATACTCTTTTGTGATTGACTTAAGTTTATCTTATTTTAAATGCATTGTTAGTTCTTTTCCGGAATGGTCATCGGTTAGTGTTGAACCCAATTAGGGTTAGGGTGAATCTTAGTTCCAGAGGCATGTTTTAGTCTTGAATGTTATTCTTGTATTGGTTTAACTCTTGAAGTTGATATTTGTTGCCTTATGTTGGAAGGGTTGTATGGGGTTGTGTTTTGATTATGGATTATCGCGAGATGAGGAATACCTCGCATGGTTGGTCTTGAGATTTCTGCTTTATTTGTTTTGGTACAACCCTTGCCTTATTCTAGGTTCTGTTAAAGGTCATATGGAGAGTGGCTCTTCGTGGGCACCGGCACCTCGGGTAAGAGGAAGTGCCAGGGGAACCCACGTAAGAGTAGTTAAACAAGTGATAACCTAAAAATAGAATTTAGGGGGATGGGTAGTAAAACATACAAGATAAAGAAAAATGGATTTCCTCGTCTATGCATTAGGGCTACCATAGACTAGTGATAGACTGAGTAGGCCGTGGTCGGCAAAGTCGTAGTCTCATCTTCACGAGAGATTATCGGCTCCGCATTAGCTACCCTATGGTGCCGGTGCCTCAGTAGGAGGAAGGGCCAGGTGATCCATAGATGGGTGCCGGCGCCTCGTTAGGAGGAAGTGCCAAGGGATCCCATGAGAGCTATGCGATGACACTCTCCACTAGACATCCTTGTTGTTCTTGTTTCTTGTTGCCTCTGGATATTGTTATTTTTATGTTGTTCTGATTATAGGGCTAGGGAATCCATAGGTGGGTGCCGGCGCCTCAGTTGGAGGAAGAGCCAGGGGATCCCATGAGAGTTATGTGATGACCCTCCCTACTTGACACCCGTCTGACTTGTTCTTGTTGCCTATTGGAATGGTGTATTGAATGGTTGATTCAGAGTTATTATGGAATCGTGTTCTTTATATTGGTTCTGATTTATTTGGAAAAGTATTTTGGGTGTTGGTTCGGTTCCTCTGGATGTTATCTCTTTATGATGTTTCTTTGAATTCTTGTGAATTTGTTTCATGATTGTTAATTGATAGTACTTCATGTTTTTGTGATGAGTTTCTTGGTTTTAACTTGTTATGTGATTTGTGAACGTGGATGGTTGTTCGTCGTATGTTTGAGTCATACTTGTTTTGTGTCATGTCATTGTTGAGTCGGTTTGACATTCATGGTCGGGTTCACTTCCTCGTCACCTCTGAGCACGGGGGTGAGTTACTTGTAATTCACATGGTTGGGTGGAACGTGCTCCGACCGTTCCCCATCGCCTTGTCTTCTCATTCTGCGTGGAGTTGTACCAGTGATCATTGTACTTCATATTTCTTTATACTTGTATCAATCCCCATGTTGGGAAATTCAATGTAATTCATGTATCAAAGAAAATTGTAATGTAACATTATACAATGATGTAATAGTTAGGTTTAAAAGATTTATCATGGATGTACTTATGCGATGTTTATCATACTCGCATCATGGCTATCAGTTGTATCATTGTATATGGTTTTCATAAATTAAATGGTTATGTTGTTTTCGTTATCTTTATTTTGTTTTGTGGTTGCAATGTAACCTCGCGTGCCCCAGAGAACCATGTGGATTAATGTTTATGTGTTATGCTATGTGTTTATGATTTGATGTTATTGCATGTTTACTTTCATTATTTTTAAAAAAAAATTATTCGTGTTATGTGTGTGTTCTCTGGGGTTTGCACGACGGGCGTTACAAAACACCTTAAGAAGATCTATCAAATTTCTATGGTTAAGTTCTCTCCTAGTTGAACTCCTAATTTAATTGATTTTACAACTCTGAGTGAATATTCAAAAAGAAAACATACACAAACATACGAATGACTTATATGTAAATGATGTTGATTATGATTCTTTTGTTCCATTTAGAATTGAAGTGTACTCTAGATAGTCCTTGTAGTCCTCTTATGCCTATATATTTTTCTATATAAATCAGTGACACATTGAATGTCTTGAAATTCCAAGATATGGTAATATGTCACACAAATGTGTACCAAGTTGACGAACAAAAGGGACTAAAAAGTTAGAATTTTAATTTGAATATTTAAATTTGAGGTTCATTCCCACTCATCATAGGATTGAATTTAAGTGATATGTAGATCAACATGAATAGAGAATCAATTATTTAAATTTATAGATGAAAGTAAGAAAATCGGTGTGAATAAAGTAAATAACAATGAATAAAAATAAAGATAAATAAAATAAAATCAAAACATACTAAAATCAAATCATGAATCAAACCTAACACATAAAAATATTATTTATTAATATAGTTAATATTAATAACATTCTTCAAATAAATAAATACACTAATTTTACTATTACAATTATCTATAAAATTTATATTTTAATATTAATTAAATAAATAATTGATTAGAACACAATCTTTATCACTAAATTAGATCAACAAAAAGATCCGAACAGAAAGATAAAAGAACAAGATGCAAGAGTCGTTCAAGTTTGAACCTGTGATCACATGCATTTTTAAATAAAAAAACAAAAAGTCCATTTCAAAGAAAGAAAGAAAAAAAAAGAGTCCAAATTTTGTTCTTTTTGGTAGGATTGATTCCAGCTCGTACCAGATGTATTATCCGTTTACTATCAATATAGTTTAAACACATTGATCAATGTTTGTTTTGGCTCATAAATTGACAGTAGATTTTTTAGAGCAAAAGAGATATTTTGATTTCATTTTCCTGAATAAATCATGTTAGGTTAGATATTCTATTTGCTGCTCTCTATCAAGTAAAAATGCTCCATCTTCCTTTCCTCAAGTACATTTAGATAATTTATTGTGATTACATAATTTTTAAATTCTTTTAAGAGTGATCCGTGTAATAATTATTGATTGCAAATTATTATAAATATAGTAATAATGTATTGTATTATATAGTATATTATTATTTTTAAAATTATATTTATATATAAGTAGTAATATAATATTTGATTTTTAATAGTTCGAACGGGTAGTAGAGTTGGTTTGGGCAGATCTCACCCGCTCAGGGGACTAGTGTTGCCCTATATCTGATTGAAAAATAAAAGATATAGGGGAGAGGACCCAATACCTGAGCATGTTTCAATAGTTGTGATAGTAGTTGTTTACATAATGC
Organism: Sequoia sempervirens; assembly: GCA_007258455.2. Classification (NCBI taxonomy): domain Eukaryota; kingdom Viridiplantae; phylum Streptophyta; class Pinopsida; order Cupressales; family Cupressaceae; genus Sequoia; species Sequoia sempervirens. Next base: position 37,744,762 of record VDFB02168118.1, on the reverse strand, counting down.
CCAATATTTTTATCAATATTGGACCAATAGTTGTGACTTTAAAGTTGTTTTAGTGTTGATGATGACTACCCATAATTAAACAAAATGTATTCCTTTGATCTAAAAAGTACCCAATCATGTGATTCCACACCAACGCTCAATAAAACATGTTGTGAATGGACAAGTATTGGTCTCAATTTTTTTGGGGGGCCTTTTTGGATACCTTGACAAAAAGCGTGCTGATGTGGCCCTGAAACCTTAGTTATAAGCAGGGGACTTGCCAAGTAAGTTGCTGTAAAACATTGGGAGCTATTTGAAATTTCCACATAGCATAATTAGAAGCATGAAGTTAGGGTGCACAACTACTGGGTCCTCTCCCCTAAATCAGTTTAAAACAACCTTCATGGTGGAAAGATATCCTCTCAAAGCCCCTTCCAACTGGGCAGGAAGTAATTGATTCCTCTGCTTCATCAGTGGCACTTTCAGCAAAATCAAATGTGAAGGATGTCACCTTTCAGCAAGTTTAGGAAAATTCTCCTCCACTTGGATGGAAATCTACACCATGTGTGGCTCCAGCAGCAAAATCTGGTGTGAAGTTTATCTCTTTCACAAGATCAGAAATCAAACAAGCCTAGGGCTCATGAGAAAGGTATGGAAGGAAATAATCAAGCAGAGGATTGGAACCTGGACATTCCATCAAGTAAAACCTCATCTTCTGAGATGGATTCTATGGACAACCATTGGACTCTTGTGCAGAAATGGAAGAAACCATATTTCAAATTGTCTCTAGCATCTGCTTTTTCCTCCCCTATTCACATTGAAGGGGATTAGTTTGGAGGTTGTATGGCATTTGCATTGTTTACTACCAAATGATGTTTCTTTGATTATCTTTTGTATTTCCTTTTATATATTAATATATTATATATAGGTGTTGTGCCCTTTTCCTTAAAAAATAAAAAAATCATTTCTACATCATTTATTTTTAGCTGAAAAATATTTGTAGACAAAAATTTCTTATATTTTTCATTTGAGAAAGTTTAGACATTCCAATGATTCTCATTCCAATTCTTTCTCTTTTTCCATATTCTTCCTCCTCTCAACTTCTTATTAGAAGGTGTGATCTCTACATTATAAACCATGTTTTCCCACAAGCTTGACTCACAATTAGCAAGTCTAAGAATGTTTCCTACCTTTAATTTTCCCACTAAATATTGGTGTGCTCCTAACATTCTTTATTTTTTATGCACTACTGAAATTAAACCCATTCTTTGATCAGTATAAATTGGCGGAGGATAAGTAGAGATTCATATATCAATTGATTCAAAATTTGGATTTAGAAAAAAAATAATAATAATCAATGTCACTTCAAAGTGGAATTTTTATTGAAGGATTTGATATAATATTAGTTTTTTCATTTAATAATTGTTTAATTTAAACTTGTAAGAATTTAAAGATAAATTGTTTATAGTTTGGTTGTTTCAAAAGCTATAATGCAAGAAAAAAGTTATTTCGAGCTCAAACTTCCGAACTAAAAAGTTTTTTATTTTAATGATTCCTCATTGTGAGGAAAGAGAATCTTTAAGAATTTATGTATAAGGTTGGAGGGTAAAGAATAAGTTTTAAATTGATTACTTTTGAGTATTAGGGTTTCAAATAAGTTTATTGTTTAAGATGGGTTTAGAGGGTAGAATGAGGCAAAGCCAAATGCTTTCAAATAATAGGGTTTTGAGTCATTTCAAAAGTCTTTAGAGAAAAGTTTTTTGAGAGATTTTAAATATTTTTAGAGATGGTTGGTTATATAAGTCAAATCAATTATGTGTTCCTTCTAGTACTTCTCTTGCACTCTTAGGGATTTTCACCTAAAAGGAGAGAGATAGAACCCAAAAATTGTGGCGGTTCACTCAAACTAAATAATGTATGATGTAATTATGACTAAATGAAATGATTTAAATATATCTAATTGACAAAATTGATTGAATATGAAAGCAAAACTAATGAAATATGCAATGTTTGAAAACACAATATGATATGCAAAAATGAACTAGAAATGAATACAAACTGCAACAAAAATGGATGAAAATGAAAGTGTGTACCTGAGATATTGATGAAGATTGGAAATGACATCTGGAATGTTGTTGATCCTGATTTTTAGGCCTAGTGGGACTCATTCGCCATTCTGGGCTAATTAGTCCCAATTCTATGAAACTATTCTGGAGCCCGTTTCAGACAAATGGGTATCCAAAAATGTAGAAAACAAAAATTGGGCCTAGATGTGGGACTCATTCACCATCCATGAAGAATGAGTCCACTTTTGAATTTTGGAAGATTCAAAGGTGGAAACAGGGGCCTTCCATCTACACTTTCTGCTTCTCTAGGTATTCGGTTTTGAAACTATCATATTTGGGCTTGAAGGTGACTTTTTGTTGATGTTTTTCCTTATCCAATGAAGAGATGACTTGAACAACTTTGTAACTTGATCTTCAATGATTTCCAAGCCTCTAAGATGCCTAAATCTGCAAACACACAAGAAGAGAAGGAAAGATGTTGGATGTTAGGGCATGGGGGTTTTCCTTTGTCAAACCCCTTTATAGGTAATTAAACAAAAATGATGAAAGAGTGTAATGAAGCATGAAAATAATGAAGTTAATACCTTGCCATGAATATTGATCTTGAATGTCTGCAACAAAACACGAAGAATCTTTAGGAGGCTATCTTGATGACTTGCAATGATGAAACCCTAACTTGCTTGGCTTGATGGAGAAGATAGATGATGAATGAATGATAAGAGATGTGTGAATGAGTTAAGTGATGTAAATTAGCATTTAGAGATTTGAAATTTTATAGGCAATTCACCTTATTCACCTGTAAATTGGATCCCTAAGGCTAACATGAAGAAAAATAAAACTTAAATTCTAAAATTTCTTGCTCAAAAGTCAAAAATGACCCAAATGGGACTCAATCACCACCTTGGGTGAATTAGTCCTAGTGGGGCCCATTTGCTAGCTTGGGTTGTTGGCGAATGAGGAAATCAAGTTTATATGGTGACTTTGTTGGGTATTTCATCAAATTATGCCTCAGGGTGTACAATATGGGGTAATAGAGACCTATTAGTGATGATGTAAAGGTCAATTAGGGCTTGGGACACAGAATTCAATGTGAAAGTGTGATTAAATACTCTTTACAACACTAAAATGAGGTCTACATAGCCTAAAAAGGAGCAACATCCTATGTGAATGTGTAAAACACATTACAACACTAGATTAACATTAAGTTTATTTTACAAGCCTTCTAGATTGATGTCATAATGTAATTAAATACATTTTATAATGTTGAACTAAGGGAAGATGGGTTCATTAAGTCTAGAAAAGTGTGAAAGTCTTTTACAACACCTTTACAAGGCATCGTTAAATGCATTTGAAAGGGTCCAAGACCTAGTGTGGATGTGAAAACACCTCACAACACCAAATCAAGGCCTTGTTAAGTCCAATTTGTCATCAATTATTCACCAAATCAAGAAATTTTCCTTTTTTCTATGGTACATTTGCTGCACCCTTAATATTAGTGTACATCGGATTATGAATAGTCGGCTTGTGGCTATCTTAACTCTCTATTAAGTCATATTATAATTAGTATATTATTATTTAGTTGTTTAGGTCGGCCTAAGACTTATATAGGTGTGTCTAAGTTGGCCTAGGTGATATCCTAGGCATAAATAGGTATGTATAGGAGGTTGTGAGTCTTGTTTCATCATCAAGTTGTGAAGTGTGTTCTCATTAGAGATATTTGGAGGTTTTCCCCCTCAAAGTGGCTTGTTATTTTTAGTTATTATCAGGTATTTACAACATATTTCATATCATATTCTTCTATTGTGCAAGTTATTTCATAACAAGTGTTATCAGAGCATGATCTTGGCACCGTAGAGGCAAGGTTTTTCTCAATTTTGGAGGCAATTTTGGGAAGAGCATATCTTTTAGATTTTGGAGAATTTTTTTTTGATTTGTAAAGGGTTTTTGAAGAAAATATTAAAGAAGCTACATTCCATATTTTAGAATAATTGGAGCATAATTAAGTGAATTATTGTAGAATTAGGGTTTCGACACATTTTTTTTAGAGTATGCATATCTCGCACATCTTGTCGAATTGGAGTCTGATTTTTATTGGGTTTTTTAAAACATAGTAAAGGAGATTATAGTAAAAATTTTAGATAATTTAAGTTTCATTTGTGTGATTTATTTCAAAATTAGTGGTTTCCATCATGACGAGGCCTACAACAAGGGGAAAAAAGAATGTTGTCACTTTGAAGAAGACTCCTAATAAGGATGGGGTAACAATAGAGAATATTACTCCTAATGAGGAAATCAGTAAGGTCAAGGAATAAATTTCCTCAATGAATATGGATATGTGTGACCTAAGAGGAGATATATTGGACATACAAAACATGTTAAGCACCTACATGGCTGAACCAAGAAAGGAGTTCTCAAGTGACCAAGGTGAAAATTCTAGGTCAGCTAACATTGACACAAGATTTAGTACTCCTATGGGATCTAGGAATTTATTTCCAAAGGTGGATATGCGCAATTTTGATGGAAAGGATCCTCTAACATGGATAAATCAAACGGAGAATTTCTTTGAAGTACACCAAATCCCAAATGGAAAAAAGGTCATGATGGATTCCCTATATTTAGAACCAGATCAATTCATTTGGTATCGTTGGCTTTGCACTCATCGAAGGAAAAAGGGGATCACCATCTCATGGCCAATTTTTATGGAGGAACTCCAAGCACAATATAGCAATAGCATGACAGAAAACTTCTTCAACCAACTAGCTAAACTTCAACAAACAAGATCAATTAATGATTATATTCAATAATTCCAAAATCTATCCTTAAGAGTGGATACAATCACGAAGGAAAAATTAAATGATTTATTCTTGGGGGGTCTCAAGGATCACATTCAACATGAGCTATGCATGTTTATCCCTAGTTCCATAAATGAGTCTTTTATCTTAGCACACAGGGTAGAGGAGAAGTATTTGATTCCTAAGAAGCAAGGGGCTAATGTGACAAGAGAGAAAGGATATTCAATACAACCTACTAAGTTGAATCCACAAAAAATTGAGGAGAAAAGATAAAAATGGTTGTGTTTCAATTGTGATAGCAAATACAGTCGAGGACATAAATGTAGTGAAAAGAAATTGTTCTATATTGAAGGTCCAAGTGAGGAAGAAGAGGAGGAACCCATACTAGAGGATGAAAGGGAGTCAAATGTGGAATCACATGATTCTCAACCAATCATTTCTTGTCATGCACTCTCAAGTTTTAGTGCTCCACAAACTCTCAAGGTGGTGGGCTTCTTAAAGAAGCAGAAGGTAACAGTGTTGATCGACTTTGGTAGTACTCATAATTTCATCAACAAAAAGTTAGCTACTCGTCTAAATTGTTTTATATATCCAACTCTAGAGTTTCAAGTTTTGATTGTAGATGGTGGTAAAGTTAGCTGTTTAGGAAAGTTTCATAGCATTAAATTATCTGTGGGAGATTATCAAATTGATACCCCAATGTATGCGATATCCATGGGTGTAGCAGATATTATTTTGAGAGTACAATGGCTTACTACTTTGGGAACGATTGAGATGAACTTCCAAGAACTATTCATGAGATTTAATTAGAAGGAAGGGTAGTAGAGCTAAGCGGATTGAAGGAAAAAATCCCACAAATGGTAAGCTCTCATCAAATGCAAAATTTTCTTAAGAAAGGAGTGGATGGATTTGTGGCCCAACTATGTTCATTAGAAGTCTCTCAATCTAATGCTCCTACTCATCCAGATTTGCAAGCTATAATTGATCGTCACTCAGTTGTTCTTGGAGATATGCCCAAACAACTTCCTCCTAAGAGGGATCATGATCATGCCATATAGTTAGTTCTAGGTAGCCAACCACCGAACATCAGGCCTTACAGGTATCCACACATACAAAAGAGTGAGATAGAAAAAATTGTTGAGGAGATGCTAGAGGCAAGAATTATTAGGCATAACCAAAGTGCTTACTCCTCGCTTGTGGTGATGGTACATAAGAAGGATGATACTTGGCACATGTGTCCAGATTATAGAGTGCTCAACATGTACAACATTAAAGATAAGTTTCCTATTCCAGTCATTGATGATTTGCTAGATGAATTCAATGGAGCTATGTATTTTACCAAGTTAGATCTTAGATCTGGTTATCACCAAATTCGTATTAAGAAGGAAGATATTTGTAAGACAAAATTTCAGACTCATGAGGGTCATTATGAATTTTTGGTGATGCCATTTGGTCTTACCAATGCACACCATCTACATTCCAAAGTTTGATGAATTCCATTTTTAAGTTCTTGAGAAATTTTGTATTAGTATTCTTTGATGATATATTGATTTATAGCAATACTTGGGAAAAACATTTGCAACATGTGGATCAAGCATTGCAAATAATTGAAGAACATAAACTCTATGCTAAGCCATCCAAGTGTTCTTTTGGTCTTAAGGAGGTGGATTATTTGGGACACATAGTTTCACATGAAGGAGTAAAGGTGGACCCTAACAAAATTAAGGCTATCATGGAATGGCCTATTCCAAAAACCATTAACAAAACTAAGGGGTTTCTTGGGATTGACAGGGTACTATAGAAGATTTTTGAAGAATTATGGTCATATAGCAGCACCTCTCACCACTCTATTGAAGGACTCTTTTCATTGCAACAATTCTGCCAATACAACATTTGAGAGATTGAAGGAGGCTATGTATACAACTCCAGTGCATGCCACTCCTAACTTCACCAAGGAATTCATTGTGTAATGTGATGCTTATGGAAATGGGATAGGAGCAGTTCTCATGCAAGAAGGTTTACCAATTGCTTTTGAGAGTCATCAATTAAAGGGTAAGAATCAACTAAAACCTATTTATGAGAAGGAAATGCTAGCAATCCTCCATGTAGTTAAACAATGGAGACCTTATCTATTGGGTAGACACTTCAAGGTTAAGACAGATCATGATAGCCTAAAATATTTTTTGGAACAAAGGCTATCTTCTAAAGAGCAACAAAAATGGGTCACTAAGATGTTAGGATATGAATTTGAGATTGTATATAAGAAAGGGAAAGAAAATATTGTAGCAAATACACTTTCAAGGAAGGATGAGAAAGATGAATCCTTATTGTGTGCCCTTTCAATATTACAATAAAATTGGGTGGAGGAAGCCAAAGCAGAGTGGCAAAATTATGTTGAGACAAGTAATCTCATCGAACAATTAAAAAGTGATTGTAGTAGTTCAGATAAGTTTTGTTGGAAGGGAGATACTCTTTGGTATAAAGAGTGTTTGTATCTCTACAAGAATTCCACTCTTAAACACAAGATTCTCACATAGTTGCATGAGTCTCCAGTGGGTGGTCATTCAGGATTTTTGAAGAAATATCATCGAGTCAAGCAAGATTTTTTTTGGGAAGGGCTAAAAGGTGATCAAAAATTTGTGGCTGAATTTTTGGTTTGTCAAAGGAATAAAGGGGAGAAAATTAAGACACTGGGTCTCTTGCAACCCTTATCTATTCCTAGCCATCCACAAGGCTTCCCAAATCTAAAGGTCATAATGTCATCATGGTAGTAGTTGATTGGCTCACTAAATATGCACATTTAATTGCATTATCACATCCTTTTATAGAAAGTGCAATGGCAAAAGCTTTTTTGGAAAATATCCAAAAGCTACATGGTACACCTAAGGTTATTGTTAGTGATCGTGATCCTATCTTCACTAGTCACTTTTGGAAAGATTTATTCTCATGTTTGGGTACTCAATTGGCTCATAGCTCTTCATACCACCCTCAATCATATGGGAAAATTAAGGTTGTTAATAAGTGTTTGGAAGGATATCTACATTATTTCACTTTAGAGAAACAGTCTCAATGGGTAGATTGGCTACCACTTGTAGAATGGTGGTATAACAATTCTTTTCATAGCTCATCAAAAATGTCTCCATTTTTGGCACTTTATGGATATCATCCTCCTTCCATCACAACATCAATAAAGGTGTCCCCAAGAGTTCAGGCAGTAGAAGACCAGTTGCTTCATCAACAACAAGTACTTTAAGGACTCAAGGAGAGTTTAGCCATGGCACAAAATCAAGTGAAACAACAGACATACCAACATCATAGTGAAAGAAGTTTTGAAGTTGGGGATTGGGTCTTCTTGATATTGCAGCCTTATAAGAAAATATCAATAAAGTAACAAAAAAAGAATAATAAGGTGTCTCCAAGGTATTATGGTCCATACCAAATTATGCAAAAGATCGGTACTGTTTCCTACAAGCTAGAGTTGCCACCAACAACAAAGATACATTCGTTTTTTCATGTTTCCTATTTGAAGAAGGTAATTGGGCATAATATTCCCACTCAAACAACACTACTAAAGCTCGATGAAGAAGGAAGAATCAATTTGGAACTAGAGTGCATTCGTCAAACACACACAAAGAAGTTGAGGAATAGAAATCTCACTGAGTATCTCATCCAATGGAAGAATTTACTAGTTGAAGATGCCACATGGGAGGACGGGGAGTTCATTCAAAAGAATCCAAACTTAATTAGCATTGAGGACAATGCTTCTTTGAAGAAGGGGGGCATGCTATACCCTTAATATTAGTGTACATTGGGATATGAATAGTCATCTTGTGGCTATCTTAACTCTCTATTAAGTCATATTATCATTAGTATATTATTATTTAGTTGTTTAGGTCGGCCTAAGACTTATATAGGTGTGTCTAAGTTGGCCTAGGTGATATCCTAGGAATAAATAGGTATATATAGGAGGTTGTGAGTCTTGTTTCACCATCAAGTTGTGAAGTGTGTTCTCATTAGAGATATTTGGAGGGTTTCCCCCTCGAAGTGGCTTGTTATTCTTAGTTATTATTAGGTATTTGTAGCATATTTCATATCATATTCTTCTATTGTGCAAGTTACTTCATAACAAAATTTAGCCCCCACTTTAGTGAGAGGATGAGCTTGCTTCAAACTTACACTAAAGTAGACATTCAAGAAGGATCCAATCATACCAATGTGGGTGACAAAGGATGACAAATATCAAAGGAAGTTGCACAAGCCACTAGGATCCAAGATCCTAAGTCAAACCAACATAAGTACAAGAGGACACACACAAGGTGAATGATGTGCAACAAAACAAGATACGTGAACATGCAATGGCAAGAACTAGAAGGAAGGGAAATTAAAATGAGGTGGATCAAGCTTCGACCATTTTTCCAACACATTGTGGATCAGATCTAGGTTTTTTGTCCAAAATGCATACTCACTCTGAGGCGACAAAACTCTTGGTTGTACACTAGGTGAGAAGTCCTAAGTATACTCACTCTGGTGCTATGGAACTTCTAGTTGTCTGTGGGGTGAGAAATCCACAAGGTGGATATGGGAAAATTCATGCCTCAGAATGGGCTTCCCACTCAACCATACCAAAGTTATACCTCTTGATAAATTTAATAAGACACCACAATGAAAATGATTTTTGAGCTCTATGAGGTAAGCAAAACTTTGTATGCTTCACACTCATAGACATTGTTAATGCAGAATGGTGTAAGGAATGTTCAAAGGGATTTTTCTTAATTTGTGCAATGTCTCATCTTAGGGAACATTGTGCCTAATGCTTCCAAGAGAGGAAAAGTGCAAATGGTCTCATCTTGTTTCCAAGAGAGGACAAGTGCAATGTCTCATCTTGAGCAACATTGTACCTAATGTTTCCAAGAGAGGAAATCTTAAGAAAAAGAAAATCACCCAATGAGATATGAGTGTGGATGTATTTCCCCAATTCAAAGCAGTTACGAACACTAGTACTATGAGGAATTGCTTTAAAGTAGAAGAATATGACATGAGAGCTAACTTGGAAAGCCTTGTGCCAAGTCATATGTTTTCAAGAAGCTACATAGTGAAAAGGTAGTATGTCACATGCAAGTCAACTGAAAGCACATCATCAACATCCCAAGCTTGTTGTTATATGTTCATGAAAGGTTAACGAATAGCCAAAAGAGGAAACAACAAGTGACATAAGAGGACAAGGCTACCTAACCCCTTACCCCCACTTAGCGTAGGACAAGGGTGAGCCGAAATGATTGATGAGATGCAAGCTAGAATGAAAATCAGTAACAATTAGAGGAATGAAATGCCCCCATAGAAGGAAGAATACCAAATTCCTTAAGATGTATTCTATGACTCAAAGCCTTACATTCATTAGTGGAATGACCATGAACTCTATGATAGGCACAAAATAAAGTCTTGTAAGAGCATTTCTTTCGAGTTCTAGGAGGGAGGGTGATCAAGTTATCTTGGAGGAGTCTCGACAAGATACCCTCTTGATCAAGGGGAAAAGGTGGTCTTGTAGTTTGTGACAAAGATACCCATTGCTTAGTATTAGTTGTCATATCTATGCAAGACTCTTTAGATTGCAAGATTTTTTTCTCACTCTTATAGGAGGGAAAATCTATCGAATGCAAATCTTTAGTGCTATACGAGATGACATTGATGTTAAGCGAAGAGTTCATTATTTCTTTCATGTTTTGGAAAGAAGGATTGTCAAGACTACTAGTGTTGAGGAGTTTAGGATGTACTATTGTTAAGTTTGTTTTAGAAGGATGTTTTGTGATAGTATTGATGTTGAGGGAAGGCTTGATTACTTCTATCAAAGGCCAATAACCAAGACCATAAGTTGATTGTTGTGCAATAGGATCAATAGGGTTGTGGATACCTTGTTCATTAGCACCACATTATTTTCCACTATAGCCAAGTTGTTTCATAAGATCATACCCTTTTACATAAAGCTTTTGGGTATGTGTAGGATCATGATGGGCCAAAAAATGGCAATATGATGGGTATTTGTAGGGTATGTAGATGATGAATTTTTTTTTACCCAAAATTGATGAAATGAAAAGGGTTTTTAAAGGAGATTCTCAGCTTTCCACCAATATAAATTATGCTTTACTTTGAATTTAATAAATAATTATTATTCATTTTTTATTTGAATTATGACTAAAGTGTTGATTGATAGGCTGATTGAAAAAATCTATAGCTTTCAAATGATATCACATTTTTGAATCCAAACATGCATCACATTCTATGCTTCACATACTATAGGATTAAAAAATGAAAAATTGAATTTCATGAAGTTTTGACCAAGTTAAGGTGGTTAGACGTATGAGTTTTTATATTTTTAAAATTTGTAATAAAAAATCATAATTAATTATTTACTTGGAAAAAATTACAAAAAATATGCACTACATCCCACATAAGTCCTCTACTACTAAAATATTATAAAAAATATTATCATTTTATTGTGGTTAAGGTGGTCGATAGACACTACTTCTTTATTTTTTCCTGAAATTTAAGTACTACTGCATTGAAATTTCAAATTTTCACTCAAATAGATTTTTTTAAAAAAACTAGTAGTTTAGAAACTGCATTCAATTTGCTACAGATTCTATTCTTACATATTTTTGAAATAATATAGATAACTTATTCAAATTTTAACTCTGATTTTTCTGAATTTTTTGCCACTTAAGGGCCTATTTTTTCCATGATGATCCTACACATACCCTTTTGCATTGCTTTTGGATCGGGTGGTGGTTAGTGATAATTTTCATCAAAGGTGGTTGTGTAGTTTTCTTCTTTGTCTAAAGTGGTTGAGGTGGATGCTTTCGAAAGGTCATCTGAATTTTGTGTTGACATTATTGTTGTTTATTTTCCCTTATTTGAATCTTTATGGATGATTTTGTACTCACGCATGAAGTCATGTTCAAAATCCAAGGAACCCGAATCATCTTCTAATAGCATCGGGACTTGTTCAATTTGTTGTTCATCTTTTTGTTGTGTGAGTTCAACTTATGTGGTTGGTGATAATGTGTTTAGGGTATTTTCTTTGTTTTTCTCAATGTTCAAACAATTGTTTGGATGAGTGTCAGCTTCAAGTGTGTATACTTTGTTGTTGTAGATGTATTTCATTTTACGATGATGAGTAGAAGGAATGCCATTCATTGCATGAATCCATGGTCTACCTAAGAGAATATTATATGCAAGATCATTAGGCATAACATGAATTGGTGTTTCCAATGTGGCCACTCCAACTATAATAGGTAAAGTGATCACACCAAGCGGTTGTTTGCTTACATTGTCAAATCCCTTGATGGATAAAGGATCAGGTCAAATAATTTATTTATTGATGCCTAGTCTATCGAGAAGGTTCACTCCATACACATTAAGAGTGGAGACGGTATCCACAAGAGTTCTCTTAATCCCTTTTTGTTTGTATTGAGAAATGATCATGAAGGCTTCATGTTGTTTTGCACATCCAAAGGAGGGAGCTCGCTTTGGTGGAAAACAATGTCAACATTTATGGCTTGAATCATGGCTACTAGATCATTGGGTTGTGTATTGGAAGGGACAAGAACTTGTTGTAAATCATTTTGAATCATGGTTTGATAATGAGGGGAGACTTGAATAAGGTCCCATAATGATATCTTAGCAAGATTATTCTTTAGTTATTCGACAAGATTTTACTCCTTTCCACTAGGAGGTCCTAGTAAGATAGAGCTAGGTAAGGGTAGGGGTGTTGTGGTTTGTTGTTGTGATTGTGGATTATTTTGAGTGTTATATGTATGAGAAATGGTATTATGACTCAACTGTTGTGATACATTATTCTTAGGTGGGTAAAGGACAAGTTTAGGTTTGGTTTGAGTTTAAGTTTTATGTGAAGGAGGGTAAAGAATGAGTTGAGGTTGACTAATGTTAACATCCCTTAGCGAGTGAGAGTTGTCCTTGTCTTGCATCATGATATCCTCCCTAGGAGGAGGGTTTTTAGGAGAACAACAAACCAAATGTTCTTGACACTCACGGATTGGTTCTTCTAAAATGACTTTATCATCCTAGGTAGGGTAATGATCAAGGGTTGAATTGTCATGCTCAACAAGGGTTTCTTTAGGGGAAGGGGGCAACTAATATTCTCATGACCTTCACAAAATAGGTTTTCTAACATCAAAGTATCATCTTCACAACAAGAAGATATATGAGGAGAAGAACAAATGTTAGTGTCATGGATACCTATGGTTGTGTGATGTTGGTGATTAATGTCTTGTCCAAAAAAAGAGGTAAGAGGAGAGAAAAAACTTGGATTCTCAAGAATATCATTGATTGGTTCTTTTATCACCAAAATATCTTATTTTCCAATAGGAGAGATATTAGGAGAAGAACAAATATGAGTGTTAGGAATGCCCAAGGTTGTATTCTCTGTCACAAAAACACTCTTAGAGGGATAAGATTGGGAATGTTTCTTAATATGGCTAGTTATGTATGATACTAGCATTGTTTGAACAAAAATAAAAAGCACTTGTAACCATTTCATGCAATGTTTCAGCAATATAAACAATGTATGTACAAAGATGCAAAAAATTCTTATCTAATAGATGCAAGATTTAAAGAATGTACATAATGAATACGCAAAAATAAAAAGCACTTTTAACAAACTTATGCAAAGTTTTATGAATAGAAATATTGTATATGCAAAAAAGTGAAAAGTACTTTTATCAATGTTATGCAAAATTTTAGAAATGTAAACAATTTCAGATCTAATGATGCTTGTGATTAAAATGATTTCAAAAATGACTACCCTAAATTTATGTTTTTGAGCCAGATGCATAAAAAAAATGTGGTAGAAAATTTCCATACTTATAGCATATGATACTAGGAGGCTTATAAATAATACAAATGAGGTTTTTGATGCTATGAAAGACAATTAAAAATATGGATGGGGACTAATTCGCCTAGGATGGTGAATGAGTCATAGTAGGGTTGTTTTGCAAAAAAAAAAGAAATTTTCAATGGTGTTTGATGATTTCTATGTTGGATGGTTTGAACACTAAATGAAAATTCACTTTGCAAGTTTTTTTCAATGATTTGAGAAACACAAATGCAAAGTATGTGCACTTTTATGAATGCAAAAATTGGGAACCCTAGAATGTTAATTAACCAATGCAACATGCAAGGAAAAGCTAATAAAAGAAAATCTAGGAAATGAAGGGATCTAAATCAGAAAAGAAGGTGTTCAAAAATTAGGTTCACCAAAATGAACCATAGATTTTTGGGTGCTATGTACTTCTCTTGCACTCTTAGGGTTTCTCACCTAAAAGAAGAGAGAAAGAACCCAAAAATTGTGGTGGTTCACTCGAACTAAAGAATGTATGATGTAATTATGACTAAATGAAATGATTTAAATGTAGTTAATTGAAAAAATTAATTTAATATGAAAGAAAAACTAATTAAATATGTAATGTTTGAAAACATAGTGTGATATGCAGAAATGAACTAGAAATGAATACAAATTGCACCAGAAATGGATGAAACTGAAAGTGTGTACCTAAGATATTGATGAAGATTGGAAATGACATCTGGAATGTTGTTGATCATGATTTTTAGGCCTACAGGGACTCATTTTCCATTCTAGGTGAATCAGTCTCAATTATGTGAAACTGTTCCAGAGCCCGTTTCAGACAAATGGGTATCCAAAAATGCAGAAAACCAAAATCAGGCCTGGAAGTGGGACTCATTCACCACCCATGGAGAATGAGTCCACTTTTGAATTTTTGAAGATTCAAAGGTGGAAACAAGGGCCTTCAGTCTGCACTTTCTGCTTCTCTAGATGTTTGATTCTGAAACTGTCAAATTCGAGCCTGAAGGTGAATTTTTGTTGATGTTTTTCCTTATCCAATGAAGAGATGACTTGAAAGACTTTTCAACTTGATATTCAATTATTTCCAAGCCTCTAAGATTCCTAAATCTGCAAACACACAAGAACAGAAGGAAAGATGTTGGATGTTAGGGCATGGGGGTTTTCTCTTGGTCAAACCCCTTTGTAGGTAATTAAACAAAAATGATGAAAGAGTGTAATGAAGCATGAAAAAAATGAATTTAATAACTCTCCATGAAGATTTATCTTGAATTTATTTAGTAAAACATGAAGAATCTTCCCTTGAATGTCTTAAGAGGCTATCTTGATGACTTGCAATGATGAAACCCTAACTTTCTTGGCTTGATGGAGAAGATAGATAATGAATAAATGAGAAGAGATGTGTGACTGAGTTAATAGATGTAAATTAGGGTTTAGAGACTTGATTTTATAGGTAATTCACCTTATTCACCCATAAATTGGATCCCTAAGGCTGACATGAAGAAAAATAAAACTTAAATTCCAAAATTTCTTGCTCAAAAGTCAAAAATGGCCCAAATGGGACTCATTCGCCACCTTGGGTGAATCATTCCCACCTGGTAGGGACTCATTCACCACAATTTTTGAATTAGTCCTAGTGGGGCCCATTTTCCAATTGGGTTGTTGGGGACTGAGGAAATCAATTTTATATGGTGACTTTGTCGAGTATTTCATCAAATTATGCATCAAGATGCACAATATGGGGTAATAGAGACCTATTAGTGATGGTGTAAAGGTCAATTAGGGATTGGGACACACAATTCAATGTGAAAGTGTGATTAAATAGACTTTACAACACTAAAATGAGGTCTGCATAGCCTAAAAAGGTACAACATCCAATGTGAATGTGTAAAAAACATTACAACACTAGATTAACATTAAGTTTATTTTACAAGCCTTCTAGATTGATGTGATAATATAGTTAAATAAATTTTATAATGTTGAACTAAGGGAAGATGGGTTCATTAAGTCTAGAAAAGTGTGAAAGTTGTTTACAACACTTTACAACACCTTTACAAGACATCATTAAATGCATTTGAAAGGGTCCAAGGCTTGGTGTGGATGTGAAAAATACCTCACAACACCAAATCAAGGCCTTGTTAAGTCCAATTTATCATCAATTATTCCCCAAATCAAGCAAGTTTCCTTTTTCTATGGTACAGTAAGAATAAACAATGGAGTAATTATCTTCATGTTTTGTAACACATCTATAATTGGGCTACACATGTCTCCACATGGCATTCTTCTTTTTATTCAATGTTATGGATATCAACCTCTTGCTTCATATAAGATCCTAGTTTATTTTCCTCCATCTTGTTCATTACACCAAAAAAAGGAATAGGGATGAGCTAAACTCAATTTTTTCACAAGGAAAATAATCATGCACAAGTGTAGGAAAATCTTCATACTTTTTAGGCTAAGTATAAGGAAAATAATGATAAGCATCACATCCCTTCTAACTTCATGGTTGGGTATAAATTATATTTTTTTATGGATAAGAAAGGGAATGTGCAGGATCATGATGGACCAAAAAGTGGTGATATGATGGGTATGTATAGGGTATGTGGCTGATGACTTTCTTTTAAGTTTTTTAAAGGAGATTCTCATCTTTCCACCAATATAAATTATGCTTTACTTTGAATTTAATAAATAATTATTATTCATTTTCTATTTGAATTACGACTAAAGTTTTGATTGATAGGCTAATTGAAAAATATTTATAGCTTTCAAACACTATCACATTTTTTGAATTTGAAACATGCATCACATTCTATGCTTCACAAACTATAGGAATTTTTTTTTTAAATAATTTCATGAAGTTTGACCAAGTTAAGGTGGTCAAACATACGAGTTTTTATAATTTTTAAAAGTTGTAATAAAAATTCATAATTAATTATTTACTTGGAAAAAAATTACAAAAAAATATGTATCACATTAGGACATGAGTCCTCTACTTATATCTAAAATTTTATAAAAAATATTATCATTTTATTGTGGTTATGGTGGTCAGAAGACACCTACTTATTTTTTCCTTTGAAATTTAAGTACTACTGCATTGAAATTTCAAATTTTCACCAAATACATTTTTTTTTAAATACACCTAGTAGTTTAGAAACTACATTCAATTTTCTACAGATTCTATTCTTATGTATTTTTGAAATAATATAGATAACTTATTCAAATTTTTACGTCAAGTTGTCTAACTCTAATTTTTCTAATTTTTTTGCCACTTAAGGGCCTATTTTTTCCATTATGATCCTACACATACCCAAAAAGGTTCAAAGTTCAACAACATCATAAGCTCAATCCTATTAGATATGACTCTTATAGTATTCTCTAAAAGATATGAGATAATGTATTTAAACTTAATCCCCTATGCTAGCTTAGAATCCATGATGTGATTAATGTAAATCAATTAAAGCAATATGAGTCACCTCACTTAGAATAATAAATTTATATCTCCCATCCTAAACATAATATTATACATTTTTAGCCTCCTTTGGATATATATACCATTTTTTAGGTTCACACATACTCTACTAGGTGTGGGAATACCACTACATACTTGGTTGGTCATAAGGATACCCAACTGACCCAAGCCATGTGAATCTCATAGGCATCTTTTCAATAACATTTTTCCATCGTAAGGAGAAAGTGGAGACAATTTCCTCTAAATAGGGAGGAAATGATATGTGTTAGCCCCTTCATATCATCTTCACTAGTTATAATATTTGATTGGTAGATTATAATAATATTTTTGTGTTGAGATTTCTAGAAGCAACTCAACATTCCTTTAAAAATGCTTATTATAAAGATGTTTTAGCTGATTTTTCTTGAGAAATATCTCTTTTCATTTTTTTTTCATGTGCACTCATATTAGGTTGTCAAAACATGAATCTAACTTGGATAAGAACAAATCTCCATGAAGTTAATCTAAAAATTCATCAATTAAACATGAATAGGGATCTTGTCATTGATAGTAATTTTTAAGTTCTTAAAAATCCACATGCAACTACCATGACCCATATTTCTTTGAGATCAAGTGTAATGGAAGGAATAAAGGATAACACTTAGTTAGAAGAACCCTACATATAGAAATTCCTATACCATCTTCTTAATTTATATTTTTGAAAATAGGGACATTTTTAAGGAAGCTAAGGTAGAGAAACAACTTCCTACACTAACCTTGAGAGGATGATAATGTAAAACTTTATAGATCTTTACAATAGTTACAAAAAATTAAACATAAATAAAACATAAATATCATGCATACCACAACATAGTGATATATGTAGGGAAAACCCTTTTTGAGAGAAAAATCCCACACTTCAAAAGTCACCCAATATATTATTCAAAAATCACAAATATTACAATATACTTGGAGAGCAAGCTTCTCATAGGAGAATCACCAACCAGAGATCTAGAGGCAACATGACTACTATTAGACTCTCAGAATACATCACAATACACAATCGTAATACAATTCCCACATAAAATAGGGTTTCCTTCTAGAGCAATTCATGCCAACAAAATATCGATCGTTAGATCTAAGACCTAATGATGAATGGGATAGATTTACAATAATACAATATACATTAAATTTAGCTTTTGAGGGAATTTCCCCTAACCCCCCATCAAGGAGAACATCCCGTGAACCCTTGACTAAGGGGATGATCCCCCTAGACCCCTCATAGGGGTACCCACCCACCCTAAAGCCCCCCCTATGCTTACCTATCAATAGTACCTTATGTAATTGCAAGGTTGAGACACATTTTGCTGACAGTATCAATAAGATTGAATATTATTTTTCTAACTACCTAGAACTTGTTGTACTATATGAGCTTTTGATTATTCAAGTGGTAATTTCCTTGAGGTTTTAAAACTTATTATGTGTGATTGTAAACAATTAACCATAATTCTAGGTGCGTAGTTGATTCCATTATTTTTATCATTTATTAAATATAATGTTAAGCCATAATCCCTTGAGGATGATTTTTTAGTAACTTATCCATTTTATTTTAAATAATAGTTTGGGTAGGTCTTATTTTAATTCCTTCAACACATATAATTGTAGCTATAAATTTCATCCATATATTAACAAAATTTTATGGGATGTGTCCCAACATGCCCCTAAGATCCAAAAACTACTTTGCAACCAACAAATTGTAAACATGTCTTATTTTATATTTTAATCACCCATTAATTCCTTAATAGTCTAATACTTTCCCTTTCAATCCAATTTCCTCCCTTAATGACCATCACCTCAAATTTGTTACATGGATATAAATAGAAATATATTTCATTAACTGGACTCAAGGGTTAATAAAGGTATAAGTGATGTCAAATTTGATGAGGATGGTTAAGTAATTCCCCTTGAAGTATCCCTATATATTCATAATTTAAACCATTATGATCCTTTCTAATACATGGACAAAAAATCTAGGGTAGATTCACCAATTAGACTAGTATCTCTAGGTCATTCCTCAACATGACTTTCTTCAAAGGCATACAAGTTTAAGATAAAAAAATACTTACCATAAAATTTCCATTGTCACAATTTTCACTCATTTTAGTTTTATTCTCACTTGTGTGTTTTTTCCTCTTTTCACCCTTTATATGTTGTTATCCCTAGTCATATCCTAGTTGTTTATGTCTCTTAGACCCCTTTTATGTGTTTAATTTTATAACTTATTTTATTATTTTATTAGACCCCTTGGCCCTAGGTGTTGACCCCTTCCATGACACCTTACTCCCTTCACATTGCCACATTTTTATTCCCTTTAAACTATTTAATGAGATCATATTCCTAAAACCTAGCACAAAAACCACCTTCAAAATCCTCCAATATTTATTTTCAAATATCTTCATGAATGGGACCACCACACCTCATTGGAAAACTTTTTCTTGATGTTCCCTAGGAAATTGAGTCATTTTCATCTCAAGGACTTCTCCTCCAATTTGGGTGTAGCAAAGAGGAGAATTAACCATCCTCCAATTAAATTAATTTTCTCACCAAATATTCCTCCATTCATCCCAAGTATGGAACACTATATGTTCAACCCATGTTCTATTGTAAGTTTGGAGTTGATGGAGTTGTTTGGTAATTTCTTGGGTGTTATCATTGATGTAAATCCATTGTATAAAGAAAGTGTTGGAATGTTGTTGGTGTTGATGATATCAACCATTATCATTAGGGTTGTTGGAGTTGTGAGAGTCTAGATTTATTGGCATTGGTGTCAACACAATGTTGTTGGTCTTGTCATTGATGTCTTACTTCAACATAGTTGTAAAGGTTGTTGGCTTGACTTGTGTTTGAGGATTTTTTTGTAGTTGGAAAGTATTGCATGCTGTAGATGTTGTATATGTGTTGCAAAGATGTTATTAATGTTGTTGATGAAGTTGGTTCACTTGGTTTCCAAGTGCTTTTGATAAAAAATGAATAAAAGAAAGTTTAGTGTGACAAAGTGGTGTTCAGTGTTTTGCTTTGCATTTCTTCATGGTTGAAGATATTCTCATGCAATTTGGATGTGATGATAAAATGTTTTTATAGGTGTTATATCTAGAGTTTCAAGTTTTAGACCGTTTTGTAGTTGAATATGTGTTTGGTAGTATGTCTATTTGGTAAAATAGGATGTCTCAAAGAAATGAGATTGCTCTGTGTTTTTCCACAATGAAGTTTTTGGTATTGCAAATTTGGGAACATTCTTATAATGTTTGTATCTACCTTCCCTTAATTTTACAAGTGTTAAGTTGTTTTTCAAGGTTTTTTGGTCTATTGGATGTTTTTGTTAGTATGTTTGGTTGAATAGAATGAAGGTGGTCTTGAGTTTCATGTGGTTATAGTAGTTGTGCAGTATATTCTGATGGTGCTAGAGTATTTTGATATGTTGCATAAAATAATCAAGGTGACCACCATTACAAACACAAATCCTCTCCTCCTTTATCACACCAATGCATAAAATATAAGATTTCATCCAAAGAGATGCAACACTAGAACTATCATAGAGAAGTATAATTTCTTGCCTCAAATTGATATTAAAAAACAAACAATTTAAATCCAAAGGTAACAAATATGTATGACTAGTTGTCAAGAAATAATAAACATACCTAAAATAGAAACCACAACTAGTTGCTAACACATCCAACTAACTATACCTCAAAACCAAGGTATACACATCATAACAAGTAAGTTGCATGCCATCAACATATCTAACCCAATTCATAATCACAAGTTCCATGTATCAAACTTGTCAAAGAAGAACATATGTATCCAGGAACTCCCATTGAATAGGTAATGTAAAATGTGAAAATGATAAAGGAATATAAAGATCTACCAATAGCATCATATAGGTGTAATCAAAATTATGTAGTATCAAAGAACATCCATAAATGTTTACATAAATTGTAAAAAAATGTGCTACAATATAAATCTCACCACTAGTCTCCATAACTCTCCCAAGTTCACCACACTTAAAAAATTAAAGAGATAAAGGAACCTCCCTATTGTCACCAAAAAAGTGAAGTAAAAATAACAACACATGACCACACTTGCATAGTGATCACCCTAGCTCCACACAAAATTGAACTCCAATATCATGTGAATAAAAACATCCAAGAAGAATAACAAGAATAAAGAGAGAAACTACAAATCAAAGCATGTAGCATGCCCTTCTACACAAAACACTAAATTCTCTAGTTGTGATAATTATGATCTCCTTAATAGAACTCCAAAAAAAATTATCCAAATCTAACCAACACCAAGATGTATGCATCTCAAACCAAAGGAAGATCATCCAAATAATGCATCCCAAAAATTTAGGGAATAAGACCAAAACATATTTGAAACTCCTCATCAATGAATTACATCATAAATGAAATAATTTACATATGGAGATAAGCATGGAAAAAATCCTCAAATGAATCCTCTAGAACTAGTCTAACCATAGCTCAAGATCTATAACTATGAAAAGATAAAGTATAAAACATAATACATATGAAAAAAAAATGGGAAATACCTCTCAGATGACTATCCATTAAGCATACCAAGAGTGGGGAATGAGAATTTTCCTCCAAGAAAACCAACTCATCATAAATCGCCCCATGAAAAATATCCTCTATAGGTCCATGTTAAACCCACGTCCAACCTAGGAATAGGCTCCTTAAAATTTCCTAATAAAAAATCATAAAATAATAATCATTCAACACATGTCTCTAGTCCCAAGAGATCTCATAGCCTCACCCAAGTCTCTAAGTATTCTTGAGCACCTAAAACCAATCAATCTATGATAAGCTACAAATGCAACATAACACCAACATGAAGCCCTCAAGAAAATGACCAATATACTCAATACCAAGAGAAACAACAAGACGGTCATGTAAAAGCTCTAATTATGAAATCAAGAACATATCATGACATCATGATCTCACATATCCTCAAAATAAGACCATATGCTCCAATTAACATGTCATTCTCATAGAGCACATATATCATGTCAAAACTCTATTATAGCAATCAAGAGTACATAACATAATAACAAACATCTTTTCAAATAATGATCACAAGTCAAATGAAAAATCATAGCCAACACTTTAGCCAAAGACTCCAAGAGTCCTCCATGGTACCAAGATGTCAACATCTCCAAACTACATGAAGATAACCATGTCTCCTATCAATAAAATCCAATATTTTAATGAAATCTTAATGTATATAAAGATAGGATCCAAGAGCTCCTCCATGACACAAACAGCTATTGTAGAACATCATCCATCATAAAATGATGAATCCATATCATATATGCAAGCTCCCATTGAATGATGATTTGAGATACACATAAAATCATAGTAAAAATCTCTTAAATGAATATCATCCATGGTCCACACACACACTCAAATTTAATACTAATAGATCAAGAGAATAAAGTATAATAAATATCATCAAGCCAAGAAGACATAACACCACCAAAAAAATTGCTATCAAAATCTCCCACCAGTGTGAAAACAAGCTATCCATTGCAACATAATAACTATATCCTAACTAAATATCAACCAAAGGAATGACACAAAATAAAATAACTCAACTACAACACTGCGATATCCCAAGAGGAGAAGTAAAACCACGATCCTCAAACTAAGAGGATACACCACCATAAACAAATAAGAATCAATCTAACACCACCAAAAATGCACCCACATAAAAAAATAATGTCATGTTAATGTCTCAAATTCACAAGGAACATCCATGGCATAATTATCACCACCAAAGGTACCAATATCAAACTCCACTATGTCTCACATTTCTACATCACATGGTCAACAAGAATAGGTCTCACATCGTCACTATACCAAGTAATATCATCTCTCCACATCATAACTTGACAACAAAACCAATGAAACATGTGACTTTAAACCACGCCACAAATCAAAATTTTCATCAACATTGATACATCTATGAGTACATACAACACATTTATTAGCCATATATACTTGAACTATAAGTATAGAAAATTGACAACATTACACAACTCATATATCTCATAATGCAACATATAAATTAAATAATATACTAGTAGGGTAAATGCAAAAAGATGGGAGGCCAAAAAGGGGACTTAAGTGTCCACTTTTTTTCTGAAATCGGGAAATATTTACCTTGGACGTGAAATTGAGGATAGTTACACTCAACATTTTGAGATGCAACAAAAACAAAGATTGTAGTGCTCTGAGTCTACTTTCTAAACTACTAATTTATTTTGAAAATGGTTGAGATTGAGGGGTTCAAAAGAGGGGCCCATAGAAATTGTTGTTTATGTTAGAAAAACATAACATAGCAACTTTTGTGGGTACCTAGCATGTTGAACTTTTTTTTAGTATTTTTAAAATCACTTCATTGAGAAACTAGCTAACAATATGTAGTTTATGCACAATTTTTTTGATAATTTTTTAATGAATATTTAACTTTTTACTAATTTTCAAAGTGGACACTTCTTGAAAAATAGAATTTCGGTCGTGCCACCCCTACAAATTTTAGAAACTAATTGATTTTTTTTAATATGTGTAGAATGGAGTCTAGTTTCTAAAAGTGTAATTTAATTGAAATTTTGATGAGCAGTTAATTTATAATGAAAAAAACACCAAACACTAGTTTTTTCCAAAAAAGAGACACACAGACAAAAGAAATTATAGATCAAAGGCTTAACATTGTCAAAAAGTGAAAAAAAATACATCGTTAGATAGCTAAGAGAGAGCCTAAAATTATCTAGGTGTTCTATTTGTTTGAAATTGAAAGATGTGCAATCTTGATGGTGAGCACGAACTCGATTATGTGAAATATTGTAGAATTTGCAAAAACACTTCTTTGGTTATTGGGAAGGCCATCAAAGTATTTGGGTTGGTATTCCAAGGTAAATACCAAGCCCAAGGCTTGGGGATTCCTAAAGCAATATATAACATGAGCACGTTATAATGTGCTCACATTATATCTTAGTTTTGACATGGTTTTTGTGTTTGTGCAAGGCATGTCTAGAAAGACATAATGCGAGCACATTATAATGCACTCACGTTATGCCTTGATTTGTGTTAAATGTTACTCGATTGAATGTATGTTTATATATTTGTATGTTTGTATGTATGTATGCTTGCATGTCATGTATGTATGTATGTATGTATGCATGCTTGTATGTATGTATGTATGTATGTATGTATGCATGCATGCTTGTATGTATGTATGTATGTATGAATGATGTATGTATGTATGTATGTATGTATGCCTATATGTATGTATGTATGTATCATTGCATGTATGTA
>VDFB02168118.1:37701616-37711796 GCA_007258455.2 Sequoia sempervirens | reverse complement strand
GAATTTTTTTTAATTATTATTTAGTGGTCTTTCAGAACTAGACAGAAGATGCAGAAGGGGTTTTTTTTTTGTTTTGGTGTTTGTAGATTCTATTTTTTTGATGTAAATGATAGAAAGCAAGAAAAAACACTCCCCCACAATGCAAAAATCAAATCCCTAGTACAAACTGAAAGCCAGAAAATGATAGAAAGTAGTAACTGGTTGAGACAATTTTTTGAGTATTTGAAGAATTTATAGATGAAATAGATGGAATATCTGGAAAGAGCATGAAACCACCTTTCTGACGCCTATTCGTTTGTGAAAAACGGAGTCCGTATGCAAAAGATATGGCTCCGAGAGTGCAAAAAACAAGTTCTTACTTTGACTGAGGAAAACAGCATCAAATAGGAAAAACTAGGAAATCAGACCTGATCCATCAGAATGGTGCTAGAAGCAGCTTTCCAACGACTATTCATTTGCAAAAAATGGAGCTAAAACGTCCATTTTACACCCAATTTTGAAAGTTGCTCGAAAAAGTCCAATTTGGTCCTCCTGGCCCTCAGGGGCTAAAAAAAGAGACCCCTAGTCCACTGGGTGACCAGGGGCTGGGCAAAGTGGTGCTCGGGCAGCGCTGTGGCGGTACACTGGTGGAGGAGCGGTGAGTCAGGCAGTGAGTCGGCGGAGGGTCGGCCGGGCAGCGAGCCGGCGGTGGGTGGGAGGCCGCTCGGCTTGTGGCTGTGCTGCGGTGGCCGCTGGGCGGCCAGTGGGCGGCGCGCCCCTTTTGAAGGGGTGGCGCAAATTTTTTTAAAAAAAAAATTATTTTTTTTTTCTTGAATTTCCGACCTTGAAAATCGTGCCTGGGGGTTGTACGGCCCTTGAGCAAAAAAAATTTGCCTCCCAGATCAACTATGCCCAAATAGGTCAAACCATATATGAAAATATGGGTTTTTGGCCGCTCTGAATCCAACCGTGAGGTCCGTTTGGGCCCAAAATGCACCCAAAAAATGGAGTAAGCTAGATCCACTCAAAATCAACCAAAAAACTTCTGAAATCCCTATCAAACCCTTGAAGCTTCAAAATCTTCAAAACAAGAACAAGCTGCAGTAGGTTGGCTCTAATACAATGTAGGATTTGAGAAATACAAATCCATATAACCCAAAGAACACCTGCATGCAAGAAACCTGTCACAAAGAAAGAGAGAGAACAAAACAAGGGTTTTGGCTCTGACAAAATGCAAGATGTATTATCAGAGAAAAAATGAATCAAGAAGAGAATACAATACAAGAGATCAATCCTTATAAAGGAGATCAACACCGAAAGGAAAACCTAACCCTAAGGTGAATGCATTTAATAATTAAATATTAATTATTAAATGACTAATATGTGTGCATAAAGTGAAATCTTAAGAGGAGAGTAAATTTAATTAATTACTTTACTCTAACATGAAGTATCCCTATATATTCATAATTTAGAACATTATGATCCTTTCTAATACATGGACAAGAAATCTAGGGTAGATTCACCAATTAGACTAGTATCTCTAGGTCATTCCTCAACATGACTTTCTTCAAAGGAATACAACTTTAAGATAAAAAATACTTACCATAAAATTTCCATTGTCACAATTTTCACTCATTTTAATTTTATTCTCACTTGTGTTTGTTTTCCTCTATTCACCCTTTATATGTTGTTATCCCTAGTCATATCCTAGTTTTTTATGTCTCTTAGACCTCTTTTATATGTTTAATTTTATAACTTATTTTATTATTTTATTACACCCCTTGGACCTAGATGTTGACCCCTTCCATGACACCTTACTCCCTTCACATTGCCACATTTTTATTTCCTTTAAACTATTTAATGAGATCATATTCCTAAAACCTAGCACAAAAACTGCTTTCAAAATCCTCCAATATTTGTTTTCAAATATCTTCATGAATGGGACCACCACACCTCATTGGAAAACTTTTTCTTGATGTGCCCTAGGAAATTGAGTCATTTTGGTCTCAAGGACTTTTCCTCCTATTTGGGTGTAGCAAAGAGGAGAATTAACCATCCTCAAATTAAATTAATTTTCTCACCAAATATTCCTCCAATCATCCCAAGTAGGGAACACTATATGTTCAACCCATGTTCTATTGTAAGTTTGGAGTTGATGGAGTTGTTTGCTAATTGCTTGGGTGTTATCATTGATGTAAATCCATTGTATAAAGAAATTTTTGCAATGTTGTTGGTTTTGATGATATCAACCCTTAGCATTAGGGTTTTTGGAGTTGTGAGAGTCTAGAGTTATTGGCATTGGTGTCAACACAATGTTGTTGGTCTTGTCATTGACGTCTTACTTCAATATAGTTGTAAAGGTTGTTGGCTTGACTTGTGTTTGAGGAGTTTTTTGTAGTTGGGAAGTATTGCATGTTGCAGATGTTGTATATGTGTCACAAAGATGTTATTAATGTTGTTGATGAAGTTGGTTCACTGGGTTTCCAAGTGCTTTTGATAAAAAATGAATAAAAGAAAGTTTAGTGTGACAAAGTGGTGTTCAATGTTTTTCTTTGCATTTCTTCATGGTTGAAGATATTCTCATGCAATTTGGATGTGATGATAAAATGTGTTTATAGGTGTTATATCTAGAGTTTCAAGTTTCAGACCGTTTTGCAGTTGAAGATGTGTTTGATAGTATGTCTATTTGGTAAAATAGGGTGTCTCAGAGAAATGAGATTGCTCTGTGTTTTTCCACAATGAAGTTTTTGGTATTGCAAATTTGGGAACATTCTTATAATTTTTGTATCTACCTTCCCTTAATTTTACAGGAGTTGAGTTGTTTTTCAAGGTTATTTGGTATATTGGATGTTTGTGTTAGTATGTTTGGTTGCATAGAATGAAGGCAGTCTTGAGTTTCATGTGGTTATAGTAGTTGTGCAGTATATTCTGATGGTGCTAGAGTATTTTGATATGTTGCATAAAATAATCAAGGTGACCACCATTACAAAAAAAAATCCTCTCCTCCTTTATCACAACAATGCATAAAATATAAGATTCCATCCAAAGAGATGCAACACTAGAACTATCATATAGAAGCATAAGTCCTTGCCTCAAATTGATATTAAAAAACAAACAAGTTAAATCCAAAGGTAACAAATATGTATGACTAGTTGTCAAGAAATAATAAACATACATAAAATAGAAACCATAACTAGTTGCTAACACATCCAACTAACTATACCTCAAAACCAAGGTATACACATCATAACAAGTAAGTCTCATGTCATCAACATATCTAACCCAATTCATAAACACAAGTTCCATGTATCAAACTTGTCAAAGAAGAACATATGTATCCAGGAACTCCCATTGAATAGATAATGTAAAATGCAAAAATTATAAAGGAATATAAATATCTACCAATAGCATCATATAGAAGGTGTAATCAAAATTATGTAGTATCAAGGAACATCCATAAATGTTTACATAAATTTTAAACAAATATGCTACAATATAAATCTCATCACTAGTATCCATAACTCTCCCAAGTTCACCACACTCAAAAAAGTAAAGAGATAAAGGAACCTCCCTATTGTCACCAAAAAAGTGAAGTAAAAATAACAACATATGACCACACTTGCATAGTGATCACCCTATCTCCACACAAAATTGAACTCCAATATCATGTGAATAAAAACATCCAAGAAGAAGAACAAGACTAAAGAGAGAAACTACAAACCAAAGCATGTAGCATGTCCTTCTACACACAACACTAAATTCTCTAGTTTTGATAAGTATGATATCCTTAATAGAACTCCAAAAAAAATTATCCAAATCTAACCAACACCAAGATGTATGCATCTCAAACCAAAGGAAGATCATCCAAATAATGCATCCCCAAAAATTAAGGGAATAAGACCAAAACATATTTGAAACTCCTCATCAATTAATTACATGATAAATGAAATCATTTACATATGGAGATAAGCATGGAAAAAATCCTCAAATGAATCTTCTAGAACTAGTCTAACCATAGCTCAAGATCTGTAACTATGAAAAGATAAAGTATAAAACATAATACATATGAAAAACAAGAATGGGAAATACCTCTCAGATGACTATCCATTGAGTATACCAAGAGTGGGGAATGATAATTTTTCTCCAAGATAACCAACTCATCATAAATCACTCCATGAAAAATCTCCTCTATAGGTCCATGTTAAACCCACGTCCAACCTAGGCATAGGCTCCTTAAACTTTCCTAATAAAAACTCATAAAATAATAATCATTCAACACATGTCTCTAGTCCCAAGAGATCTCATAGCCTCACCCAAGTCTCTAAGTATCCTTGAGCACCTAAAGCCAATCAATCCATGCTAAGCTACAAATGGAACATAACACCAACATGAGGCCCTCAAGAAAATGACCAATATACTCAATACCAAGAGAAACAACAAGACGGTCATGTAAAAGCTCTGATTATGAAATCAAGAACATTTCATGACATCATGATCTCACATATCCTCGAAATAAGACCATATGCTCCAATTAACATGTCATTCTCCTAGAGCACATATATCATGTCAAAACTCTATTATAGCAAACAAGAGTACATAACATAATAAAAGACATCTTTTCAAATAATGATCACATGTCAAATGAAAAATCATAGCCAACACGTCAACCAAAGACTCCAAGAGTCCTCCATGGTACCAAGATGTCAACATCTCCAAACCACATGAAGATAACCATGTCTCCTATCAATAAAATCCAATATTTCAATGAAATATATTAATGTATATAAAGATAGGATCCAAGAACTCCTCCATGACACAAACAACTATTGTAGAACATCATCCATCATAAAATTATGAATCCATATCATCTATGCAAGCTCCCATTGAATGATGAGTTGAGATACACATGAAATCGTAGTAAACATCTCCTAAATGAAGATCATCCATGGTCCACACACACACTCAAATTTAATACTAACAGATCCAAAGAATAAAGTATAATAAATATCTTCAAGCCAAGAAGACATAACACCACCAAAAAAATTGCTATCAAAAATATCCCACTAAAGTGTGCAAACAAGCTATCCATTGCAACATAATAACTATATCCTAACTAAAGATCAACCAAAGGCATGACGCAAAATAAAATAACTCAACTACAACACTGCGATATCCCAGGAGGAGAAGTAAAATCACAATCCTCAAACTAAGAGGATACACCACCATAAACAAATAAGAATCAATCTAACACCACCAAAAATGCACCCACATAAAAAAATAATGTCATGTTAAAGTCTCAAATTCATAAGGAACATCCATGGCATAATTATCACCACCAAAGGTACCAATATCAAACTCCACTATGTCACACATTTCTACATCACATGGTCAACAAGAATAGGTATCACACCATCATTATACCAATTAATATCATCTCTCCACATCATAACTTGACAACCAAACCAATGAAACATGTGACTTTAAACCAAGCCACAAATCAAAATTTTCATCAACATTGATACATCAATGAGTAAATACAACACATATATTAGCCATATATGCTTGAACTATAAGTATAGACAACCAACAACATTACACAACTCATATATCTCACAATGCAACATATAAATTAAATAATATACTAGTAGGGTAAGTGCAAAAATATGGGAGGCCAAAAAGGGGACTTAAGTGGCCACTTTTTTTTTCTGAAATCAGGAAATATTTACCTTGGACGTGAAATTGAGGATAGTTACACTCAACATTTTGAGAGGCAACAAAAACAAGGATTGTAGTGCTCTGAGTCTACTTTCTAAACTACTAATTTATTTTGAAAATGGTTGATATTGAGGGGTTCAAAAGAGGGGCGCATAGAAATTGGTGTTGTTTATGTTAGAAAAACATAACATAGCAACTTTTGTGGGTACCTAGCATGCCGAACCTTTTTTTAGTATTTTTAAAATCACTTCAGTGAGAAACTAGCTAACAATATGTAGTTTATGCAAAATTTTTCTAATAATTTTTTAATGAATATTTTTTTTTTACTAATTTCAAAGTGGACACTTCTTGAAAAATAGAATTTTGGCCGTGCCAACCCTACAAATTTTGGAAACTAATTGATTTTTTTTTAATATGTGTAGAATGGAGTCTAGTTTCTAAAAATGTAATTTAATTGAAATTTCAATGAACAATTAATTTATAACGAAAAAAACACCAAACATTGGTTTTTTCCAAAAAAGAGACACAAACAAAAGAAATTATAGATCAAAGGCTTAACATTGTCAAAAAGTGAAAAAAAATACATCGTTGGATAGCTAAGAGAGCGCCTAAAATTACCTAGGTGTTCTATTTGTTTGAAATTGAAAGATGTGCAATCTTGATGGTGAGCATGAACTCAATTATGTGAAATATTGTAGAATTTGTAAAAACACAGCTTTGGTTATTGGGAAGGCCGTCCAAGTATTTGGGTTGGTATTCCAAGGTAAATACCAAGCCCAAGCCTTGGGGATTCCTAAAGAAAGATATAACATGAGCACGTTATAACGCACTCACGTTATATCTTAGTTTTGACATGGTTTTTGTGTTTGTGCAAGGCATGTCTAGAAAGACATAATGTGAGCACATTATAATGCACTTGCGTTATGCCTTGCTTTGTGTTAAATCTTACTTGATTAAATGTATGTTTATATATTTTTATGTTTGTATGTATGTATGCTTGTATGTCATGTATGTATGTATGCATGCATGCTTGTATGTATGTATTTATGTATGTATGTATGTATGTATGTATGTATGTATGTACACCTATATGTATGTATGTATGTATGTATCATTGCATGTATGTATGTATTCCTATATGTATGTATGTAAGTAATATTGTATGCACATATGTATTATGTTTGTATGCATGTATGTCTAATTATATGTATGTACATATGTATTTATTTAGAGGGAGGGAGAATTTTAAGAGAGAGAGTTTTCTAGGTAGGGTGGGAGGGAGAGACCTGAGAGAGAGAGAGGTAGAGATTTAGTGAGAGATATTCTTGAGAGAGGGGGACGGGAGGAAGGGAGAGACCTAAGAGAGAGGGAATGGGAGAGAAGGGGTTAGAGTGAGATGAAATTAGCTAGGTAGGGTGAGAGAGAGCGGGGGGAGAGAGAGGGAGAGAAAGAGAGAGTTATGTAGGTAGGGTGACAAATGGAGAGACTTGAGAGTGTGAGGGGGGATGAGAGGGAGAGACTTGAAAGATAGGTAGTGAGAGGGAATGCGAGAGAGAGGGAGTGGGAGAGAAATGGATTGTGAGAGAGGGAGTGTGAGAGTGAGAGACCAAAGAGAAGGAGAGGGTGTGGGAGGGAGTGACCTGAGAGAGAGGGAGAGAGAGGGGGTGGAGTGAGAGGGACTTATCTAGGTAGGGTGGGAGGGATAGATAGAGAGAGGGGAGCGAGAGAGAGAGAGTTAACCAAGTAGGGTGCCAAAGGGAGATACTTGAGAGAGAGGGGGGTTGGGAGGGAGATAATTGAGAGATATGGAGAGAGAGAGGGAGCCAGAGAGAGAGGTAGTGATGGAGTGGAAGTGGGAGGGAGATAGAGAGAGATAAATGGAGTGAGAGAGAGTGGTAGGTATTGATTGAGCAAGAGGTGCGTAGAAAGAGGGATAGGGTAGATAGAGACAATTAGAGAGCATAGGAGAGAGAAAGGGAGAGAGATTTGAGATGGATAGAGAGAGAGATGGATAGGGGTTGAGTGATTAGGGTTGAGGATCTATAGGGTTGAGGGTATAGGGTTGAGGGATTAGGGTTGAGGGTAGAGGGTAGAAGGTTTAAGGGTTTAGGGTTGAGGGTAGAGGGTTGAGGGTATAGGTTTGAGGGTATATGATTGAAGGATTAGGGTTGAGGGTCCAATGTATAGGGTAGAGGGTATAGGGGTTGAGGTTTTATGGTTTAAGGGTTGAGGGATTAAGGGTTGAGGGTTTAATGTATAGGGTAGAGGTTAGAGGGTAGAGGGTAGAGGGTAGAGGGTTTAAGGGTTTAGGGTTTAAGGGTTGATGGTTGAGGGTTTAAGGTAGAGGGTAGAGGGTAGAGGGTATAGGGTTAAGAGATTAGGCTTGAGGGTCCAATGCATAGGGTAAAGGGTATAGGGGTTCAAGGATTAGGGTTTAAGGGTTGAGGGTAGAGGGTATAGGGTTGAGGGTTTAAGGGTTGAGGGATTAAGGGTTGAGGGTTGAGGGATTAGGGTAGATAGTTTACTTTGGTTTAATGGTTTAATGGTTGAGGGATTATAGTTGAGGGTAGAGAGTATTGGGTTGAGGGTAGATGGTAGAGGGTTTAACGGTTTAGGGTTTAAGGGTTAAGGGTTGAAAGTTTAGGTTTTAGGGTTTAGGGTTTAGGGTTGATTTTTTAAGGGTTGGGGGTATAGGGTTGAGGGATTAGGATAGAGATGGAGGAATAATTGAGATAGATAGAAGGAGAGAAGAGGAGGGAGGGATAGAGATAAATGAGACTTGAGGATCCAATGTATAGGGTAGAGAGTTGAGAGTTGAGCGTATAGGGTTGAGGACCTATAGGGTTTATGGTTTAGGGTATTGGGTTGAGGGTATAGGGTTTATAGTTTAGGGTATTGGGTTGAGGGTATAGGGTTTATGGATTAGGGTAGAGGGTAGAGGGTA
Source organism: Sequoia sempervirens (assembly GCA_007258455.2). Classification (NCBI taxonomy): domain Eukaryota; kingdom Viridiplantae; phylum Streptophyta; class Pinopsida; order Cupressales; family Cupressaceae; genus Sequoia; species Sequoia sempervirens. Next base: position 37,703,158 of record VDFB02168118.1, on the reverse strand, counting down.
GAGGGTAGAAGGTTTAAGGGTTTAGGGTTGAGGGTTGAGGGTTTAGGGTATAGGTTTGAAGTATTAGGGTTGAGGGTCCAATGTATATGGTAGAGTGTATAGGGTTGATGGATTATGGTAGAGGGTATAGGGTATTGGGTTGAGGGTAGAGGGTTTAAGGGTTGAGGGTTGAGAGTTTAAGGTTGAGAGTAGAGGGTTGAGGGTATAGGGTTGAGGAATTAAGGTAGAGGGTAGAGGGTATTGGGTTGAGGGTAGAGGGTTGAGGTCTAAGAGTAGAGAGTTAAGGGTAGAGGGTAGATGGTTAAGGGTAGAGGGTAGAGGATTTAAGGGTTAAGGGTAGAGGGGAGAGAGATAGAGGGAGTGAGTGAGAGAGAGAGAGACCTGAGAGAGGGAGAGGGAGTAGGAGGGAGGGAGTGGGAGATAGACAGAGACCTATTAAGGGTAGAGGGTAGAGGGTCAAGGGTTTAGGGTTTAAGGGTTAAGGGTTTAGGGTTGGGCAGAGGGGAGAAAAAGATAGATGGGGGGTGAGAGAGAGAGACACTTGAGAGAGGGTGGCAGACTTGAGAGAGAGAGAGAGAGGAGTGGGATATAGACAGAGGGTGGGTAAGGAGCTCAAGATAGGGAGAGAGAGAGAGAGAGAGAGAGAGAGAGGAGAGAGAGAGAGAGAGAGAGAGAGAGAGAGAGAGAGGAGAGAGAGAGAGAGAGAGCTAAAAGAAGGAGAGGGGGTAGGAGGAGAGAGGGGGAGGGAGTGGGAGAGATAGAGGTAGATGATGGGTTGTCAAGGGTTTAGGTTTGAAGGGCTAAAGGTTTAGGTTTAGGGTTAAGGATAGAGGGGAGAGAGATAGATGGAGTGACTGAGAGAGTGAGAGTTGAGAGAGGGAGAGGAGGTAGGATTTTGATACTTGAGAGAGAGAGAGAGAGAGAGAGAGAGGGTAGAGGGTTTAAGGGTTAAGGGTTTAGGGTTTAGGGTTAAAGGAAAAGGGGAGAAAGATAGATGGAGTGAGTGAGATAGAGAGAGAGAGGGAGGAGAGGCAGAGGCAGAGGGGAGCCCAAGATAGATGGAGGAGGAGTGAGAGAGATACTTCTGGAGAGGGGAGAGGGGTAGGAGGAGACTGAGAGAGAGAGAGGATGGAGGAGAGAGATAGAGGGTAGAGGTTTAAGTGGCAGAGGGGTTTTAAAGGTTTAGGGTTTAGGGGCTTATAGTTGGGCGGCAGAGGTAGACAGGAATGGGTGGGGAGAGAGAGAGACCTAAGAGAGGAGAGGGGCAGGAGGAGAGACTTGAGAGAGAGAGAGAGAGGGGAGTGGGAGAGAGATATAGAGTAGAGGGTTTAGGGTAGAGGGTAGAGGGTTCAATATTTTAGGGTTTAAGAGTTAATGGTTTAGGGTTTAGGGTTAAGGGTAGAGGGGAGAGAGATAGAGGTAATGAGTGAGAGAGAGATAGCTGAGAGAGGGAGAGGGGGTAGAAGGAAGAGACTTGAGAGAGAGAGGGGGTATAAAGGAGAGACTTGAGAGAGAGAGATTGGGAGAGAGAGAGAGAGAGGG
>VDFB02168118.1:37555839-37701516 GCA_007258455.2 Sequoia sempervirens | reverse complement strand
AAAGGACAGAACTCAAGTGGCCCAGATGGATACTCAGCCCACTTTGTTTCAAGGAAAAACGGAGACTCCTCCATTTCTGATTTCTGTCAGAATCTTTGGTAAGAACCTCCATAATTGTCTGTTGGATTCTGGTGCTTCCACTAATGTGATGCCTCTTGGAGTTTGTAGGGCTCTGGGAATTACACCTGCTGATTCCCAGAAAAAGGTGACTCAGTTGGATAGGACCGAAGTAAGTGTGGTAGGGGAACTTAACATGATCCATATGCAGATCGCTTCTGATCCTAGAATCCAACAGGTTATTAACATTCAGGTAGCTGACATTCCTGATGCGTACGGTTTAATTTTAGGAAGAGATTTCACCAGGGCCCTGAATGGGTATGTGTCTACCGACCACTCTCACATGTGGCTTCCCTGGAAGGGAGTGCCCAATCAGATAAGGATTGAGAGGGAGCCTAGAATGAAGTACATGATAACAGAATACCAAAAGACTTCGACCGAGGTTCTCATATCAGAAGCTGGAATGGGAAACTACTTTCTATCCGCCCCATATGAAGAATCATATGTAGAAGAGGTGCTGATGTTGCATACGATGCCAGTGGACGCTGAAACAGGGTCCAGTCTTGTTGAAGTCCTAACAGAATCAGTTGAGGAAGAAGAAGAATCTGAGGATAGACAGATCAGCTTACTGGACAATTTCCAGGATTTCATTAAGCAATGTGTCGAAAATCAAACTCACTTGGGAAGGAGGACAAGTTTTAAGGAGTTACTCTTGCCGAATTGGTGCAGAGTCCACAATGCTTCTCACTCAGAATTGGAGTGTTGCTTGTGTCAGACAGCAGTGAAAGAAGTGTACAAAAGCATAAATCCATCTCAGGAGGTTGGCACAGATGAACAGAGTCTGCAGGCAAAGTCTGAGAATCAGAAACCTGTTGTGGCTGTGAAAACCTCTATTACTGATAAACCAAAAGACAAAATGAAGAAGACCACCGCTGCGGAATACTGGACTCTCAAGTTTGATGGATCTAAGTCCAAGCAAGGGGCTGGAGCTGGATTTGAATTGATAAGTCCCAAAGGTAAGAGTTTCTTCGCAGCTCATAGACTCCAATTTCATTGTACAAATAATGTGGCTGAATATGAAGCTTTAATTCACGGACTCCTTATGGCACTCAAGAAAAAGGTCAAGGTCCTACAAGTTTTTGGTGACTCAGAATTAGTGGTCAAACAAGTAAGAAAGCAGTATGCCTGCCACGACAGGAGAATGACCAACTATAGGCATAGAGTGTGGGACCTCATTGAGGGGTTCGACGCTTTTAATATCCAATTGATCCCAAGGAAGAAGAATCAAACTGCTGATTCTCTAGCTCAAGCGGCCAGTACTTTGCAGCCCCTGTCTTTGTCAGGATTGAAGAAGTTTACTGTTGAATTAACTCCTGTCCCGTCAGTCCCTGACAATGTGACTAATTTTCAGGTGTTTGAGGATGATAAGCATATCCTTGACTTTATCACGAACACTGATGTTTTTGCTTCACAGATCATTGACGAAACAGAACCTCAGGAAGCAGAATTGGATCTGGAAGGTGTGCTAAACTTGAAGTCCAATACTATTCCAAGAGGAATGGTACAGCTGGAGAGGATTTTCGATATGGACAAAATCAGAGATCAGGAACAGGAATCTAAGAAAGAATCTATCAGTGGGCAGTGTGACACTCACAATGTAGGCACTGAAGATGATGTAAGGAATGTTTTCATTGGTAAGATTTGTACCCCTGAAGAAAGACAGGGAATAATCAGAGCCCTATACGACTTTCCAGACATAGTGGCCTGGGGTTATGAAGACTTGAAGACTTACGATACATCCATCATAACTCACACTATACCTCTCAAGCCAGGGGCTAAGCCTTTTAGACAGAGGCAGAGACCTATTAATGCGCTGTTGGAGCCACTCATACAGAAGGAAGTTCAGAAACTGCTCTCTGCTAGAATTATATTTCCTGTCAGGCATTCTACTTGGGTGGCAAACCTGGTGCCAGTTAGAAAAAAGAACGGTGAAATTAGGCTCTGTGTTGACTTCAGAAATCTAAACAGGTCATCTGAAAAGGATAATTATCCAGTTCCCTCGTTGGATGAGGTGTTGCAAGTGGTTAATGGATCGCAGATGATGTCCTTTCTGGACGGCTATTCAGGATATAATCAGGTGATGGTCCAGTATGAGGACAGACACAAGACTGCCTTTACGACCAAGTGGGGAACTTTCGCCTACAGGAGGATGCCATTTGGGCTTATCAATGCAGGAGCCACGTTTCAACGAGCTATGGATATCGCTTTCAAGGACATCATAGGAAAGTACATTATCATTTACATGGATGATCTGACTGTTTTCTCCAAAAGCAGAGGGGATCATATCTCAGATCTGCGTAAGGTGTTCCAGAAGTGCAGGGAATTCAGCATCTCTTTAAATCCCAAGAAGTGTATTTTCGGGGTTACAGAGGGCAAATTGTTAGGGCACGTAATATCAGAAAAGGGCATTGCTATAGATCCAGAGAGGGTGGAAGCCATCCTAAGAATTCAGCCGCCTGCCAGCAAGAAAGAGATGAAATCTTTCTTTGGTAAGATTAATTTTGTCAGGAAATTCATCACTAGATTTGCTGAGATTGTCAAGCCACTAAATGCCATGTTGAAACAAGATGCCAAGATCGAGTGGACCACAGAAGCGAAGCAGTCCTTTGCAGAGATTAAGAGAGCCATTGCTGATGCTCCAGTGTTGGTGAGTCCAGACTATAGTAAACCGTTCTATATTTATTCCTTTGCTTCAGACCACTCATGTGCTGGAATGCTGACACAAAAGTCTGATGAGGGGAATGAGCATCCCATCGCTTTCATGAGCACGCCATTGAAGGATGCTGAGTTGAAATACCCATATGTGGAGAAGCAGGCATATGCCCTTGTTCGAGCAGTAAAGAAATTTAGGCACTATATCCTCAGAAACAAGGTGTTTGCAATTGTTCCTGATTCTGCAGTTAAGTTATTGCTGATGCAGAATGAGTTAGGGGAGCGCAGAGCTAAATGGGTAACCATGCTACAGGAGTATGACATTGAGATCCAGCCCATGAGGCTGGTAAGAGGACAGGGACTCACCCAGACCATGGCAGAGATAGGTCCTGAATTGTCTGTCTGTAATTATGACGTTGGAGCGGTTTCACCGGATGGTTGGTATGATGATATAGTTTATTATTTGCTGAATCAGCGAGCTCCTGATCGTTTAAATGCAGTACAGAGGCGGGCCTTGAGACTGAAAAGTGATGGTTTCATGCTGAAAGGGGCCATCCTATACAAGAAGAATCACGAAGGTATTTACTTAAGGTGCCTTGGAAAACAGGAAGCAGAAAGAGTAATAAATGAGTTTCATGAGAAATATGGCACCGGTCACGGTTCTGCTATTGCTACTACGAACCAGATTTTACGGGCAGGATACTACTGGCCTACACTATTCAAGGATGTTCATCATCATGTTCGGACCTGTCACACTTGTCAGGCTGCAGCGACACGGGAAAGGTGTGCAATGCTCCCGCTCCAGTCTGTTATCGAGGTAAAACCCTTTGCTCAATGGGGTATGGATTTCATCGGCCCTATAAATCCACCATCTTCTGCTGGACACAGGTATATTCTCACCATTACTGATTATTTTACAAGGTGGACTGAAGCATTTGCTTGTAGGCAGTGTACATCAGAGGTAGTAATCGATTTCCTAGAATCTGCCATTCTCAATCGATTTGGATGTCCTTTCGCTGTTGTGTGTGATAATGGTCATGCCTTTGCATCTTTGAAATTCTCAAACTGGGCTTTTGATCATGGCATTGTTGTTAAGTTTGCATCTAATTATTATCCTCAGGGGAATGGTCTAGCTGAATCCTCTAATAAGAACCTGTTGACTGTTATCCGAAAACTGTTAGAGAGGAACCCAAAGGATTGGCATACCCAGCTTAGGTTTTCTCTTTGGGCCGATCGTACTCGGGTTAAGTCCTCCATTGGTACCTCTCCTTATCATTTAGTATACGGTCTGGAACCAGTTTTCCCTATCCAGCTCAAAATCCCAACTCTGCAGTTTATCAACTGGTTTTATGACGAAGGGGATAGAAGGGAAGCGAGGTTAGCTGAATTATTGCATCTTGAGGAAAAACGGGATAATGCCCTTGAAAGATTCGCCAAACATCAGGGGGTAGTCAAGTGATGGTTTGACAGGAGAGCTAAGGTCAAAGCCTTTAGGATTTCTGACCTTGTTCTGTATTGGGATAAGCCGCATGATCAGAAGGGTAGCCATGGTAAGTTTGATAGATTATGGCTTGGTCCTTACCAGATTGCTGAAATTCTGGGAGATAATGCCTTCCGTCTGAGGACTCTCACGGGAGAGGACATGCCACTGCCTGTTAATGGGCAGTATCTTAAACATTATTTCCAGTCTTGAGCTGTTCTCAGCTCTTTCCCTTGTAAATAGTTAGTTAGGTTGCTTTCTTTGCTTGTTTGTTTGTTTTGGTTCGGGTGGGTTTCCCTTTCGCTTTGCTGGTTTTGTTTGGTTAATGTAGGTCTGCTTTGGTTTGTTTGTTTTTCTTTGCATTGCTCTTGCTTTTGGTCTTACCTCCTTGTGGGATTGTGGGTGCATCTGTATGATAATGGTGGCAAAACAGGTCCAATGTTTCTGATATTTCCCTTACAAACTTTAATCTTTTTTCCAGAATGTTATGGTATGAATTTCGTTGCCTATGTCACTTGTCCTTGTGGTAAGGCGAAGATTTTTTGGTCACTCTGCACAGGAATGTATTGGGGTCTTATACCTTTAATCTTTAAATATACCTGAAGTCGTAAAAGGTCCTTATAAGGTCTGGACAGGTGAAAAATCTTTTTCTGCTCTAGTGCCACTGTGGTTCTCAGCCCTGAGTGTGAACTTCACTGTTCACAGGTTGAATAAGTTGAGTAAAAAGAAATATTCGTATAAAATACAAAAAAAGAAAAAAAAGAAAAAAGAGAAGAAGCAAAAGAAAAGAAATGGATATTGAAAATCTTGAGGTTCGAATTCAACTCATTAGGGGGATCTAAATATCCCTACCGGGGCTATCAACGCCTGGCTGGCAGTAGGGCTATGTTCAGGAGGATCACAGCGATAACCTCGTCGGGGCTATGGACGCCTGACTGGCAGTGAGGCTCTATCCAGGTTACTTTTAGGGTCAGAATCTTTACGTAGCCTGTTCATACCAAGTCTGGTTCTTTGCAACTGAAGGTGGGTAATATATGCACCTGCACACACTTGGACCCTGGTATAGGAATGTCTGAATGTCTGGGAGTTTTTTGCTTTAACTTAAAGGTGGCGGACCGAGTTGAAACGAGTTGGGTTCATATTCCGGTTTGTCATGAAATGCTCAGGAGAATTTCCCCAAGAGGAATTAAAAGCCATTTGTTGTGCAATTTTGCACCACGCCCCAGAGTGGGGGACCCCCTTGCTTCTTTGTGTCTCTGACCTTTGATTTTATTGGATTTATCATTTTGGGGTCTTGACATGTTGGTTTTGCTGGCTTCGCCCTTGCCTTGGGGTTGATATTGATTGAAATTCAGTTTTTGGCCAAGTCCGGGTTTTCACCTAGATCCAAGATTTTCCGCCTCTGGCGGATTTCTCCGGCCCCGGTTCTTTGTCCGTCTCTTGCCGGATTCTCCGATTCCGGGTTTTTTCCTAACTTCGGGATTTTCCGGTCCAGTCGAATTTTCCCGGATTCCGTCAAAATCCCGATCTTCCTGATTTCCCCGGTTTCTGCATTTCCGCGGAATCAGTGTCTCCGCGCATTCTGAAATTCCACTTGGGGCACGGGTTTCCGGACTTGTCAGAAAGGTCTTTTCGCGCATTAATGGCTGAGGTATCTTGGTTCAGACGGGTATAAGGGCGAATTTAGGGCATTTTCTGATTCATTCCAACTTCGATTGCTTCCTTGTTTTCTGCTCTGGCGATTCAGAACTTTCGTTTGAGCTTGGAGGTTTGATCTTGGTTTGTTTGCGAGTGGATTGCTTGAGTGTTGATGTCAGTATCTCGTTGCTTGGACGTGTTGTCATGTGGATTGATTTTCAAAGCTCGATTTCTGCTCGTCTTGATCCATGGTATGTATTCGTCGCCCTTTCGTTAGCTTGCATGGTGATTTGGGGTTTTCTTGTACTGGGCATTGTTGAATTTTGGGGTCGGCTCATGTTTTGACTTTGGGTGCCGTATTTATTCAGTCGGTTTGATCCATTTTTTTTATTGAAGCCCATCTCTCGTGCCCTATGAGTTCCGTTTATCCGCTTGATTGCATATTTACACTTTAGACAGAATTCTGGGTCGTGTTGCTTGATTGTTTTGGGTGCGGGATGTGTTACCGTGCGAATTTAGGGTTTTCTCGGTGTTTCGGTTAAAGCGATGATTTGATCCTGTGTTTGAATGACTTTCGCCTCGTTTTATGTTGGCTTCCCCGTCCTGTGAGGATTAGAGGGCTTCTAGGTAAATCCCGAACTGATATTTTAACCCTAAAAGCTTGCTCTGGTTTTAATGGCGGATATGTGGTTGTTCGATTTAGGGCATCGTCATTTTAGTATGGGATCCCTCCTTTGAGTGCTTCTGAGTGTTGGAACCCTTTGCATATTCGAGTCTGGTGATTGTCGTCGGTTTTGGGTTCATTCGAGCTTTGATATTGAAGATCTTGTGGTCGCTCCTGTTTTAGTGCGCGTTTTGCCATTTTTCGGGTTTTCGAGGCTGTCGCGAAATTTTCGGTCTCCCGGATTTTCCCGGTTTCCTTTTATTCCGCGGACAGGGTTAATTTCCGGTGCATTTGATGCTGTCCGGGAAACTCCGTCCCATTCGGATTTTTCTGGATTTCCTGTTTGATTGCATTCTGTTGTATATTTCGATGAGAGGATTGATGGAGTGATTGTTAATGCCTATTTCTTGATTGCCAAAGATTAAAATTGATGATTTTCCTTTGATTTCCGAGCATATTAATGATTTACATGGCTAATAGTGCTTTGGTGGCAGGAGTCCGTCTGGGTCGGATTTCTTCGGAATTCTGCCCCGAATGTATTTTCCTGGATTATTTGATTTCTCCGGATCTCGGAAGATTGGCAATTGGCATTTGGTTTTAATGGATTTGTATGATGAATGCTAACCTTTTGGATGGATATGAGCCTAATAATTAATTTCTAATAATGATTCTTGGATGTGCAGGCTGAATCAAGCAAAGCTGCTGCTGGGAAGTCCAAAGGTGGTGCGGGGGCATCTGCAGTTTCCGAGACAGAAAAATTGAGATTAGACATGAGAAGTCAGGTCCCAGAGAGTAAGATATCCTCTGTGTGGGCAGATGTGTCCGATACCAATGTTGGTGCCTGGCGTTACAAAGAATTCAAACAGAGAACAGCTGAGAGGGACCAGTCGGCATTGAGGCAAGGGATGATGAACTCAGGTTTGGTACATGTGGCAGGGTTCCCTCCAGCAGTCCAGTGCTACGAGCTGATTTTGGAGTGTGCTAAACAGTACGCTTTCGACACACAGATGGTGGTTAGTACTGAGGGACGAGTGTTAGCGAATTTTAGTCTAGCCTCCATTGCCCGGGCCTTCAGCATGCCGGATCTCCCCTCGGTTTGCGCCCTAAACATTGACACGGCCTGCACGTATTATGAGAACGAGCCAGTCAAGGCTCAACAACTTATCAACTCATGGCTTGAGAAGCCCAAGTCTCACCACTCTAAATTGCCCAAACAGTTGCACAGGGTGAAGTTCAGGCCAGATATTTATGATGCCATCACACTGTTGAGCAGGGTGGCCGGACTCAAAACTGCCGGGGTATTGGAAAGTTGGATGGTCCATGTGATCACCAAGATAGGCCAAGGAACGAATTACCACTGGGCAGGACTTATCAGTGCAGAAATAGATAGGCAACTGAGGAATGTTTTGGAAGGAAAGAAGTTTACCATGTCCTCCTTTGTTATATATATACTGGCCATCTCCTATCCCTACAAGGGACTGACTCCGGCAGGAACTATTGGACAAGACATTATCTATGAGGTCTATCCGGAATTGCACCTCGGACACGGAGATTATAGGAGGGCCAATGATGCCTTCACTATGCACATTACCCGGACCCTTCAGAATGCGGAGCACATTAGATTGTCCGATGGGGCTAAGGGGTTGATTAAGAATTATGGGGCCTGGTTCATCCAGTTCCCCACTTTCACTTATCTCCGGATTGATGGATGCCCCGTTGCTCCCTACAGATTGCCCAGGTATCCCACTGACCACATAGTGCTACTGGAGGTCGTAAGACAAATTTGTGAATTCGATACGGTGGTCAAGAGGGAGAAACATAAAACTGGTTTTGGAGGTGACTTCCCTCTTGGGATTGGCGTGGATGTGATGTGTCCTTCCATTCAATCAGCTCACACTGCAGGTGAGGAATTGGCCGCCTATGGATTCTCTTTCCATTCAAAGAGAATGAATTTTGACATCACCGGAGGGGCACAGAAAAGGGCTACCCGGGAATACAGGCACAAAGAGGACTTGGAGGACTACTGGGTCAACATCAAGGATGACCTTGATGCACGAAGGAAAAGGTATTCCCGGCTGCCAGTTGAGGCAATTAGGCAGTACAATGTGAAGCTGATTCCAGATCAGCTGGAGGATGATGGAAAACTGGTCCAGGACCATGTCTATGAGCCCATCAAGGATAGGTCAGCAGCGGATATTGATTGGAATGAGCCTGAGGTGACAGAGTTGGAGGACTTAATGGCTCCAGCGCTAAAATTTACCTTTGCTTGGATCAAACATGAGGTATGGGTATTGGAAAATGCCAATGTACCCTTCACTTTCGACCTGATGGGGAATCTTAACCCCATGTCCACCTCTGAAGAGTCCGGGGAAGAAGACCCCAAGGGGAAAACAGCCAAGGCCTCTCCTTTCAAAATCAAGGTTAGAAGCCCTAAGGGGACTCAACCTGCAGCAAAAAGGAAACCTATTGGCAAACGCAGGTGGAAGACCCTGACTATCAGCAGGTCCTCGGACGAGGAGGAGGCGGAGAAAGCTGAGGAGGAGGATGTTCCTCCACCGCCCAAGAAGGCCAGAACTACAAGGGCGGCGAAGAAGAAAGGCCAAACGACTTCGGAAGATGAGCCTCCAGTTGTGGATGTAGAAAGCTCCGGAGGGGAGAAGACCAAAGTATACATTAGAAAATCTAGAACTCCTTCCCCAAAGGATGCCGCACAGCCAACTGACTTTTCTCCAATATCGCCAGCCACTGAACAGGACAAGCCTGTCTCTCCTCCACAGGGTGTAACAGAGCCGGTAAATCCGGATGAGCAGGAAATCAGCGGAGAGGCAGAGCCGTTTAAAGAAGGGGCATTATTCAGTGAGGCTGCCGAGCTCGAGGTAGAGACAGAAGAAAGGCACACTTCTCCCTTGGTGCAGTACGAGGACTCTCCGGAGAGTGAGAAGGGCCGCGGATCGCCAGAACCAGAGAAAAGCATCCCCGCTGGAACTCCATCGCCGGTGCTTCCTGAGTTGGGATTTGAGGAGACGGACCAAGGTGAACAACCTCCAGAGAAAGATGATGACAAGGCAACAGAAGAAGAAGAAGTCGAGGTGGTGGTAGCAGAAGAGGAGAAAGCCACAGAGGACCCGGGGAAAACTGACACAGAAGGAATCCGGATAGACCCAGCAGCCCCGGACTGGTTAGAAAAAGAAATAGCGAGGAAGAAACAGGTGATAGTGGAGGACACTCCTCTCGACTGGGATGCAATGTTATCTCAGATTGGAAAGGGGAAAAAGAAGAAGGCCGCTAGGATAATTTCCCGGGTGGAAAGGGATGAGGTGCATAACCGTGTAGTCCACATCGCCACCCCTGTTGCAGATAAAACAAGAGATGAGGTAGTAGGCCAGGATTACAGTGTCCAAACCATTAACCTTGGGCCAGCTTCCCTAGAACAAGACATTGAGGAATTCGAGGGGTCAAGTGCTGTGATTCTGGATAGGTTGAAGAAGGAGACTCAGACAAAGAGAGAATTGAAAAGGGAAAATGAAAGGTTGAGGAAAAGCTTAGAAGAGGTCATGAAACCTCTACAGTCCCTCCATCCGTCCTCCTCTTCTACTCCCGGATTTCTGCCGAAGGAAACAATTTCTGGCATAGAGAAGATGAAGGCTTCCACACAAGCTGCCATAGACTGGTTGATGAGTGTTCGGACACAAGGGGATGAAGCTATTAAGGAGATCCTGTCTGTTGGCAAGGATGCAGTCCAAGGAAAAGAGCTGATGGAAAGCATCCTTTCTCAGGATAAGAATGATGTTGATTCCCTGCTGCTGAAGACAAAGATTATTCTGGGGCATGGCAGGGAACAATTGGGCAAGGATGGAATTCTTCCCTCTTCCAGGTTGGATGAACCATGGGAATGGTTCGAAGCATTACAGATCAGGCAGGGAGCCCTGAAAAAGATACAGAAACAAAGAAAAGCCATTGATGCCGACCTTACTGCAATCTATGATGGTTGCATTGCATTTTTTGAGTGATGACAGGGAGGAATAAGATGGCTCCTAAGTACCTGAGTTTGGATCAATTGAAGGAATGGTGGCATGAGGTTTATGCCCCGGATTCTGATGAGGTTGTCACTGGCCATATGCTTGATGATGCGGCTACATATTTGGCAGTGATAGATAGATACCTGACCAGCAGAAAGGATTGGAAGGGGACCATTGAGCGGTCCAATGAAGGGATTGAGTCAATTAAATGCCGGCTCAAAGTTTTGCCATTGCCACCTGTTGCTGAGTTGGAAGGAGTTTTCTTGAGGGTCCAAGGGTCACCAGCGCGGAGGAAAGACAAAGGAAGTGGCAATTAAGGTTTATCTCGAGATTTGTGCTTCCCTATTATCATAGGGCATGCATTGGACCGGACTTCCTTGGAAACTATGCCTTGGCCGACTTGGATGATGGCATTGAATGTGTGCCTTAGTTTGTTTCCTTGGCCGACCTGTTTTGGCGGTTTTTATTTTTTGTAAAATGTTTGGCTGGGCCGACATGTTCTAAAAAATTTGATAAATAGGCATTTTTGCCTTATTGTAAGGGACAGTTCAGAAGATTTTGATAGTAGAGATTAGCAAGAGCAATAGTTAGAGTTTTAGAATTTCTTAAAGCAGATATCATATTCAGAACAGTTGAATTGTTGCAGCATTTGATGATTAATACAATTGAAGGCATTGTGGTTTTCCTGGTGAAATCCTTTGTGTTACCTCATCTTGCATGGTTCTTTTGTTCTATCTTTTACATTGCTTGAAGATCTAGGGTTTATTATTCAGAAATAAATTAGTTTAGTTGGATAAATGATGTATGTGATTTCATATTTGGAATGTCGGTAGCTATCTTTGGTCTATACTCCCAGTAACTATCTGATTGTAGTAGGCTGGTGAAGTCAACCTGGACCATATATATTCAAATGTGCTTAAGTTCGGTTGTAGATGCAAGTCTATGATTTGAAAATTTATACTCCTCAGAAGATTGCACTGTTCTTGTAAAGATTGCCTTGTGGGTCGAACAAGAATTGGTTATTTGAGATAGGTCCATTCCAAATATATGTCATTTGCATTGCTTGTCTGTTCAGTAATTTAGATTTTATTACCTTCCCTGCATCCCTATCTTTTGCAATTTCTTCATTATTCGGTTAGATTTAGGATTCAAGATCATCATATTGTTAGATCTGATAAATTGAAAAGGTTCAGTTTGCTTGTAGTAAGGTCCGATTGTGATTACCAGCAATTTCACATTTCATCTGAGTTGTTTTATGCATTGTTATGACCTAACACCCGAGAGACCTTGGGGTGATTTTCAGTAATTCATTATTGGAGATTACCTTTCAAGAGAGATAGGATTTTGTATTCTGTCTGAGTTGTTGCTGTGCAGAAAACACCATCAACACAATCTAATTAAGACACACATGAAAGATTTTCAGAAATAGAACAAAACACAAAGACAAATTGAACACCAGATTTACATGGGAAAACCCTATCAGGAAAAAACCCACCACACCAAGCTAAATATCTTTGTATTACAGTAACAAATAAATTACATACAATCAGAAAGACAACTCTCTGGTGTTAGTCACAATAGCTTTTCTCACTTGTTCATTAGTTACAAATAATGCTATCATCACATCCAATTCAAAACCACTATTTCTCAAATCAGAATCGTTCTGCTTTTATTTTATTCACATTCTAATTTTATCCTCTGTGCATCCTTATCTGCCATTGCCAATCATAGACAGTTTCCACTTGAGTGTTGATTTTTCCATGCATTCTGTTCAGCTCCAACATCACAACAGTTGCAAAAATCTAACTGCCATCCATTCAAAAATTGCTTCCTCTGATTGGTCCATGAGATGCCACATAGGATGGTGGCACAGTCAAAGGGGGTCAAACTTTGTTGGCATATCAGTGAGACAATAATAGTGTCTCCCCGATGCCACAAAGTCTTCATATCGATATCGCCAAGAGTCCCAATAGTCGACAAGTCATTATAACGAAAGCCATAAGTCATACCGAATCTACCGATATCCATTTCATTCCTATCGGCAAGAGTTTCTCTTATCGGCGAGACTCATATCAAACTCAGAGAAACCATCGGCAAGACATACTGATCTCGCCGAGCCCTCATATCGAAATCTTCAAGTCATGTTGGTGTGAGCCATTTGGCATGACTATCGCTCTTCGGTGAGACGCCATACCGATAGACAAAGCTTCCAACGAAAGATCTACCATTTTCACTAAGATTTCATAGCGAACATCCCATGTCACCCCGAATGTCACGTACTATTGTCAAGACTCATGTCTTTTTTTGTGACATTTCATCGAGCTCCATCATGTCTTACCGAGTCGATGAGACTGCTCTTCATCGTTGGGACCTTTCATCGAGCATTACCAAGTCTTACCGAGTCGGCAATACTTAAGCCCTTCACTAGGACGTTTCTTCGAGTGCCCAAAGTTAACCCGAAGACTGTTGGCATGACTTATCCAAGTCACCAAGACTTCTCAGCAAAGTATTTTTGTCACCGTGAAGGCACCACAAGGATACTCCCGTCGGCGAGACTTTCTAGTTTCGTTGAGACCTCTCCCCAATGACTAGATGCTGTCAGTGAGACTTTCACCATTTGCTGGGACTTCTCCCCAACACTTGTGAGTTAGCCCGATAAGATCAAATTGTCACCCAGAGATCTCCATTCGCCAAAAGGTCATGCCGAACATAGAAAGTCATAGTGATAGACTTGTCAGCAAGACATCAACCCTGTCACAACAATATGAACATTTCAAGAGCTTCAAAACAGTTAGTCGGCCAGACATGAACAATGTCACAATGACTTTTCCCTTCAGGAGCTCCATGTCAATAAGGATTGAGGCACATATTCCAACAACTACCACATTTTCCATACATTTCTACCAAAGCATTTTATCAATCTACTCACTTCCTTGCTGCTATGGATAAAAGCCTAAAATAGGTGTTTTCCAAAAAACTATGGATGCTTGGAAAAAATCTTTCAAAGCATAATAGTAAGCAATAGCATAGACAAGACAGTGAGTAGTTTGAAAAAATTCTTTGAAGAAATGTGGTCTCATGGTGATGGAATGTCATTCCATCACAATGAGACCACATTTCTTTGAGGCATTTTTTCAAATAGCTCACTACCTTTTCTATGCTACCACATTTTCCATACATGTCTACCAAAGCATTTTATCAAACTATTCACTTCCTTGTTTCTATGGCTAAATGCCTAAAATAGGTGCTTTCCAACAAACTATGGATGCTTGGAAAAAATCTATCAAAGCGTAATAGTAATCAATAACATAGACAAGATAGTGTGTGGTTTTAAAAAATGCCTTGAAGAAATGTGGTCTCATGGTGATGGAATGCCATTCCATCACCATAAGACCACATTTCTTTGAGGCATTTCTTCAAACAGTTCACTGCCTTTTCTATGCTACCATATTTTCCATACATGTCTACCAAAGCATTTTATCAAACTACTCACTTCCTTGCTACTATGGCTAAAAGCCTAAAATAGGTGCTTTCAAAAAAACTATGGATGCTTGGAAAAAATCTATCAAAGCATAATAGTAAGCAATATCATAGTCAAGGAAGTGAGTAGTTTGAAAAAAATCCTTGAAGAAATATGGTCTCATGGTGATGGAATTTCTTTCCATCACCATGAGATCACATTTCTTTGAGGAATTTTTTCAAACAACTCACTTCCTGAAGAATATAAACCAAGCCTTTAGCCAAAATTTCCCTCCAAATTCTTTTTAGGGTCCTCATCCTCATGCTCAATTTACCAATCCATGGAACCTTCCACCTTTTATTCCACTTGTTTATGTCCCCACCCATCCCTCTTCATGTTAGGATCACCCTCTATCTCATAACCAAGACCACACTATACCATCCACCCCATCCCAACATAATACCAGAGAGAAGGCAATGAGCTGTTTGAAAAAATGCCTCAAATAAGTGCAGTCTCATGGTGATGGAATGCCATGATAAATTTGTTTGTAATGAAATTCCATCACCATAAGACCACATTTCTTTGAGGCATTTTTTCAAACAATTCACTGCCTTCTCTATGCTACCACAATTTTTGTACATGTCTACCAAAGAATTTTATCAAATGGTTCACCACCTTGCTACTATGGATAAAATCATAAAACAAGTGCTTTCAAACAAGATATGGATAGGGAAAATAGTAAGCATGATAATTCGAAATATATAGTTCAATAAGTACTGAATTTTTTTTTCATTATCTCATACATTGTAAGCCATGATGTGCATCACTATTGTAGTTTCCATGATTGAATAATTTATTGTTTTATTTTTAGATGTTGGAAGAAAATACACCTCCACATGTTCATAGGGAAATGGAGCTTGCTATTTCTTATGCTATAGACTCCTCGATGCCTCTCATGGAGGTATGAGGTAGATTACTAAATTTCAATTTACATTCATTGTTATAGCTGTTAGTTAGTGAAAAATCAAACCATTATTGATTCGTAGTTTAATTTCTCTTTGGATGGTTTCTATAGGGCTTCAACGTACCACAACATGGGCATATGCATATTTCACTCGAGGAGAGTGATCCTGATCTAGTGGTGGTAAGTGATTATTTTGTTAAATATATCATTTTATATAATTTAATTTCTATATTTTAATGTCTTTACTTGTTATTGTAATAGATAAATCTTGACTGGGAACTAAACCCTAGGTGGAGTAATAGAAGCACTCCTCAACCTCAGAGTAAATGAGTGAAAAACTTATTGCCATCTGGTTGAAAAGAAAAGGGAAAGAGTTTATTTCGAGAGCATCGAGAGCAACAAATTTTGGCTAAAAGCCTAAAATAGGTGCTTTCCAACAAACTATGGATGCTTGGAAAAAATCTATCAAAGAGTAATAGTAAGCAATAACATAGACAAGATAGTGTGTGGTTTTAAAAAATGCCTTGAAGAAATGTGGTCTCATGGTGATGGAATGCCATTCCATCACCATAAGACCATATTTCTTTGAGGCATTTCTTCAAATAGCTCACTGCCTTTTCTATGCTACCATATTTTCCATACATGTCTACCAAAGCATTTTATCAAACTACTCACTTCCTTGCTACTATGGCTAAAAGCCTAAAATAGGTGCTTTCAAAAAAACTATGGATGCTTGGAAAAAATCTATCAAAGCATAATAGTAAGCAATATCATAGTCAAGGAAGTGAGTAGTTTGAAAAAAATCCTTGAAGAAAAATGGTCTCATGGTGATGGAATGTATTTCCATCACCATGAGACCACATTTCTTTGAGGAATTTTTTCAAACAACTCACTTCCTGAAGAATATAAACCAAGTCTTTAGCCAAAATTCCCCTCCAAATTATTTTTAGGGTCCTCATCCTCATGCTCAATTTACCAATCCATGGAACCTTCCACCTTTTATTCCACTTGTTTATATCCCCACCCCTCCCTCTTCATGTTAGGATCACCCTCTATCTCATAACCAAGACCACACTATACCATCCACCCCATCCCAACATAATACCATAGAGAAGGCAATGAACTGTTTGAAAAAATGCCTCAAATAAGTGCAGTCTCATGGTGATGGAATGCCATGACACATTTGTTTGTAATGAAATTCCATCACCATAAGACCACATTTCTTTGAGGCATTTTTTCAAACAGTTCACTGCCTTCTCTATGCTACCACAATTTTCGTACATGTCTACCAAATCATTTTATCAAATGGTTCACCACCTTGCTACTATGGATAAAATCATAAAACAAGTGCTTTCAAACAAGATATGGATAGGGAAAATAGTAAGCATGATAGTTAGAAATATATAGTTCAATAAGTACTGAATTTTTTTTTCATTATCTCATACATTGTAAGCCATGATGTGCATCACTATTGTAGTTTCCATGATTGAATAATTTATTGTTTTATTTTCAGATGTTGGAAGAAAATACACCTCCACATGTTCATAGGGAAATGGAGCTTGGTATTTCTTATGCTATAGACTCCTTGAGGCATCTCATGGAGGTATGAGGTAGATTACTAAATTTCAATTTACATTCATTGTTATAGTTGTTAGTTAGTGAAAAATCAAACCATTATTGATTCATAGTTTAATTTCTCTTTGGATGGTTTCTATAGGGCTTCAACGTACCACAACATGGGCATATGAATATTTCACTCGAGGAGAGTGATCATGATCTAGTGGTGGTAAGTGATTATTTTGTTAAATATATCATTTTATATAATTTAATTTCTATATTTTAATGTCTTTACTTGTTATTGTAATAGATAAAGCTTGACTGGGAACTAAACCCTAGGTGGAGTAATAGAAGCACTCCTCAACCTCAGAATAAATGAGTGAAAAACTTATTGCCATCTGGTTGAAAAGAAAAGGGAAAGAGTTTATTTCGAGAGCATCGAGAGCAACGAATTTTGATTCCAGAGCCCTTTTTTGTATGCCTATATGACATTTTTGTAATATTTTGTATTGCATATATTTGACATTGTATGCTTATATGGAATTCTCGTAAGCCTATATGGCTATTTTGTATATATTTTATACTTATATCAACATATATTGGTGTATGCCTACATGGCTATTTGGTTAATACAAATATTTATTATCGATGGTGTCCATATTTGTATTATAAACCCACAATTCAATAGATATGAGTTACGTGTATTCAAGTGTATGCTTTACAACTTACAAGTATACTTTTTGACTTACATGTATTCCAATGTATACTTTGTGACTTACGTGTTTTCATACATATACCTTGTATTCATGCATATACTTTGTGTTAATGTGTATACTATGTATTCATGTGTATACTTCAAGGCTTATGTGTATTTGAGTACTTGTGCTTCACTTATTAACATGTATGCTTGACTTATTCATGTGTATACTTATTAATTGGTTAGCCCTAGAATTGCTCATTGTTGTCCTTCATGGTTTGTCTTGAATATTTATTGATTGATGCTAAACAACTTTATTAGCTGATGCTAAAAAACCTCAATATTTCTAGGAATACTAGTAGAGTCACAAATTACAAAATTGCAGAAATTGGAAAGAAAAGGTTAACTATAAATAAATGCACTAATTATTAACTTGATAATTTCTTAAGAATGAGTATAATATATATATATATATAGAAATGAGCCTTCTAGAATGGCAACTGCCAACTAGAAAATAGGCATGCAACTCCATGCAAGATTGCACAACTAAGCAATCATTATCCTAAAAATATAGCAAATGGAAAAAATATCTAAAGGAATATTTTAGGTAGAATGTTGTACACTACCATTTTCATAATCAATGGCTTGTTTCCATGCTCGCTCCCCAACTGTCCACCAAATTTTTTTAAGAAACCACATTGATATATTTCTAGGTCCATCAGATTGATGGATATAAATCTACCCAAAGCATTCCCAATACTTTGAAAGTAGTAATCCACCCAAAATTGCAAGGGGAGATAAGGAAAATGAACCCACATAGGCATAATTGAATAAAAAATAGTTCACCCTTCACAGCTTGGTGAAACCATTTCCAAAATTAGAAGATCTTAAAGATAAAGAAGAATTGTGATCTATATAATATAGAATTAGTACCCACCTTGATCACTACAAAATTTTCAACCATGGGCTTATCGTTCTTTTTCAAGTTTGGTAAGAAATATTATTTAAGCTCCTTGAGCAATGTATTTCCTAGTGCTCCCTTGTTCTTACATATCTCAATTCAGTTTAATTCAAAGAGTTCTATCAAATGCTTTGTTTGAAAGAAAAAAACATGTTTTCAATTGGTATTCTATGAGATGTTTCATAAAAAGATTCTAAAATATTTAATCTTTTGATTGGAACAACTCAATTAACCAAAGGATACATAATCTTCACAACAATTGCAAAACATAATATTCATAGTAGATGATGAGCAGTTAACTTCTTGACACATTATCATACAAACATTTATCTTGAATAGTCTTTAAATATTTTCATAGCATAATCCTCACAGTACAAAATGAATTGTTATGTTCTTCATCCATCACCATATAAATGTACATCGAAAGATGTATATGTCAAATTTTTGCAATATTATTTCATGTATAGGAAATGGACTTGGGAGAAAGCTTTATAATTTATAATACAAATAAGAAATCAACTTGGGTGAAAACTTTATTAATCACACCAAATAATAGATGTATGTGGGAGCATCACGTGTTTCTCCTAGACTCCAATTTCCAAGCATAGCAAATCATTTCAATGAAAATGAAAAAATTATTAACAACCAAGGTTGTTAATTGAGGACAAAATAAAATGTTTTCAAGTTCCACCATTGAACGCATTTTCAATTGTTCATATATTGTTGTAAGGGGAAGGAGGATAATTAAAAAATGTCTTGCCCTTGCTAGACTTGAGGATGATCATATGCTTTTGGTGTGGAAAACTCAGACTTTTCAACTGTCGTGTGAATGTTTCTCTTTTCAATTTTTTTGCATGTCATCATAAGGGATTGAGCTTGTTGAACATAGCTTAGAGTGATTCAACATGTTTGGGTGTGAAGGAGGATCATTACTAGTGTAAACGGGCCTATGCAAACATGTTAGAACAGTCTGTTTGGTCACACGAGTTGTAGAATGAAAGTTGCACCACTTTGTAACTTTACACTACTTGTATTTGACACTTTTTCCATCAAGTGAAAATTGGACACCATGAGAAAATGATTTTGAGATAACAAAACTAGAGAGACTTTATTTTAGGGGGGTACAACATGATCCTGTAGGCTCAAATGAAGAGTTACTAAGCATCACAGTTTCTGAGTAATATCCCATCAAATATTGTAGCCATTTTGCACTTTGGACTCTTAAGGGATCGAGTTGGTTGAACATAGCTCAAAATGATTCGGCGTGTTTGGGTGTGAAAGAGGACCATTCCTAGCATAAACACACCCATACAAATGTGTTGGAATAGTCTATTTGGTCACACGAGTTGCAGAATGAAAGTTGCACCACTTTGCAACTTTACACTGCTTGCATTTGACACTTTTTCCATCAAGTGAAAACTGGACAACACGGGAAAATGAATCTGAGATAACAAAAATTGAGAGATTTTATTGTAGAGGGGCCCAACATGATCCCGTAGGCTCAAACAAATAGTTTGTAAGTGTCAAAATTTCCAAGTAATAGCATATCAAAGATTGCAACCATTTTTCACTTTGGACCCTTAAGGGATTGAGCCAGTTGAACTTATCTTCGAGTGATTTGGCATGTTTTGGTACAAAAGAGGACCATGCCTAGTGTAAAAATACCCATCCAGATGTATTGGAATAGTTTGTTTGGTCACATGAGTTGTAGAATGAAAGTTGCACCACTTTGCAACTTTACACTACTTGCATTTGACACTTTTTCCATCAAGTGAAAACTGGACACCATGAGAAAATGACTCCAAAATAAAAAAACCAAGAGATTTTATTGTAGATGGGCCCAACATGATCCTATAGGCTTATACAAAGAGTTCTTCAATATCACAGTTTTTGAGTAATAGCCTGTCAAAGATTGCAACCATTTTGCACTTTGGACTCTTAAGGGATCGAGCTGGTTGAACATAGCTTAGAGCGATTCAACATGTTTGGGTGTGAAAAATGACCATGTCTAGTGTAAACATACCCATCTAGATGTGTTGGAATAGTCTATTTGGTTGTAAGGCCCCACCTCATATGTGCCTATTACAAACTTAATTCGTTATATGCTTTTCTTAAGTTGATGATTAGATATATTATGAATGATAAGGTGATCCTTTGGCAATATTCTAGCATTTAATTTTGACATTGTGTTTTATTTTCACTACCATGAAGGTAGAATACACTCGTATACTATGGAATACAAATTGAAATTTAAATGGATTATATTCTCGAGGAACTTTATTGCTCCCTACCCCTTCATTATGGTACTCAACAACATTGTTTCCATTCCCTTGTAATGCTCAAAGATATCTTCCTTTCTATGTCTCCATTTACTTAAGAGATCATAGTAACACAAAGAATAAAGGAAACATAGGTACATGGGTAAGAATATCAAAGCTCCTTAAATAACTTTAGTTAAACTTTTTTAGTTGGTATCCTGAGTTCAACTCTTCACTTCCTTCATTCTAGTTGATACAAAAAAAAAATAGAATAAATTTAATTCCAATTTTTTTTCTTAATATTCCAACATCCCTCAGTTCCATGCAAATGATGGAAGGATAGAAAGAATGGGGCTGATGGTGGAACCCACATCCATGGCTCACAAACGTTCAACACAGGCGGTGAATTGGGGGCCTAAGGGACAAATTACTCACCTCGTCATTTTAATTCCTGGAATAAGAATGATACAACAGAGAATATACTACCTTGGTTATCTGTGTGGTGATTAGAGCTAAGAAATTGGTTCTCAAGGATATGAGGGCTCTTGCAGTCATGGACCAAATCCATCAATTAGCTAGGACGTTGAATGTTAATATTACAATTTTTTATTTATGGTAATCACGTACCTAATCTGGTAGTTGGGATTGTGGGGTGATTTAATGCTCAACGCAAAGCTTATCCTAGGCTCATCTATATAGGAGTCAGCTTGCAAGAAAATTTTAGTGCTTATTATATACACTGATTGGTCAAACTTGTAGAGAAGCCATATAGCACAATTTAATTCTTGGTTGATTGTATTAGAATTAATTTTGAAGGTGTGGAGATTTAGTCAGACATTGTTGTTTCTAGAGAATCCACACAACTGTTGCAAGGATGAAAAACATAAATGTCATTTCCTTATTTTAGATTCACAATCTAAAAGTAGATGTAGAATTTAACCTATACTGTTTCTTGAGCCACTCGTTTCTAAGTGCGAGACAAGGTAATTGTTGTCTTCTCATGAGTATTTTAATAGTAATAAGATAAAGTTGTCATCAGGAGTCATATGAGGATTCATTTTGGGTATAGAATTAAATTGGAAACTAGACCCTTGGGTATGTGTAGGATCATCATGGAAAAAAAGGCCCTTAAGTGGCAAAAAATATAGAAAAATCATAGTTAGGCAACTTGACATAAAAATTTGAATAGGTTATCTATATTATCTCAAAAATATGTAAGAATAGAATCTATAGAAAATTGAATGTAGTTTTTAAACTACTAGGTTTTAAAAAAAATCTATTTGGTGAAAATTTAAAATTTCAATGCAGAGTACTTAAATTTGGGGAAAAAATAAGTAGGTGTCTGTTTGACCACCTAACCACAATAAAATTATAATATTTTTTATAATATTTTAGATATAAGTAGAGGACTCATGTTCAGATGTGATACATATTTTTTTGTAAATTTTTTCCAAGAAAATAATTAATTATGATTTTTTTTTTACAACTTTTGAAAAATATAAAAACTTGTATGTTTGACCACTTTAACTTGATCAAAACTTCATGAAATTCATTTTTTTTAATCCTATAGTATGTGAAGCGTAGAATGTGATAGATGTTTAGGATTCAAAAAATGTGATAACGTTTGAAAGCTATAGATGTTTTTCAATTAGCCTATCAATCAGGACTTTAGTCATAATTGAAATAGAAAATGAATAATAATAATTTAATAAATTCAAAGAAAAACATAATTTATATTGGTGGAAAGTTGAGAATCTCCTTTAAAAACCCTTTTTGTTTCATCAATTTTGGGTAAAAAAAAATCGTTACCCACATACCCTACACATACCCATCATATCGCCACTTTTTGGCCCATCATGATCCTACACACACCCTACTATGACTATTGCTTACAACTATGTTGATTTTTCTAAGCAGAGTCTTAATAATGGCGCGTGTAATTAGCACTTGGTTATCATCATAACATTAGTTATGAATAATCATAACAAAGGAAATAATAATGTTTTAGTCACTTAAGCCATCATAAGCGTGATTTCTCCCTTAACTGAAGATATTTCACTTTCCTTGTAAAGGCGTGGAGATGAAGCAAAGAATAATTTTTAAAAAAAAATCAAGAAAAGGTAGATGTTGTGCCCACTTCATAATAGTTTGGGTTTCCATAATCTCTTTTAAGAAGAGAATTTGAAAGCTAAGGGCTAAAAGATTAAAAAGATAAGTATCTAATTTCTAAGAGATTAATTTAATATCCTTAAGTTTCTTTTTACTTATTTAAAATGTTAAGTTAATTTATATAGAATTACAATCTTACTTATTCACTTAGGGATTTAAACTTATTTCTCAAAAAAAAAGAATTTAGTAATTTAAAAATATAAAAGTCACTTTATTCACGGGTAAGTTAGAATTCTAAATAAATACAATAATTAAGAATGTGAATTATCTTATTTAAAAATAATAATTATTTTAGATTTTATGGTTAATTATTTTGGGTTTACAATTGTTATCATGTATTTTTTTCTATTATCAAAGATTGATTGTAATACATTGATTTGGGTTTTTGGGAATGAAAATTCAAGTTTGAAATATGATGAAATTTTTCGAGTAAACCCTTCATCCTTGTTAATGGAGTCAAACACTCATTGAAATATCATAACAATTAAGTAAAATAAATAAAGTGTTGTGACTATGTTAGATCCACATTAGGATATGGGCATGGAAAATTCAATGAGTGTTTCACCTCTAGCAAACCCAATTTAGCCTAATGGGTGTTGTACAAAACCCTTAAGCTAACTTTCATACTTGGGTTAAGTAGTGACCTTGATGTAGTGTGCGGTGAACAACTTAGTTATAACCCTCACCTCAAACTGTTAGAGTAATAATTAGCTTAACCAATGTATTAAAAAGAAAAAAAATGTTGCATTTTCTAGTGGAATTTTTTGGGTATAACATTGGTCACACGAGTTGTAGAACAAAAGTTGCACCACTTTGCAACTTTACATTACTTGCATTTGACACTTTTTCCATCAAGTGAAAATTGGACACCACGGGAAAACAACTCTAAGATAAAAAAAAATCAAGAGAGGTTATTGTAGAGGGGCCCAATGAGATCTCATAGGATCAGACAAAGAGTTTGTAAGGATCATGGTTTTTGAGTAATAGCCCATCAAAGATTGTAGCCATTTTGCACTTTGAACACTTAAGGGATCAAGCTGGTTGAACGTATCTCAAAGTGATTCGACATGTTTGGGTGTGAAAAATGACCATGCCTAGTGTAAATGTACCCATATAGAGGAATTGGAATAGTTTGTTTGGTCACACGAGTTGTAGAACGAAAGTTGCACCACTTTGACACTTTACACTGCTTGCATTTGACACTATTTCCATCACGTGAAAACTGGACACCACGGGAAAATGACTCCAAGATAAAAAGAACTAAGATAGGTTATTGTAGAAGGGCCCAACATGATCCTGTAGGCTCAGACAAAGAGTTCATAAGCATCACGGTTTTTGAGTAATAGCATGTCAAATATTGTAACTATTTTGCACTTTGGACTCTTAAGGGATTAAGCCGATTGAACATAGTTTAGAGTGATTCGGTGTGTTTGGGGGTGAAAGATGACCATGCCTAGCATAAACGTGTCCATTTGGACATGTTAGAATGGTATGTTTGGTCACAAAAATTGTAGAACGAAAGTTGCACCACTTTGCAACTTTACATTGCTTGTATTTGACACTTTTTCCATCAAGTGAAAACTGGACACCATGGGAAAAGGATTCCAAAATAACAAAAATTGAGAGAGGTTATTGTAGAGGTTCCCTACGTGATCCTGATACCTTAGATGGAATGCCCGTAACTAACACGTTCTCTAAGTAATAGGTCATCAAAGATTTCTTCCCTTTTACAATTTGGATTGTTAAGGGATTATGCTGCATGAATTACAAATGTTTGAGGGCAGCAATAAATTTCAAATTTTGGGTAAATATCATTACAAATGTTTGAGGGTAGACATGAAATTTTAGTTGAAAAACATGTGTGAAGAACTTGTGGGGTACTTGAGTTAATTTGTGTTACTTGAACACCATCTAACAAGTCATACATGCTTCTATGACTTATAAATGTGATTATTTTTATGACATGTTGACATTATTTTATGAAAAATTATGGATAAAAAATGTTTACAAATTGAACTTCTTAAATTTTTATGTGAATAGATGGTATGCTATATTGATATTAATATAAAATCATTAGGTTGATTTGTTTTAATAAATGAATTTTATATAATAAGTTAGTCAATTGGTGCTAGTTATAATAGGGATAGAATAAAAGAAGAAGAAAAATGATTGGTAACCATCAATGGTTATTACACTCACTATATTAATAATATGATGTTTATAGTAAAATGAGATTTATTTGGCAGTCCTAATTCTTATGTTTGTGCTACAATTATTTAATATGCTTCATACACCAATATGACACCCAAGTGCTTGTACTTGTAGGAACAATGTTTTCTCAAAACTATCAAGTGGTAATACAAAATTATGAGAAAAAAATCAACCTATGTGAATTCCAACATCCCACTTAAATCAAATATTGAATCAATGTGCCCCATTTTCTTGCACACAAACTTAGCTTATAAGATTCTCTCATAATAACCAAAAATAGGATTCAAGGATTCCATAGGTACTTCATTCTCATAGATCTTTTACAATGCCACTCATACATTTGAGATGCTCTTATAATGTCTACATCATAGGTGCTCATGATGAAGTTAACTTCAAATGAATAATTTGAAATTCCCTCGCTAAGCTTCACACACAATTTTATAATGTCTACGCCATAGGTGGTCATGATGACGTTAACTTCAAATCAATAATTGAGTACCATCTACTAGTCTTGGTTTTGGTATATACTTTATAACTTTATTTGGGTTTACTAGCTCCCACCTGAACAAAGAAAAGAGATTGTAAATATTAATAATCACATAATCACATAATAAATTCAAATAAACATGTGATATGTCAATAATCTAGAACTTTTGTGCTCAATTATGCAATATCTTATAACTTATCACTAGTCAATCTAGTCCATTGATTATCTTAAAAAGTAATTTTTATATAAATATCAAGCATACCTCCCATCTATCAGGATTAAACTTTAGAGGGTCCTCAAAGTAACGAAGATGAACATGAATAGAACATAACCAAACTATTACTTTCCAACCTTTTGGAAACTTGTAACCTATTATAAAAACAACACAATTTAATCTTCCACTTAGTTTACTAATCTATTGAGAATATCCTACATCATTTTCTTTACATATTTTTGAGAAAAAATAAAATACCATTGAACTCTCTATCCTTTGCCACAATTCTAAACATAAAGTGTGCTACATTTGCAAGTTCAATAACTTCATCAATCACATACATACATGATATAAACATTATATGATAGCATTGGCATCATAGCATTGACATCATACAAATTAATAAGAACCAATGTGTATACTTAATAATTAATCCAACGAACCATTTGGGTCTGCTCTACTCTTTATTGTGTTGAGCATTTCCTCATGGTTAGACTCACACACCTTCCAAAAGGTATTTTTCAAAGGTCTTCCCCCATATTTGATCAAATGAACATTAGATTCTATGAAAAGGTTCAAGTAATGAAAAATATTTCGATACATGTCAAATTCCTAAAACAACCAAACATTAACACTCTTATGTGGGTACCTTCTAAGCCATGCTCCAATAACAACAATTGAGCCTAGAGGGTATTCAATTTTTTCTCCATCTATAACTAGGGCCTCCAATTTATTTTTGGCCTCTACACAATGACACAATTAATAATATATTCCATCTTTGTTGTCTTCATTTGTAATAACTGCATAAACATGCCATAAATTGATATGTGTAGGAAATTAGATGAAATTAGTCAACATTACAAATACAATACAAAGTAAGATAATAATAGGAATTTCAAAAACTATGCAACTAGATATATTACTTGGTTGAACTAGATCTCATATGTTGTCAAAGCCAACTGATGATTCCATCTGTGTTAGTTCTAATTTTGTTGGAGGGTGATACATGTGAAGTGGGCTAAGATAACTTAACCACCATTTTTCAACCCACTCTTTTGAATCACACTCATCACAGACTTGCATTGTACATGAAGAACAAAAGCGTACCATATTCTATGTATGGATACTCCATGAAACTGCATTTGAGATAAAGAAAGAGTGAAACTCACTCAATCTTGACAGTGTACAAAAATCCTCATATGGTGCAATGTTAGTATCATCCATCAACCAAAAAATAATACAAAATAAAGAATTACCTTCATTACCTGGACACATCGAAGCATTACACCACTCGACGATTGATTTTTCATCTATCAACTTTGCATTATCTTTATACTTCAACTCTTCTTGTACTATTCCCGTGCTAATGCTCTTTTGACACATGCCAATGCACCATCATGCTCCCCCTTTCCATGCCCAACTTCACAAAAGTTTCACATATGAACGTGCCTGTAATGACATGCATCCTACTCAACCAGTAGAACATGTGCAAGTTCTTGAACTATGCTGCATAGTTCTCTGACCATATGATATGTTGACCATATGCTATTCCCCTCTTATCCAAATCACTATAGAATAACTGGAAGCAAAATTTCATGAACTTTGAAGAATATGTGCGATCATCACTAATATAAAAGTGGTACTCCCTCAATACCTTCCTTTGGTCCTCTATACTATCAATTGAATGAATGAATGCTATGTGCACAAATATAGAAACCTACGTGGAGTTGTAATATTGTGACTACACCTCACGTTGTGGCTATAGAGTGTAGTTCTCTGCAAATTCAACCACTGAAGGTATGCTACCAATTGGAAAGGTGTCCTTGCATAACTTGAATTGCAAGTCCAACCATCAATCTCTATGGGTATGCCTTGCATACTCATACACTATACTATCACGAAATGTAGACATAAACTGGTACACTGGAATATTTTGAATAACCAAATCACACATTTGCTTGATTACCATATTTTGTAACTTATGCCACTGTTATATACTTTCCAAACTCTACTAGTTTCTTTCCCACCGCATGTGTGCTTTCCATATGTTGGCATAGTAGCATACGTTGCAAGCCACCATAATGCTAACATGAACCATCCAAGCATAGTATCTTGTAGAATAGTTGGCCATCCTCTCTTTCACATAATATTTTTGATAAGAAATCTCTTGAAGATGTTGGTGGGGCATGTATGCCACAATCCTACAAAACATTGTTAGTATGCAAATATAAACATATAGAATGATAAACATCATAATAGTTAGAGAATTAAATATATAATCTACAACAAGTAGTACGTGTTTGATTTATCTTGACATAAAAAGGTTTAAGCATTTCAAAATATCTTTGAGAAATTTGAATTTGAGGATAATGCTCTCAAAATTTATGAATTTTTTTGGTTTGAGTCGTATCCAAAAAATGCTTTGGATGTGGCTCATGATTTTGACTACCTATTCTTCTTCTTACCACATCCCTTTGATTCAAAGATGGATTTGTGTTATTTTTCCAATAGTCTTCAATTAGTGTTCTCAATGCTTCAACAATTGGTTTATCTTTTCATGGGAGTCTTCCCAAGAATTCCCATAATTCATTTGAATCGGTGCCCTCAATTCTTTGGTTCCTTTGAATGGCTCTTGATAAAGTTTTTCTATTAATTCTCACTAGTTGACTTGTCTTTCTAATGCTCAAGACGAGATCTCCTTGTTTGACTACATAAAAAATTCGATGTAATGAAACATTAGGTGACATTACTATCCTTTGAGTGTGAGGCCTTACCCACACTCTCATAAGCATACATTAGATTCTTCACAATATTATTTTCACTTGAACCATTCTATGTTCTCAACCCAAGAATCTTCATGATGTTTCTATACTTTAAACCTGACATCATTTCAACAAATAGTTGAAATCTTACCATCTCATTTAGCCTTTCAAAGAACAATTTCCAAATCTTATCAGCATATCTTCTACAAGTGCATTCTAGAATCTTACCTTCCTTTGGCTGCAAAATATTCTCATCAATATTAATCAAATAATTTGGCTTTCTATTCAAAATTTTAGGTGGTGTTCTCCTAGGTACATACATCTAAAAATTATGAATTTCATCAATATTTAAGTGAGATAGGCTAGATCATGTACCTTCAATCGAGGGTGGAATAGATGACATACCTTGAGGTTGACATGGGGATGATGGCATACCTACTTCATCAAATGTGAGTGATGATGTACTCTCAACTTGAGATGTGGTGGATGGTGTCCCTCCATATTCACTTGTAGTAGATGGTGTCCATCCATATTCACTTGCAATAGATGGTGTCCCTCCATATTCACTTATGGTAGATGGTGTCCCTTCATATTCACTTGTGGTAGAGGGTGTGTCTCCAACTATGATATTCAAATCTTAGCACAATGCTTTCACATTCATGCCCTTTATGATGCCAATTCCTTTCCTCTTTTTGATGGTTGAGGTTCCTCTTCAATTGGTTTGTTTTCTTCAATCATATCCATTTTTTTCTTCTAATGATATTCCCTCATCCATTCTTTTTTATTTTCTTTATTAGTTTCATACTCTTCCTCTGCTGGTTTATTCCTTCTTTGTTTCCTCAACATGGTGGATAATTTTACTTGTAGCATGATAATGAGACAAATATTAGTTCCTAAAAACTGAATCCATACAAATAAATGAAATATATGTCATTCAAGGCTTCATACAAAATACTTACAATCATCATGTAGAAGAGTATTTCTAGCATAGACAAAGGTCACATGAATTTTTGAATGGAATTCCTTAAATAAATGTGGTCATGTGGCATGCCATGATTGCAAAATAGGCTCAA
The DNA here is from genome assembly GCA_007258455.2 of Sequoia sempervirens. Lineage (NCBI taxonomy): Eukaryota > Viridiplantae > Streptophyta > Pinopsida > Cupressales > Cupressaceae > Sequoia > Sequoia sempervirens. Next base: position 37,672,133 of record VDFB02168118.1, on the reverse strand, counting down.
AATGGAAGCATGAACAAGGCATGTGAATTGGTTGACAATAATGTTTTCATAGACATGTATGCAAAATGCGGCACCCATGACAAGCTAGTGAGCTCACTAGTTTGTCAATGCCTTGTACATCACCATGAGACCCCATTTCTATCTCTCCCACTCCCTCCCTCTCTCCCCCCCTATCTCTCTCCCAAATATCTCCCTCCTACCCCCTATCCCTCTCTCAGGTCTCTCTCTCACTCACTCCCACTATCTCTCTCCCCTCTACCCTTAACCCTTATCCCTTAAACCCTCTACCCTCTACCCTCTATCTCTCCCTGACTTCTGATTTTGTTTTGATTTTGATGATTTATTTGATGCCTTTTGATTTTGGATCCTGAACTTGATTTCTGATTTGATTTCCTGATTTTTCGATTTCCGGATCTGAATCTGAAGATGGGGACGGATTTTTCGATTTCTACTTTTTTTGTTTGCGCAATTTCCTTTTCTTTTTATTTTTATTTCTATATTTTTTGGATTTTTCCTTTATCGGATCCTGAATCCTGAACGAGATCCGGGAACCTGAAGAGATCCCCGACGCGATTTCCGAATCCTTTATTGAGATTTTCCGATTTCTCCTTTCCTTTTGTTCTTTCTTCCGGATTTTCTTTGAGCCTTTTTCTCGACGATTTTGATTCTTTATTTTATCGAGGACGAACTCGAATCCTGAATCCGGAATCCCTGATTTCCGGGATCCTGATTTTTGTTTTTCCTGATTGATCGATGAAATTTTTCCTGATTTATTTGATGATGATTGATCGACGGTTTTCGATTTTGATTTTTTCGATTTCTTGATCTGATTGATTGATTGAGCGCTGGACTCTGAACTTGAATCCGGATCCTGGATCCTGGATTTCGATTAATTGATTTCGATCTTTGATTTCTTTATGATTGATTTGATTAGATCTGATCCTGATCCTGGTCTGGATCCTGATCCTGACCTGATCCGTCGACGTGACGCTCGATTTGAAAATGATCGAGCCTGGACGTTCGATCCGATTGATCTGATTTGAATGCGTGATCGACAAACGGATCTTTGATCCTAATCCTGACCCTGAATCCTGAATCCCGAATTTTGGACATTTTTATTTCGGATTGAGCGATAGCTGATCTTTCGGGATTTCTTTTCTTTCTGATTTCTTTCTTTGTTTGCGCGATTTATTTTTCGATTTTTTCGATTTCCGACTCCTGAATTTTTAGGATTTTTATTTTGTGGACGATTTATTTCTGACGTGGGATCTTTATTGGATTCTTTAATCCTGATTTTTGTGACCGATATTTTGACGGGATGATTTCTTTATCCTGATTTTAATCCTGATGACCTTAAACTTCAACCCTCAACCCTAAACCCCACCAACCCAATACCCTATACCCCTCTACCATAATCCATCAACCCTATACACTCTACCATATACATTGGACCCTCAACCCTAAATACTTCAAACCTATACCTCTAAACCCTCAACTGCCCTAAACCCTTAAACCTTTCTACCCTCTTAACAATTTCTACCCCTAACAATTCTAATCCATATAAACCCTATAATTCTCAACCCAATACCCTAAACTATAAACCCTATACCCTCAACCCAATACTCCTAAACCATATAAACCCTCTATAGGTTCCTCAACCCTATACCAACTCTCAACTCTCTACCCTATACATTGGATCCTCAAGTCTCATTTATTCTATCCCTCCCTCCCCTCTCCCTTCTATCTATCTCCCACTATTCTCCATCTCCCATCCTAATCCCTCAACCCCATACCCCCAACCCTAAAAAAATCAACCCTAAAACCCTAAAACCCTAAAACCTAAACTTTCAACCCCAACCCTAAAACCCTAAAACCTAAACCCTCTACCATCTACCCTCAACCCAATACTCTCTACCCTCAACTATAATCCTCAACCATAAAACCACATAAAACCAAAGTAACCATTCAATTCTAATCCCCTCAACCCTCAACCCTAATCCTCAACCCTTAAACCTCAACCCTATAATTCTCTACCCTCAACCTTAAACCCTAATCCTCTTGAACCCCTATACCTACTCCCATGCATTGACCCTCAAGCCTAATCTCTTAACCCCATACCCTCTACCCTCTACCTCTACCTAAACCCTCAACCATCAACCCCAAAAACCCTAAACCCTAAACCCTCTACCCTCTACCCCTCTACCCTCTAACCTCTACCCTATACATTAAACCCTCAACCCTTAATCCCTCAACCCTAAACCATAAAACCTCAACCCTATACCCCTACCCTATACATTAACCCTCAACCTCGACCTTCTAATCATATACCTCAAACTTATACTCCTCAACTCCTTTCCATTTTGACTTGACCCCGGAACTTGGGATTTTATTTTTATCCTGATCTTTAATCCCGAGATTTTAATCCCGATTCTAATCCTGACCATTTAATCCCTGACGTGATTCTTTTATCTTATCTTTAATTTTTCCCGAGGAAGTGACGATCTTGATTTTATTTCGGATTCTTTTGACAGCATTCTTTTATTTGACTATTAATGTATTTATTTCTTTTTACCGATGGGATTTTTTTGTCTCTTTTCCCGACGCCGACATTATTTTTGTTATGATGCCTGACGGACGGATGGATTTTTGATTGACCTGACGGATTGATTGACGTTTTGACGATGATTTCGATTTCTGCCGATGATTGAGCCGCGAGTCGCGTGAGTCGCCGATAAATCTGGATGATCTTTTACCTTTACCGGAGACGATCTGACGATCCCTCGGATCTTCCTGTCTTTATTCTTTACTTAATCTTTTGTTCTCTTCCACCTGACTTTAATTCCTCGGATTTTTTACGCCATTGGGCCATACATATAGGAATACATACATACATGCAATGATACATACATACATACATACATATAGGTGTACATACATACATACATACATACATACATACATACATAAATACATACATACAAGCATGCATGCATACATACATACATGACATACAAGCATACATACATACAAACATAAAAATATATAAACATACATTTAATCAAGTAAGATTTAACACAAAGCAAGGCATAACGCAAGTGCATTATAATGTGCTCACATTATGTCTTTCTAGACATGCCTTGCACAAACACAAAAACCATGTCAAAACTAAGATATAACGTGAGTGCGTTATAACGTGCTCATGTTATATCTTTCTTTAGGAATCCCCAAGGCTTGGGCTTGGTATTTACCTTGGAATACCAACCCAAATACTTGGACGGCCTTCCCAATAACCAAAGCTGTGTTTTTACAAATTCTACAATATTTCACATAATTGAGTTCATGCTCACCATCAAGATTGCACATCTTTCAATTTCAAACAAATAGAACACCTAGGTAATTTTAGGCGCTCTCTTAGCTATCCAACGATGTATTTTTTTTCACTTTTTGACAATGTTAAGCCTTTGATCTATAATTTCTTTTGTTTGTGTCTCTTTTTTGGAAAAAACCAATGTTTGGTGTTTTTTTCGTTATAAATTAATTGTTCATTGAAATTTCAATTAAATTACATTTTTAGAAACTAGACTCCATTCTACACATATTAAAAAAAAATCAATTAGTTTCCAAAATTTGTAGGGTTGGCACGGCCAAAATTCTATTTTTCAAGAAGTGTCCACTTTGAAATTAGTAAAAAAAAAAGATTCATTAAAAAATTATTAGAATTTTTTTGCATAAACTACATATTGTTAGCTAGTTTCTCACTGAAGTGATTTTAAAAATACTAAAAAAAGGTTCGGCATGCTAGGTACCCACAAAAGTTGCTATGTTATGTTTTTCTAACATAAACAACACCAATTTCTATGCGCCCCTCTTTTGAACCCCTCAATATCAACCATTTTCAAAATAAATTAGTAGTTTAGAAAGTAGACTCAGAGCACTACAATCCTTGTTTTTGTTGCCTCTCAAAATGTTGAGTGTAACTATCCTCAATTTCACGTCCAAGGTAAATATTTCCTGATTTCAGAAAAAAAAAGTGGCCACTTAAGTCCCCTTTTTGGCCTCCCATATTTTTGCACTTACCCTACTAGTATATTATTTAATTTATATGTTGCATTGTGAGATATATGAGTTGTGTAATGTTGTTGGTTGTCTATACTTATAGTTCAAGCATATATGGCTAATATATGTGTTGTATTTACTCATTGATGTATCAATGTTGATGAAAATTTTGATTTGTGGCTTGGTTTAAAGTCACATGTTTCATTGGTTTGGTTGTCAAGTTATGATGTGGAGAGATGATATTAATTGGTATAATGATGGTGTGATACCTATTCTTGTTGACCATGTGATGTAGAAATGTGTGACATAGTGGAGTTTGATATTGGTACCTTTGGTGGTGATAATTATGCCATGGATGTTCCTTATGAATTTGAGACTTTAACATGACATTATTTTTTTATGTGGGTGCATTTTTGGTGGTGTTAGATTGATTCTTATTTGTTTATGGTGGTGTATCCTCTTAGTTTGAGGATTGTGATTTTACTTCTCCTCCTGGGATATCGCAGTGTTGTAGTTGAGTTATTTTATTTTGCGTCATGCCTTTGGTTGATCTTTAGTTAGGATATAGTTATTATGTTGCAATGGATAGCTTGTTTGCACACTTTAGTGGGATATTTTTGATAGCAATTTTTTTGGTGGTGTTATGTCTTCTTGGCTTGAAGATATTTATTATACTTTATTCTTTGGATCTGTTAGTATTAAATTTGAGTGTGTGTGTGGACCATGGATGATCTTCATTTAGGAGATGTTTACTACGATTTCATGTGTATCTCAACTCATCATTCAATGGGAGCTTGCATAGATGATATGGATTCATAATTTTATGATGGATGATGTTCTACAATAGTTGTTTGTGTCATGGAGGAGTTCTTGGATCCTATCTTTATATACATTAATATATTTCATTGAAATATTGGATTTTATTGATAGGAGACATGGTTATCTTCATGTGGTTTGGAGATGTTGACATCTTGGTACCATGGAGGACTCTTGGAGTCTTTGGTTGACGTGTTGGCTATGATTTTTCATTTGACATGTGATCATTATTTGAAAAGATGTCTTTTATTATGTTATGTACTCTTGTTTGCTATAATAGAGTTTTGACATGATATATGTGCTCTAGGAGAATGACATGTTAATTGGAGCATATGGTCTTATTTCGAGGATATGTGAGATCATGATGTCATGAAATGTTCTTGATTTCATAATCAGAGCTTTTACATGACCGTCTTGTTGTTTCTCTTGGTATTGAGTATATTGGTCATTTTCTTGAGGGCCTCATGTTGGTGTTATGTTCCATTTGTAGCTTAGCATGGATTGATTGGCTTTAGGTGCTCAAGGATACTTAGAGACTTGGGTGAGGCTATGAGATCTCTTGGGACTAGAGACATGTGTTGAATGATTATTATTTTATGAGTTTTTATTAGGAAAGTTTAAGGAGCCTATGCCTAGGTTGGACGTGGGTTTAACATGGACCTATAGAGGAGATTTTTCATGGAGTGATTTATGATGAGTTGGTTATCTTGGAGAAAAATTATCATTCCCCACTCTTGGTATACTCAATGGATAGTCATCTGAGAGGTATTTCCCATTCTTGTTTTTCATATGTATTATGTTTTATACTTTATCTTTTCATAGTTACAGATCTTGAGCTATGGTTAGACTAGTTCTAGAAGATTCATTTGAGGATTTTTTCCATGCTTATCTCCATATGTAAATGATTTCATTTATCATGTAATTAATTGATGAGGAGTTTCAAATATGTTTTGGTCTTATTCCCTTAATTTTTGGGGATGCATTATTTGGATGATCTTCCTTTGGTTTGAGATGCATACATCTTGGTGTTGGTTAGATTTGGATAATTTTTTTTGGAGTTCTATTAAGGATATCATACTTATCAAAACTAGAGAATTTAGTGTTGTGTGTAGAAGGACATGCTACATGCTTTGGTTTGTAGTTTCTCTCTTTAGTCTTGTTCTTCTTCTTGGATGTTTTTATTCACATGATATTGGAGTTCAATTTTGTGTGGAGATAGGGTGATCACTATGCAAGTGTGGTCATATGTTGTTATTTTTACTTCACTTTTTTGGTGACAATAGGGAGGTTCCTTTATCTCTTTACTTTTTTGAGTGTGGTGAACTTGGGAGAGTTATGGATACTAGTGATGAGATTTATATTGTAGCATATTTGTTTAAAATTTATGTAAACATTTATGGATGTTCCTTGATACTACATAATTTTGATTACACCTTCTATATGATGCTATTGGTAGATATTTATATTCCTTTATAATTTTTGCATTTTACATTATCTATTCAATGGGAGTTCCTGGATACATATGTTCTTCTTTGACAAGTTTGATACATGGAACTTGTGTTTATGAATTGGGTTAGATATGTTGATGACATGAGACTTACTTGTTATGATGTGTATACCTTGGTTTTGAGGTATAGTTAGTTGGATGTGTTAGCAACTAGTTATGGTTTCTATTTTATGTATGTTTATTATTTCTTGACAACTAGTCATACATATTTGTTACCTTTGGATTTAACTTGTTTGTTTTTTAATATCAATTTGAGGCAAGGACTTATGCTTCTATATGATAGTTCTAGTGTTGCATCTCTTTGGATGGAATCTTATATTTTATGCATTGTTGTGATAAAGGAGGAGAGGATTTTTTTTTGTAATGGTGGTCACCTTGATTATTTTATGCAACATATCAAAATACTCTAGCACCATCAGAATATACTGCACAACTACTATAACCACATGAAACTCAAGACTGCCTTCATTCTATGCAACCAAACATACTAACACAAACATCCAATATACCAAATAACCTTGAAAAACAACTCAACTCCTGTAAAATTAAGGGAAGGTAGATACAAAAATTATAAGAATGTTCCCAAATTTGCAATACCAAAAACTTCATTGTGGAAAAACACAGAGCAATCTCATTTCTCTGAGACACCCTATTTTACCAAATAGACATACTATCAAACACATCTTCAACTGCAAAACGGTCTGAAACTTGAAACTCTAGATATAACACCTATAAACACATTTTATCATCACATCCAAATTGCATGAGAATATCTTCAACCATGAAGAAATGCAAAGAAAAACATTGAACACCACTTTGTCACACTAAACTTTCTTTTATTCATTTTTTATCAAAAGCACTTGGAAACCCAGTGAACCAACTTCATCAACAACATTAATAACATCTTTGTGACACATATACAACATCTGCAACATGCAATACTTCCCAACTACAAAAAACTCCTCAAACACAAGTCAAGCCAACAACCTTTACAACTATATTGAAGTAAGACGTCAATGACAAGACCAACAACATTGTGTTGACACCAATGCCAATAACTCTAGACTCTCACAACTCCAAAAACCCTAATGCTAAGGGTTGATATCATCAAAACCAACAACATTGCAAAAATTTCTTTATACAATGGATTTACATCAATGATAACACCCAAGCAATTAGCAAACAACTCCATCAACTCCAAACTTACAATAGAACATGGGTTGAACATATAGTGTTCCCTACTTGGGATGATTGGAGGAATATTTGGTGAGAAAATTAATTTAATTTGAGGATGGTTAATTCTCCTCTTTGCTACACCCAAATAGGAGGAAAAGTCCTTGAGACCAAAATGACTCAATTTCCTAGGGCACATCAAGAAAAAGTTTTCCAATGAGGTGTGGTGGTCCCATTCATGAAGATATTTGAAAACAAATATTGGAGGATTTTGAAAGCAGTTTTTGTGCTAGGTTTTAGGAATATGATCTCATTAAATAGTTTAAAGGAAATAAAAATGTGGCAATGTGAAGGGAGTAAGGTGTCATGGAAGGGGTCAACATCTAGGTCCAAGGGGTGTAATAAAATAATAAAATAAGTTATAAAATTAAACATATAAAAGAGGTCTAAGAGACATAAAAAACTAGGATATGACTAGGGATAACAACATATAAAGGGTGAATAGAGGAAAACAAACACAAGTGAGAATAAAATTAAAATGAGTGAAAATTGTGACAATGGAAATTTTATGGTAAGTATTTTTTATCTTAAAGTTGTATTCCTTTGAAGAAAGTCATGTTGAGGAATGACCTAGAGATACTAGTCTAATTGGTGAATCTACCCTAGATTTCTTGTCCATGTATTAGAAAGGATCATAATGTTCTAAATTATGAATATATAGGGATACTTCATGTTAGAGTAAAGTAATTAATTAAATTTACTCTCCTCTTAAGATTTCACTTTATGCACACATATTAGTCATTTAATAATTAATATTTAATTATTAAATGCATTCACCTTAGGGTTAGGTTTTCCTTTCGGTGTTGATCTCCTTTATAAGGATTGATCTCTTGTATTGTATTCTCTTCTTGATTCATTTTTTCTCTGATAATACATCTTGCATTTTGTCAGAGCCAAAACCCTTGTTTTGTTCTCTCTCTTTCTTTGTGACAGGTTTCTTGCATGCAGGTGTTCTTTGGGTTATATGGATTTGTATTTCTCAAATCCTACATTGTATTAGAGCCAACCTACTGCAGCTTGTTCTTGTTTTGAAGATTTTGAAGCTTCAAGGGTTTGATAGGGATTTCAGAAGTTTTTTGGTTGATTTTGAGTGGATCTAGCTTACTCCATTTTTTGGGTGCATTTTGGGCCCAAACGGACCTCACGGTTGGATTCAGAGCGGCCAAAAACCCATATTTTCATATATGGTTTGACCTATTTGGGCATAGTTGATCTGGGAGGCAAATTTTTTTTGCTCAAGGGCCGTACAACCCCCAGGCACGATTTTCAAGGTCGGAAATTCAAGAAAAAAAAAATAATTTTTTTTTTAAAAAAATTTGCGCCACCCCTTCAAAAGGGGCGCGCCGCCCACTGGCCGCCCAGCGGCCACCGCAGCACAGCCACAAGCCGAGCGGCCTCCCACCCACCGCCGGCTCGCTGCCCGGCCGACCCTCCGCCGACTCACTGCCTGACTCACCGCTCCTCCACCAGTGTACCGCCACAGCGCTGCCCGAGCACCACTTTGCCCAGCCCCTGGTCACCCAGTGGACTAGGGGTCTCTTTTTTTAGCCCCTGAGGGCCAGGAGGACCAAATTGGACTTTTTCGAGCAACTTTCAAAATTGGGTGTAAAATGGACGTTTTAGCTCCATTTTTTGCAAATGAATAGTCGTTGGAAAGCTGCTTCTAGCACCATTCTGATGGATCAGGTCTGATTTCCTAGTTTTTCCTATTTGATGCTGTTTTCCTCAGTCAAAGTAAGAACTTGTTTTTTGCACTCTCGGAGCCATATCTTTTGCATACGGACTCCGTTTTTCACAAACGAATAGGCGTCAGAAAGGTGGTTTCATGCTCTTTCCAGATATTCCATCTATTTCATCTATAAATTCTTCAAATACTCAAAAAATTGTCTCAACCAGTTACTACTTTCTATCATTTTCTGGCTTTCAGTTTGTACTAGGGATTTGATTTTTGCATTGTGGGGGAGTGTTTTTTCTTGCTTTCTATCATTTACATCAAAAAAATAGAATCTACAAACACCAAAACAAAAAAAAAACCCCTTCTGCATCTTCTGTCTAGTTCTGAAAGACCACTAAATAATAATTAAAAAAAATTCAGAGCAGTTGAGGCACAGTTCATAGGGTGGCCGACAGATCTATTGAACCTCTCACACCACATAATTATCACACTTGGAAGGGTCGCATGATGAATCTTCTCCAATATCGAGGGTTATGGTCCTATTTGGATGAGGTTCAGCCTTAGTTGACTCGCACCTTTGAGGTTATGCAACATAGGAACAATATGGATCAGGCTATGGGATTGATAGCTTTACACATTTATGACAGTCTCCTGTTTCATCTTGAGGGTTGTCTCACTCCTCGAGCCATTTGGACCAAGTTTGATGGTCTTTTTGGTATTGTCAATCAGTTCAGAGCTTTGCAGGTTGAGGCCGAGTTAACTTCTTTGGTACCTGATTCGTTTCCCTCCATTGAGGACTTTCTGATGAAGTTCAAATAGCAAAGATCTATCTTGCAGGGTTGAGTTAAGACTGATACAGAGTGCATCTTCCTAATTCTCTCCAAGCTTCAGGGACCATTTCAGATCTTCTCTTCGAATTTCTATTCCACCATGGATGCCTTGGGTGCTCGACATGTCATGCCTTCTTTTGAGGTATTTTGTGATTGTCTGACTCGTGAGTAAGCCAAGCTCACGCAGTTGGATTCACTTTCAAGTTCACAGAACCAAGCATTGGTAGCCCAGTCCTCCAAAGGAAAACATAAGCATAAATCGAAGCCTAAGAAAGATTCAGGGGCTAGTGAGAATCCCTCCAAGCCACCACCTAAGTCTGATTCAAAACCACAGTTGAATTCTAAACAGGGAAAATCTTTGAAGTCTGGTGAGTCTTCCTCCAAGACTAAGAAGAAATCTGGAGATCCTTGCAGTTTTTGTGGCAAGGAAGGACATCCAGTTTCCAGGTGTTGGAAATGTTTAGAGGCTTTGGAGGAAGCCATGAAGTAGCATAATATCAGTGCACCTCAGCCTCCTTCACAGCCCACAAGGAAAGGTCATGCTCTTTCTGCCTGAGCATTGTCCTCAGAATCCACTTGGATTCTAGATTCTGGTGCCTCTCACCATATGACACACATAGAGGATTTGGTCACTGCTCTTGCCCCTACAGGCACTAGACATATTGTAGTTGGTGACTCAACACAAATTTCAGTTCAGGGTTTAGGTACTATTTCATTGGATGGTGGTTGTCTACAGGATGTGCTTCTGGTTCCTGACATTTCGACAAACTTCTATCCATTTATCAGATTTGCCACTTTGGCTCTGGTAAGACAGTTGAGTTCTCACCACATGATGTGGTTATTCGAGACCTTCATGATCCTGACTTGGTTGTGGCTACTGGGAGTGTGGATTCTACATCAGGCTTATACAAATTTGATGGCTTTGAGGGTTTAGACATTGTTGGTTCCTCTCTTATAGCACATGCGGATTCAGTGAGTAGGATTTGGCATGAGCGTTTTGGCCATGTCAATTACAGATATCTATAGCAAATGAGTACTCAGGCACTTGTGATTGGGCTCCCACAAATTTCTTGTACTAATGGTGTATGTTGAGGTTGTGTTCTTGGCAAACATCATCGAGATCCTTTTCCTAAGGGTCGAGCCACTCGTGCTAGGGCACCCCTAGAGTTGGTACACAGTGATCTTATGTCCTTTTTGACTCCTTCCTTTTCAAGGACCCGCTATGTGCTCACTTTTATTGATGACTTTTCTAGACATACATGGGTGTACTTTCTTAAGTACAAGTCTGATGTCTTTGACTCATTCAGGACTTTTAAGACATTTGTGGAGAAGCAATCTGGAATTTCTATTAGGAGGATACACATAGATAATGGGGGGGAATATGTTAATCAGGCTTTTACAGATTTTTGCACTGAGCATGGTTTACAATATCAGTTTATAGTCCCTTAACCCCTCAGTAGAATGGTGTTGCTGAAAGAAAGAATAGAACCTTACGGGAGATGGCAAATTGTATGATATAGTCTCGAGCTATGAGTTCTTCATTTTGGGCTGAGGCAGTCAATTGTGCCAATTATATTAAGAATTGGATGCCTCATAAGGCATTGCGACATATGACTCCTGAGGAGGCTTGGACCCATGTCAAGCCTGATGTTTCTACATTCTGAGTTTTTGGTAGTGAGGCTTAGGCATTTATTCCTGATGCTCAGTGGAAATCCATGGAGAGGAAGAGATGACCACTCATATTTTTTCACTACTATGAGGATGTTAAGGCATACAGGTTGTTTGATCCTGATTCTAGAGAGGTCTTGTTTCGGCGGGATGTCCAGTTTGACGAGCGCTATCCTTAGATGGATTCTCCATCACCAGCTTCTCCCTCATTTCCTACTCCTCCCTCTTCATCTCTTGAGGATTACTTATCTCTTGAGGATGATGTAGATGATGATCCACCATCTGTACCACCACCAATTGCTCCGTCTTTGCCTAGGTGGGCCCGTGTTACTGTTGATGTAGCTAGTTCTTTGGCAGGTGATCCTTTAGATACTCATCGTACTTGTGCTCAGACATTTGGTTCTAGTCTTTTGAGTCATGCCATTTCGGATGATCCTCAAAAGTTTTTAGAGGCGACAGGCCACCTTGAGTGGGATAGGGCCATGGATGAGGAGTATTCTTCTTTGATGAAGAATCATACTTGGGATCTTTGTCCTCTTCCTAAAGGAAGAAAGTTGGTTCGGTGCAAGTGGGTGTACCATACCAAGTATGCTGTAGATGGTTCTATTGATAAGTATAAGGCACGTCTTGTTGCGAAGGGGTTTTCTCAGGTAGAGGGTATTGACTACTCTGAGACTTTTGCTCCTATCGCCAAGATGAATTCTATATGCCTAGTACTTTCACTTGTAGCTTCACAGGGATGGACAGTGTTTCAGATGGATGTGAAGAGTGCCTTCTTGCATGGAGACCTACATGAGGAGATCTATATGGAGCAGCCTTAGGGATTTGTGTAGGACACTTCTTTGGTTTGCAGACTTTGATGTTCATTGTATGGTCTCAAACAAGCCCCTAGGGCTTGGTATGAGAAGATGGACTCTTTCTTGCTTTCCTCTCACTTCACATGCTATCATTCCAATCACACAGTGTATATTCAGCATCAGGAGGGTGATATTTTGATTCTTGTATTATATGTAGATGATCTCATCCTTATAGGTAGCTCATCCTCCATGATTTAGAGTGTTCAAAAAGCTTTGATGGAGCAGTTTGAGATGACAGATATTGGTCTCTTGCACTTCTTTCTGGGTCTTCAAGTTATTCAGTCTTCAGATGGGATTTCCATATTTTAGGAGAAGTATGCTCTTGATATGCTTCAGTGATTTGGCATGCTTGATTGCAAGTCTGCCCCCACTCCATTTTAGTCAGGTGTTGTTTTGTCTTCCACTTGCTCTACTCCTTTAGTAGACCCCACTTTGTACAAGTAGTTGGTTGGCAGTTTGTTGTACCTGACACATTCTCGTCCTGATCTTTCCTTTGCAGTTGGCCTTGTCTCTCAGTTCTCCCATGATCCTCATGAGAGCCATTGGCAAGCAGCCAAACGTATTTTGAGGTACATTCAGGGCACCACTCCTTATGGAATTCACTACACTTCAGGATCCCCTCACATCATTGGCTTCACTGACTCCGATTGGGCTGGTGATGTCAATGATCAGAAGTCTACTTCTGGATTTGTTTTTTGCCTTGGTTCTAGTCTTATCACATGGTCTTGTAAGAAGCAGTCTGCTATTACATTATCATCTACAGAGGCTGAGTACCGTGCAGTAGTGTTAGCCAGTTAGGAGGTTTTATGGCTTCGGCAGTTGATGACAGAGTTTGGGTTTCCTCCAGATAGTCTCACTATTCTTTGGTGTGACAATCAAAGTGCCATTCACATTTCACGCAACCCAGTGGAGCATCAATGAACAAAGCACATTGAAATTCACATGCACTTCATCAGGTAGTTGATTTAGGATGGTTTTCTCATCTTGGAGTACATTCCTATAGAGGAGCAAGTTGCAGACATCTTCACTAAACCTTTGGCATCTCCACGCTATCTTCAGTTGCGCTCCATGCTTGGGGTGAAGGAAGTTGTCCTTGGGGGGTCTCAGTGAGGCCTTCCTTCCTTCATTTTTTTTTTCAGCATGTTTCTTTATCTCTTTTTGGAGAGGAGTTTTTTCCCACTAGGTTTTCTCCTTTACTCCACTTTATAGAGATTTTTTTGTATTCGGGTACCTAATCAGGCCAAGTTTCCGAGACCCTCTGTTGCATTGTAGTTCCTTTACTTTCTTCTGCATTATTTGTAGTTGCATTGTAGCTCATCTTAAGGGGGGGTGTTAGAGTAAAGTAATTAATTAACTTTACTCTCCTCTTAAGATTTCACTTTATGCACACATATTAGTCATTTAATAATTAATATTTAATTATTAAATGCATTCACCTTAGGGTTAGGTTTTCCTTTCGGTGTTGATCTCCTTTATAAGGGTTGATCTCTTGTATTGTATTCTCTTCTTGATTCATTTTTTCTCTGATAATACATCTTGCATTTTGTCAGATCCAAAACCCTTGTTTTGTTCTCTCTCTTTCTCTGTGACAGGTTTCTTGCATGCAGGTGTTCTTTGGGTTATGTGGATTTATATTTCTCAAATCCTACACTTCAAGGGGTATTACTTAACCATCCTCATCAACTTTGACATCACTTATACCTTTATTAACCCTTGAGTCTAGATAATGAAATATATTTCTATTTATATCCATGTAACAAATTTGAGGTGATGGTCACTAAGGGAGGTAATTGGATTGAAAGGGAAAGTATTAGACTATTAAGGAATTAATGGGTGATTAAAATCTACATCAAGAAATGTTTACAATTTGTTGGCTGCAAATTAGTTTTCAGATCTTAGGGGCATGTTGGGACACACCCCATAAAATTTTGTTAATATATGGATGAAATTTATAGCTACAATAATATGCATTGAAGGAATGAAAATAAGACTTACCCAAACTATTATTTAAAATCAAATGGATAAGTTACTAAAAAATCACCCTCAAGGGATTATGGCTTAACTTTATCTTTAATAAATGATAAAAATAATGGAATCAATTACGCACCTAGAAATTCTTTGTAACTATTACAATAGTAAAGTTTACAATAGTTATTGTAACTATTGTAAAGGGTTTTCCCTACATAAACAAAAATAAACATATTGTAGATATTGTAATAGGTCTTTGATATTTATGTTTATTTTTGTTTAAATTTTTGTAACTATTGTAAAGATCTGTAAAGTTTTGCATTATCATCCTCTCAAGATTAGTGTAGGAAGTTGTTCTACTACCTTAGCTTCCTTAAAAATGTCCCTATTTTCAAAAATATAAATTAAGAAGATGGTCTAGGAATTTCTATATGTAGGGTTCTTCTAACTAAGTGTTATCCTTTATTCCTCCCATTACACTTGATCTCAAAGAAATATGGGTCATGGTAGTTGCATGTGGATTTTTAAGAACATAAAAATTACTATCAATGACAAGATCCCTATTCATGTTTAATTGATGAATTTTTAGATTAACTTCATGGAGCTTTCTTCTTAACCAAGTTAGATTCATGTTTTGACAACCTAATATGAGTGCACATGAACAAAAAATGAAAAGAGGTATTTCTCAAGAAAATTCAGCCAAAACATCTTTATAATAAGCATTTTTAAAGGAATGTTGAGTTGCTTCTAGAAATCTCAACACAAAAATATTATTATAATCTACCAATCAAATATTATAACTAGTGAAGACGATATGAAGGGGCTAAAACATATCATTTCCTCCCTATTTAGAGGAAATTATCTCCACTTTCTCCTTACGATGGAAAAATGTTATTGAAAAGATGCCTATGAGATTCACATGGCTTGGGTCAGTTGGGTATCCTTATGACCAACCAAGTATGTAGTGGTATTCCCACACCTAGTAGAGTATGTGTGAACCTAAAAAATGGTATATATATCCAAAGGAGGCTAAAAATGTATAATATTATGTTTAGGATGGGAGATATAAATTTATTATTCTAAGTGAGGTGAATCATATTGCTTTAATTGATTTACATTAATCACATCATGGATTCTAAGCTAGCATGGGAGATTAAGTTTAAATACATTATCTCATATCTTTTAGAGAATAGTATAAGAGTCATATCTAATAGGATTGAGCTTATGATGTTGTTAAACTTTGACCTTTTTGGGTATGTGTAGGATCATCATGGAAAAAATAGGCCCTTAAGTCGCAAAAAAATTAGAAAAATTAGAGTTAGGCAACTTGACATAAAAATTTGAATAAGTTATCTATATTATTTCAAAAATATGTAAGAATAGAATCTGAGAAATTGAATGTAGTTTCTAAACTACTAGGTTTATTTTAAAAAAATGTATTTGGTGAAAATTTGAAATTTCAAACTTAAATTTCAAGGAAAAAAATAAGTAGGTGTCTATCGACCACCATAACCACAATAAAATGATAATATTTTTTATAAAATTTTAGATATAAGTAGAGGAATCATGTCCCAATGTGATGCATATTTTTTATAATTTTTTCCAAGTAAATAATTAATTATGAATTTTTTATTACAATTTTTAAAAATTATAAAACCTCTATGTTTGACCACCTTAAATTGGTCAAAACTTCATGAAATTATTTCTTTAAAAATCCTATAGTATGTGAAGCATAGAATGTGATGCATGTTTTGGATTCAAAAATGTGATATTGTTTGAAAGCTATAAATTTTTCAATCACATATCAATTAGGACTTTAGTCGTAATTCAAATAGAAAATGAATAATAATTATTTATTAAATTCAAAGTAAAAAATAATTTATATTGGTGGAAAGATGAGAATCTCCTTTAAAAACCCTTTTTGTTTCATCAATTTTGGGTTAAAAGAAAGTCGTCAGCCACATACCCTATACATACCCATCATATCACCACTTTTTGGCCCATCATGATCTTGCACATTCCCTTTCTTATCCATAAAAAATTATAATTTATACCCAACCATGAAGTTAGTAGGGATGTGATACTTATCATTATTTTCCTTATACTTAGCCTAAAAAGTATGAAGATTTTCCTACACTTGTGCATGATTATTTTCCTTGTGAAAAAATTGAGTTTAGCTCATCCCTATTCCTTTTTTTGGTGTAATGAACAAGATGGAGGAAGAGAAACTAGGATCTTATATGAAGCAAGAGGTTGATATCCATAACATTGAATCAAAAGAAGAATGGCTTGTGGAGACATGTGTAGCCCAATTATAGATGTGTTACAAAACATGAAGATAACTACTCCATTGTTTATTCTTACTGTACCATAGCAAAAAGGAAACTTGCTTGATTTGGGGAATAATTGATGATAAATTGGAGTTAACAAGGCCTTGATTTGGTGTTGTGAGGTGTTTTTCACATCCACACCAGGCCTTGGACCCCTTCAAATTATGCATTTAATGATGTCTTGTAAAGGTGTTGTAAAGTGTTGTAAATGACTTTCACACTTTTCTAGACTTAATGAACCCATCTTCCCTTAGTTCAAAATTATAAAATGTATTTAATTACATTATCACATAAATCTAGAAGGATTGTAAAATTAACTTAATGTTAATCTAGTGTTGTAATGTGTTTTACACATTCACATTGGATGTTGTGCCTTTTTAGGCTATGTGGACCTCATTTTAGTGTTGTAAAGTCTATTTAATCACACTTTCACATTGAATTTTGTGTCCCAAGCCATAATTGACCTTTACACCATCAAGAATAGGTTTCTATTACCCCATATTGTGCATCTTGAGGCATAATTTGATGAAATACTCAACAAAGTCACCATATAAAATTGATTTCCTCAGTCCCCAACAACCCAGCTAGAAAATGGGCCCCATTGGGGCTAATTCAAAAATTGTGGTGAATGAGTCCCTACCAGGTGGGAATGATTCACCCAAGGTGGCGAATGAGTCCCATTTGGGCCATTTTTGACTTTTGAGCAAGAAATTTTGGAATTTAAGTTTTATTTTTCTTCATGTCGGCCTTAGGGATCCAATTTACGGGTGAATAAGGTGAATTACCTATAAAATCAAGTATCTAAACCCTAATTTACATATCTTAACTCATTCACACATCTTTTATCATTCATTCATCATCTATCTTCTCCATCAAGCCAAGAAAGTTAGGGTTTCATCATTGCAAGTCATCAAGATAGCCTCTTAAGACATTCAAGGGCAGATTCTTCATGTTTTACTAAAGAAATTCAAGATCAATCTTCATGGAATGGTATTAAATTCATTTTTTTCATGCTTCATTACACTCTTTCATCATTTTTGTTTAATTACCTACAAAGGGGTTTAACCAAGAAAAAACCCCCATGCCCTAACATCCAACATCTTTCCTTCTGTTCTTATGTGTTTGTAGATTTAGGCATCTTAGAGGCTTGGAAATAATTGAATATCAAGTTTCAAAGTTGTTCAAGTCATCTCTTCATTGGATAAGGAAAAACATCAACAAAAATTCACCTTCAGGCCCAAATTTGACAATTTCAGAATCAGACACCTGGAGAAGCAGAAAGTGCAAACCAAAGGCCCCTATTTCCACCTTTGAATCTTCAGAAATTAAAAAGTGGACTCATTCTCCATGGGTGGTGAATGAGGCCCACTTCTAGGCCTAATTTTGATTTTTTGCATTTTTGGATACCCATTTGTCTGAAATGGGCTCTGGAATAGTTTCATAGAATTGAGACTGATTCACCTAGAATGGAAAATGAGTCCCACCAGGCCTAAAAATTAGGATCAACAACATTCCAAATGTCATTTCTAGTCTTCATCAATATCTTAGGTACACACTTTCAGTTTCATCCATTTCTAGTGTAGTTTGTATTCATTTCTAGGTAATTTCTACATATCACACTGTGTTTTCAAACATTGCATATTTCATTAGTTTTGCTTTCATATTAAATTATTTTTTTCAATTAGCTACATTTAAATCATTTCATTTAGTCATAATTACATCATACATTCTTTAGTTTGAGTGAACCACCACAATTTTTGGGTTCTGTCTCTCTTCTTTTAGGTGAAAAACCCTAAGAGTGCAAGAGAAGTACATAACACCAAAAAATCTATGGTTCATTTTGGTGAAAATTCTTTTTGAACACCTTTTCTGATTTAGAGTCCTTGATTTCCTAGATTTTCTTTTATTATCTTTGTCTTGCATGTTGCATTGGTTAATTAACATTCTAGGGTTCCCATTTTTTGCATTCATAAAAGTGCATATACTTTGCATTTGTGTTTCTCAAATCATTGAAAAACACCTACAAAGTGAATTTGCATTTAGTGTTCAGACCATCCTGTTAATGTTATTGAGCACCTTCGGGTTCATCCTTCTAGCCATGAGTGAAGATATAAATCAATATATCCTATCAGCTATTTATTTATATGTGTTATGAAATGTGAATTGGCGCTTCTCTTGGCAACAATATAATTTTCTATCAGGGCCGACCTTCCTTGTAATTAATATATTTTATTTGTAATTTTATTTCTCTCCTTGTCCAACCTTGTACATGAAGAGGTGCAACCTGTCTCTCATTGCATATATATACAAGGTCATTTCTATTCTTTCCATCATGAAGCAAGTTCGATTCATTTCCTTCATTTCAAGTGCGAATTTCGTCAAGAGCAGATTGCGAGTTTCTTCAAGGGAAAAATTTAAATATTGGAGAAATACAGATTGTTATCTATCATTGCATCTTGTGTAGGTGCTGAAGATTGGCCTTGTTATTGGCCTCATTGTAAAGAGATTTGTTGCCTCTTTTATATATCAAGAGAGATCTTTGTTGCTGGGTTTTTCTCCCTCAAGTGGAGGGTTTTCCTAGGGTATCTACTGTGTTATTGTCTGATTCTGAATTAATTTTCTGTGCTTATAATCTGATCTTTAAAATGTACATGGTATCAGAGTGGGTTTAAGAGGATCGTGATCATATTATTCCTAATTAGCAATACCCTAGTTGTTCATCTATCTACATTAGTCAAGATGGTGAACGGGTTGAAGATCAAGGATAGACTTGAGGGTGCATATAACTTCACATCATGGAGGTTTAGGATCATGCTTACCTTATGTGAAAATGACTTGGGTGAGTTCGTAGAGTCTAGTGTTCCTGAACCTGAGGAGGAAGAAGCGAAGTTACAATGGGTAAAGAAAGATATTAAAGCAATGAAGATATTGGTTGATTCCATCAAGGATCATATTGTGCCTATCATATCTAAGTTGAAGACAATGAGAGGCATGTTCAAAACATTGGAAGAGATGTACAAAATCAACAATACCAGCCGAGCACTTGCACTAAAGCAACAACTTCATCATGTGAAGATGGAAAAAGGTGAATCAGTGATTGCATACTTTATGAGGATTACAAATTTGAGAGATCAAATCTCAACAATAGGGCATATGGTTGATGACAAAGACCTGACTATGCTTGCTCTCAATGGTCTACCTTTGTCTTGGGAATCTTACATTCAGGGAATTAGTGCAAGATCAAAATTTCCTAAGTTTGATCACCTAAGATCAGATTGCATTCAAGAGGAATCAAGGTTGGTGGCAAGAGGCGTTGGTCAAAGTTCAAAGAATGAAGACATTCATGTTCTCGCCTCCCATGCTTCAAAGAAGAAAGGAAAAGATGAAAGGAAAGGATTCTTCAAGAGGAATCTAGAAAAGGGAAATGATGATGCACCTCCATTCAAGAAGAAGAGGGATATGTCCAAGATTCAATGTTTTAGGTGTGACAAGTTTGGGCACTTTGCCAAGTATTGTCCAACTAGACCTAAGCAACAGGTCACCGTTGCGGATGTTGATGATGCATCTCCTCAAAAGGATTCAAGTGAATACTTGTTCTATTCGGCATTATCAAGTAGTGTACCTTTTGACACCAACACTTGGATAATCGATAGTGGTGCTTCACGACACATCACTGGCTTTAAGGAGCACTTATCAAGTTTGGTGGAAAAGGATTCTTCTGAATAATTCATCATTGGAGATGATGCTAGCTACTCCGTGAAAGGAATTGGGACCTCTACACTTCATTTGGATTTTGGCATATCACTTCAATTGGGTAATGTTCTTTATGTCCCTAGAATCAAGAGCAATCTTATTTCTATTTCAGCTTTGGAAGATAAAGGATATCAAGTTGCCTTCTCCAAAAGCAAATTTCTAGTGTGGATGGAGGACTCTAGCTTCAAGGATGCTCAAGTAATTGGAGTTAGACATGAAATCCTTTACAAGGTCTGCACACATTCTTTACAAGCTTTGGTTCATGACTCTTCAAGTCTATGCGATCTTTGGCATCAGAGATTGGCTCACCTACACTTCCGAGCCTTAACTATCATGGAGAAGTTGGTGATGGGCCTTCCTAAGTTCAACTAGGAGCACAAAGGTACTTGCAAGGGCTGCGCATTGGGTAAGAATATAAAATACCCTTTTCATAGTAGAGAAAATAGATCTAAGTGTATTTTAGACCTTATTCATTCTGATTTATGTGGTCCTATGTCTGTTCCGTCTTCAAGTGGATTCTTGTATTATGTTCTTTTCATTGATGACCACTCTGGGAAGACTTGGATTTATTTTTTGAAATCTAAAGAGTTTGAGGAAGTATTGGATAGGTTTAAAGATTTTAAACCCTTGGTAGAAAATATTTCTAGAAAAAGAATTAAAGTCCTCAGATCTAACAATGGTGGAGAATACACCTCTGGTAGTTTTTGAAATTTTTGTATTGATGCAGGGATTAAGAGGGAGTTCTATATTCCCTATAATCCTCAACAGAATGGTGTTGCAGAAAGGAAGAACAGGAAAATCGTGGAAGCAGTGAAGGCCATGATTCATGATCAAGATTTGCAAACCTTCATATGGGTAGAAGCTTCCAAGACAGCTGTATATGTTTAGAACAAAATTCCTCATAAGATCTTGGAGAATATGACTCCAAAAGAAGTATTTACAGGGAAGAATCCTAAAGTCAGTCACTTGAGGATCTTTGGATGTCTTGTCTATGTTCATGTTCCCAAGGAAAAGAGAACCAAGTTGGAGCCTTCTAGCAATAAGGGAATATTTGTGGGCTATAGTGAGACATCAAAAGCCTACAGAATATACATTCCAAGTCAGAAGTTGATCGAGATCAGTAGGGATGTCACATTCGAGGAAGATGTTGCATTCAGAAGATCCAAGAGGATTCGTATGGAGAATGATAATGAAAAGTCTCTTAGGATATGGAAGTTGACCATACTCCTGAGATTCAGAGGGAGACTTCAGAACCAAAAGAAGATATTGATCCTGTTGAACCCTTAGAACCTACTGATGGGCCTACTAACATTGTTATTGGGAGAAAGAGACCTCTATGGGCCAGGTGTACTATGCAAGAGGCTCAAAGTTTTGCAGCTCCTAGAGGCACATTCAGAGAAAGAAAAAGGCCACATAAGTTCTCTAGTTATGTTGCCTTGATGAGTCAGATTATAGAATCTGAGCCTACCTGTGTTGAGGAAGCATCCAGTCATTCGGTTTGGAGAGATGCTATGGCAAAGGAATATCAATCAATTCTTAAGAATGATGTTTGGGACATTGTTCCTAGACCCGAGGGCAAGTCCGTGGTATCTTTTAAATGGCTATTCAAGATTAAGCATGCTGCAGATGGAAGCATTGAGAAGTACAAAGCAAGATTTGTGGCTTGCAGGTTTTCTCAAAAAGAGGGAGTTGATTACGAAGAAACATTTGCTCCTGTCGCTCGCTATACTTCTGTCAGAACCATCATTTCTATTGCTGCATCTAGAGGATGGAAGATTCACCAGATGGACATGAAGACAACCTTTCTCAATGGAGTGATTGAGGAAGAGGTTTATATAGAGAAACCTAATGGATTTGAAGTTCATGGGAAGGAATCACATGTTTGCAAACTGAAGAAGGCCTTGTATGGTCTTAAGCAGGCTCCTCGTGCATGGTACGAAAGGATTGATCAGTACCTATCAAGTTTGGGCTTCTTGAAGAATGATGCTGATTCAAATCTCTACTTCAAGATAATCAATGGTGATGCTTTAATTTTAGTTTTATATGTTGACGATCTAATCCTTACTGGAGAAGATCACCTGATTCTTGAGTGTAAGAAGGAGTTGACTTTGAAATTTGAGATGAAGGACCTTGGGCTCATGCATTACTTCCTTGGATTAGAAGTCTGGTAGAAACTAGTTGAGATAATTCTAAGTTAAGGAAAGTACACCATTGATATACTTAAGAGATTTGGCATGATGGATTGCAAATCCATGTCTACACCTATAGAGACCAATCTACATAAATTGAAGGAGGTTGCAACTAGTTTAGATTTGGTGGATCCTACATTGTACAGACAACTGATTGGATCCTTGATGTATCTAGTTAACACTAGACCTGATATTTGCTATGCAATGAGTGCACTTAGCTAGTTTATGTGTGATCCGAGACAGATACATCTTGTTGCAGCTAAACATATCTTGAGATACTTGCATGGCACAGTTGGATATGGGTTGAGGTATACTTCAGATGAAGACTTGGAGTTACATGGTTTCACTAATTCTGATTGGGCAAGTTGTGTCATAGATCGGAAGAGAACCTTTGGTTGTTGCTTCAGTTTGGGTTTTGCTATGATTTCCTAGTGCAGCTTTTTGTCAATCTTGTGTTTCATGACAGAACCAAGCATGTTGAGATCAAGTACCACTATATTAGAGATATGGTACTGTAGAAGGCTGTACAATTGAGGTACATAAGCACTGATGAGCAGACAATAGATATTCTCACCAAGCCTCTCTCCAGGATAAAGTTTGTGTACTTTCGAGATAAGCTTGGTATGGTGGAGAATCTAGCCTTGACTGAGTAAGAGTCTCAGTATCAATGAGACTTGTTTAATGAGTTCTTCTTTGAGACGGAGGAATTTGAGGTGCAAGCCCTTGTTAATGCATTTTCCTCTAAGACAGAGGAATTTTAGGTGTAAGCCCTTGTTAATGCATTTTCCTCTGAGATGGAGGAATTTGAGGTGTAAGCCCTTATTTCCACCCTCTGAGCCTGAGTCATGGTGGATGTCATGTGTGAGACTCCATGACACATCTTGTACTTGTGAATGTCACGTTGAGGTGAAAACATCACAAAAGTGATGAACACTTGTACACACCATAGTATGGTTGTAGCCATTATGGTTGATATCGTGTTGCGGCGATATCTAATATCACGTTGAGGTGATATTCTTCTTTTCACATCTGGTTGTAGCCAATGTGATGGGCATCATGTTGAGGTGATTTGTCTTGAGCAGCTGGAATTTCTCTCCCTAGCTAAGAGGGAGTGTTAATGTTATTGAGCAGCTTCGGGTTCATCCTTCTAGCCACGAGTGAAGACATAAATCAATATAGCCTATCGGCTATTTATTTATATGTGTTATGAAATGTGAATTGGTGCTTCTCTTGGCAACAATATAATTTTCTATAAGGGCCGACCTTCCTTGTAATTAATATATTTTATTTTTAATTGTATTTCTCTCCTTGGTCGACCTTGTACATGAAGAAGTGCAACCTCTCTCTCATTGCATATATATACAAGGTCATTTCTATTCTTTCCATCATGAAGCAAGTTCGATTCATTTCCTTCATTTCAAGTGTGAATTTCATCAATAGTAGATTGTGAGTTTCTTCAAGGGAAAAATTTAAA
The DNA here is from genome assembly GCA_007258455.2 of Sequoia sempervirens. Lineage (NCBI taxonomy): Eukaryota > Viridiplantae > Streptophyta > Pinopsida > Cupressales > Cupressaceae > Sequoia > Sequoia sempervirens. The sequence goes on along the minus strand of VDFB02168118.1, from coordinate 37,647,777 downwards.
TATTGGAGAAATACAGATTGTTATCTATCATTACATCTTGTGTAGGTGTTGAAGATTGGCCTTGTTATTGGCCTCATTGTAAAGAGATTTGTTGCCTCTTTTATATATCAAGAGAGATCTTTGTTGCTGGGTTTTTCTCCCTCAAGTGGAGGGTTTTCCTAGGGTATCTGTTGTGTTATTGTCTGATTCTGAATTAATTTTCTGTGCTTATAATATGATCTTTAAAATTTACACATCCAACATATAAATCATCAAACACCATTGAAATTTTCTATTTTTTTTGCAAAACACCCCTACCATGACTCATTCGCCATCCTGGGCGAATCAGTCCCAGTCCATATTTTTAATTGTCTGTCATAGCATCAAAAAACTCATTTCTATTCTTCATAAGCCTCCTAGTATCATATACTATAAGTCTGGAAATTTTCTACCACATTTTTTTTATGCATCTCGCTCAAAAACATAAATTTAGGGTAGTCATTTTTGAAATCATTTTAATCACAAGCATCATTAGATCTGAAAATGTTTACATTTCTAAAATTTTGCATAACATTGATAAAAGTACTTTTCACTTTTGCATATACAATATTTCTATTCATAAAACTTTGCATAATTTTGTTAAAAGTGCTTTTTATTTTTATAAATTCATTATGTACATTCTTCAAATCTTGCATCTATTGGATAAGAATGTTTTGCATCTTTGTACATACATTGTTTATATTGCTGAAACATTGCATGAAATGGTTACAAGTGCTTTTTATTTTTGTTCAAACAATGCTAGTATCTTACATAACCAGCCATATTAAGAAACATTCCCAATCGTATCCCTCTAAGAGTGTTTTTGTGACAGAGAATACAACCTTGGACATTCCTAACACTCATATTTGTTCTTCTCTTAATATCTCTCCTATTGGAAAATAAGATATTTTGGTGATAAAAGAACCAATCAATGAGATTCTTGAGAATCCAAATTGTTTCTCTCCTCTTACCTCTTTTTTTGGACAAGACATTAATCACCAACATCACACAACCATAGGTATCCATGACACTAACATTTGTTCTTCTCCTCGTATCTCTTCTTGTTGTGAAGATGATACTTTGATGTTAGAAAACCTATTTTGTGAAGGTCATGAGAAGATTAGTTGCCCCCCTTCCCCTAAAGAAACCCTTGTTGAGCACGCTAATTCAACCCTTGATTATTACCCTACCTATGATAAAGTCATTTTAGAAGAACCAATCTGTGAGTATTTGGTTTGTTGTTCTCCTAAAAACCCTCCTCCTAGGGAGGATATCATGATGCAAGACAAGTATAACTCTCACTCGCTAAGGGATGTTAACATTATTCAACCTCAACTTATTTTTTACCCTCCTTCACATAAAACTCAAACTCAAACCAAACCTGAACTTGTCCTTTACCCACCTAAGAATAATGTATCGCAATAGTTGAGTCATAATACCATTTCTCATACATATAGTTCACTCAAAATAATCCACAACCACAACAACAAACCACAACATCCCTACCCTTGCCTCACCCTATCATCCCTAATCCTATCTTACCAGGACCTCCTAGTGGAAAGGAGTACAATTTTGTCGAACAACTAAAGAATACTCTTGGTAAGATATCATTATGGGACCTTATTCAAGTCTCCCCTCATTATCACACCATGATTCAAAATGATTTACAAGTTCTTGTCCCTTCCAATACAAAAACCAATGATCTAGTAGCCATGATTCAAGCCATAAATTTTGACATTGTTTTCCACCAAAGTGAGCTCCCTCCTTTGGATGTGCAAAACAACATGAAGCCTTCATGATCATTTATCAATACAAACAAAAAGGGATTAAGAGAACTCTTGTGGATACCATCTTTCACTCTTAATGTGTGTGGAGTGAACCTTCTCGATAGACTAGGCATCAATAAATCAACTATTCGACTTGATCCTTTATCCATCAAGGGATTTGGCAATGTAAGCAAACAACCGCTTGGTGTGATCACTTTACCTATTATAGTTGGAGTGGCCACATTGGAAACACCAATTCATGTTATGCCTAATGATCTTACATATAATACTCTCTGAGATAGACCATGGATTCATGCAATGAATGGCATGCCTTGTACTCATCATTGCAAAATGAAATACATCTACAACAACAAAGTATACACACTTGAAGCTGACACTCATCCAAAAAATTGTTTGAAGATTGAGAAAAACAAAGAAAATACCTTGAACACATTATCACCAACCACATAAGTGGAACTCACACAAAAAAAAGATGAACAACAAATTGAACAAGTCCTGATGCTATTAGAAGCTGATTGGGGTTCCTTGGATTTTGAACATGACTTCATGTGTGAGTACAAAATCATCCATAAAGATTCAAATAAGGGAAAATAAAAAACAATAATGTCAACACAAAATTCAGACGAACTTTCGAAAGAATCCACCTCAACCACTTTAGACAAAGAAGAAAACTACACAACCACCTTTGATGACAATTATCACCAACCACCACCCGATCCAAAAGCAATGAAATTTAAGCTTTATGGAAAAGGGTATGATCTTATGAAAAAAATTGGCTATAGTGGAAAATAATGTGGTGCTAATGAACAAGGTATCCACAATCCTATCGATCCTATTGCACAACAATCAATTTATGGTCTTGGTTATTGTCGTTTGATAGAAGTAATCAAGCCTTCCCTCAACATCAATACTATCACAAAACATCCTTCTAAAACAGCCTTTACAATAATACATCCTGAACTCCTCAACACTAGTAGTCTTGATAATCCTCCTTTCCAAAACATGAAACAAACAATGAACTCTTCGCTTAACATCAATGTCATCTCGTATAGCACTAAAGATTTGCATTCAATAGATTTTCCCTCCTCCTATAAGAGTGAAAAAAATATTGCAATCTAAAGATTCTTGCATAGATATGACAACTAATACTAAGCAAGGGGTATCTTTGTCACAAACTACATGACCACCTAAGTTTCCCCTTGATCAAGAGGGTATCTTGTTGAGACTCCTCCAAATCACTTGATCACCCTCCCTCCTAGAACTCAAAATAAATGCTCTTACAAGACTTTATTCTATGCCTATCATAGAGTTCATGGTCATTCCACTAATGAATGTAAGGCTTTGAGTCATAAAATCCAACATCTTAAGGAATTTGGTAATCTTCCTTCTGTGGGGGCACCTCATTCCTCTAATTGATACTGATTTTCACTCTAGCTTGCATCTCATCAATCATTTCAGCTCACCCTATCCTACACTAAGTGGGGGCAAGGGGTTAGGTAGCCTTTTCCTCTTATGTCACTTGTTGTTGCCTCCTTTGGCTAGTCATTAACCTTTCAAGAACATATAAGAGAAAGCTTGGGACATTGACGATGTTCCTTCAGTTGGCTTGCATGTGACATACTATTTTTCATTACGTAGCTTCTTGAAAACATATGACTTGGCATAGGGATTTCCAAGTTAGCTCTCATGTCTTATTCTTCTACTTTAAATAAATTTCTCATAGTACTGGTGTTCGTAACTGCTTTGAATTGGAGAAATACATCCACACTCATATTTCATTGGGTGATTTTATTTTTCTTGAGATTTCCTCTCTTGGAAACATTAGGTACAATGTTTCTCAGGATGAGACATTGCACTTGTCCTCTCTTGGAAACAAGATGAGACCATTTGCAATTTTCCTCTCTTGGAAGCATTAGGCACAATGTTCCCTAAGATGAGACATTGCACAAATTAAGAAAAATCCCTTTGAAAATTCCTTACACCATTTTGCATTAACAATGTCTATGAGTGTGAAGCATACAAAGTTTTTCTTACCTCATAGAGCTCAAAAATCATTTTGATTGTGGTGCCTTATTAAAGTTATCAAGAGGTATAAATTTTGTATGGTTGAGTGGGAAGCCCATTCTGAGGCATGAATTTCCCCATAGCCACCTTGTGGATTTCTCAACCCATGGACAACAAAAAGTTCTGTATCCCCAGAGTGAGTATACTTAGGACTTCTCACCTAGTGTACAACCAAGAGTTTTTTCACCTCAAAGTGAGTATGCATTTTGGACAAACAACCTAGATCTGATCCACAATGTGTTGGAAAAATGGTCAAAGCTTGATCCACCTCATTTTAATTTCCCTTCCTTCTAGTTCTTTCCATTGCTTGTTCACGTATCTTGTTTCGTTGCACATCATTCACCTTGTGTGTGTCCTCTTGTACTTATGTTGGTTTTACTTAGGATCTTGGACTATAGTGGCTTGTGCAACTTCCTTTGATCTTTGTCATCCTTTGTCACCCACATTGGTATGATTGGACCCTTCTTGAATGTCTACTTTAGTGTAAGTTTGAAGCAAGCTCATCCTCTCACTAAAGTGGGGGCTAAATGTTGTTATGAAATAACTTGCACAATAGAAGAATATGATATGAAATATGCTGAAAATACCTAATAATAACTAAGAAATACAAGCCACTTCGAGGGGGAAACCCTCCAAATATCTCTAATGAGAACACACTTCACAACTTGATGGTGAAACAAGACTCACAACCCCCTATATATACCTATATAACTTAATAGAGAGTTAAGATAGCCACAAGACGACTATTCATAACCCAATGTACACTAATATTAAGGGTGTAGCATGCCCCCATTCTTCAAAGAAGCATTGTCCTCAATGCTAATCAAGTTTGGATTCTTTTGAATGAACTCCTTGTCCTCCCATGTGGCATCTTCAACTGGTAAATTCTTCCATTGGATGAGATACTCAGTGAGAGTTCTATTCCTCAGCTTCTTTGTGCATGTTTAAGGAATGCACTATAGTTCCAAAATGATTCTTCCTTCTTCATTGAGCTCTGGTAGTGTTGTTTGAGTGGGAATATTATGCCCAATTACCTTCTTCAAACAAGAAACATGAAAAAATGGATGTAACTTTGTTGTTGGTGACAACTCTAGCTTGTAGGAAACACTACCAATCTTTTGCATAATTTGGTATGGACCATAATACCTTGGAGACAACTTATTATTCTTTTTTTTGTTGCTTTATTGAGATTTGATTATAAGGCTGCAATCTCAAGAAGACCCAATCCCAAACTTCAAAACTTCTTTCACTACGATGTTGCTCTACCTGTTGTTTCAGTCAATTTTGTGCCATGGCTAAATTCTCCTTGAGTCCTGAAAGTACTTGTTGTTGATGAAGCAAGTGGTCTTCTACTACCTAAAATATTGGTGACACCTTTATTGATGATGTGATGGAAGGAGGATGATATCCATAAAATGCCAAAAAATGGAGACATTTTTTATGAGCTATGAAAATAAGTGTTATACCACCATTCTGCAAGTGGTAGCCAATCTACCCATTGAGACTTTTTCTCTAAAGTGAAACAACGTAGATATCCTTCCAAACACTTATTAACAACCTCAGTTTTCCCATCTGATTGAGGGTGGTATGAAGAGCTATGAGCCAATTGAGTACCCAAACATAAGAATAAATCTTTCCAAAAGTGACTAGTGAAGATAGGATCATGATCACTAACAATAACCTTAGGTGTACCATGTAGCTTTTGGATATTTTCCAAAAGAGCTTTTTCCATTGCACTTGCTATAAAAGGATGTGATAATGCAATGAAATGTGCATATTTAGTGAGGTGATCAACTACTACCATGATGAAATTATGACCTTTGGATTTGGGAGGCCTTGTGGTTGGTTAGGAATAGATAAGGGATGCAAGAGACCTGGTGTCTTAATTGTCTCCCCTTTATTCCTTTGACAAACCAAACATTCAGCCACAAATTTTTGAACATCACCTTTTAGCCCTCCCCAAAAAAAATCTTGCTTGACTTGATGATATGTCTTCAAAAATCTTGAATGACCACCCACTGGAGACTCATGCAACTCTATGAGAATATTGCGTTTAAGAGTGGAATTCTTGCAGAGATACAAATGCTCTTTATACCAAAGAGTATCTCCCTTTCAACAAAACTTATCTGAACTACTACGATCACTTTTTAATTGTTCGATGAGATTACTTGTCTCAACATCATTTTGCCACTCTGCTTTGGCTTCCTCCACCCAATTTTCTTGTAATATTGAAAGGGCACACAATAAGGCTTCATCTTTCTCATCGTTCCTTGAAAGTGCATCTGCTACAATATTTTTTTTCCCTTTCTTATATACAATCTCAAAGTCATATCCTAACATCTTAGTGACCCATTTTTGTTGCTCTTCAGAAGATAGTCTTTGTTCCAAAAAATATTTTAGGCTATCATGATCTGCCTTAACCTTGAAGTTTCTACCCAATAGATAAGGTATCCATTGTTTAATTGCATGGAGGATTGCTAGCATTTCCTTCTCATAAATAGGTTTTAGTTGATTCTTACCCTTTAATCGACAACTCTCAAAAGAAATTGGTCAACCTTCTTGCATGAGCACTGCTCCTATCCCATTTCCAGAAGCATCACATTACACAATGAATTCCTTGGTGAAGTTAGGAGTGGCAAGCACTGGAGTTGTTGGTGCAGGAGCACCTTGGGTTCCTCATGCCTCCTAGAGGCATTGTTTGTTTTCTTTGTTTGCTGTGAAGAAGTTTGAGATGTAATAAGGTTCCAATAACCATCTTTCATTTCTTGTAACAAGTTTTAGGTTTGGAGTCAAGTTTTGTTGTGAGAACAAGGTCTCCTTCCTCACCATGTAAGCTTGGTTCATCTAGGAAAACTAAAGAATTAAAGTGCCTTGATGTATCCAAGTCCTTGAGGGGAGTTTCCTTGACATGTTTAGTGTTTTTGGTTTCTTTTATATGTTTTATTTCATAATTGAAGCCTCATTTCACTTAGGCTTTTGTGAAGTTGTAATCAATTGCCTTAACTAGGCAATTAGGGGTCTTTTTGGTAAAAAAGTTGGTTTCCAACATCCACCTAACTAAAATGACAGTTGGAGGACATTGGGAAGGGTTGTTGGATGATAAATAAGCCTCTCATGGTCAAGGAATGGCTGTTGAATTGTATTTTTTGAAGTTCTAATGAAAAAGTGGCTATTTTCTAGAAATTTCTGTGTGTAAATTTGCTGCTAAAACACGTGGTACGACATTTGTATGATCTGTATGGGATCAATCCTATTATGGTTGGAAAGAGGAGAGTGTCAGATTTCATTTGAAATTGATTTGGTGAATTTTCATTGAGTGTAAGTGGAGATATCTTTGTTTTAGCAGCGGCAGGTCAAAAAAACCCTCAAAACTAGGGTTTGGCCAAAAAATGGTTCTATCTTCCACTCCCATGGTGTATAGTTGCTAATTTATTGTGGGATGGAAGGTATTTCTGTACATTTTCATTTTTTAAAGGTTTTGGAGAATGGCCAAATGTTTTGGGAAAGTTGCAAACTGATCTAGGCCTATTATCTTCATGTGACAGGCCTAGCTTGTAAAGCAAAAATCTGAGTTTTGCTTGTTTTGAGATATTTTTCTTCAAGGTGGCACTTAGGAATGATTGAAATGGTTGTAAGTAGCATGTAGGAGTTTGGAAAAAGGATTTGGGGAGAAGGGGTGAGCCTAGGTAACCAAAAACCAGTCAAGTGCACTCAATTAGGCCTCTTGAGGACATCAATAGGTTGGTCCATGGTTGCTTTTCCAATCACTGTCAAGAAGTGAGATTTTGTAGCCTTGTAGAGGAATATTATACTTGCCTAAAAATGGTATTTTACATCAGATATAGGTTTGTGGGTGAGAATTAATTGGACTGTCCTACCAGGCAGTGCTACAAGCAATTGGGATTAAAGAGGTCTACTAGTTGAGGAATGAACTCATGGGGTTTCCTAAGTGCTAATAATGGCTATGGTATTTGATTGTGGTCTGTTAGAGCATGTTTGAGATGATTACAAGTCCCTAAAAGGTATGAGATTCAAAGACTCTTGGTGAGTTGAGTTTTCCTTATACAAGGATAGTGATTTGAGGGTGTGTTGATAAGAGTGTTTGAGAGAAGAACTCATAAAAGAACCTCAACCATATAAGATTGGTGTACTTCCCTAATCACTCTGCATTAGAGTGGTATCAAAGCAAGGTTTTATTGTGGAAGAGTAAAGAAGAATTGTTTCTTGAGGTGCTTGAAGGAAACAATGACTCCTAAAGGTGGGTCTACGGTGGTTGCAAGGGAAATGAAGGCATTAAGAGATAGGATAGAGGCCTTAGAGAGAAGGAAGGGGAATGCTGATGAAGAGAGTACCTCAGAAGAAGAGGTAGAGGGTGGAGATGATACCAACCCCAAAGAGCAGATCCCTCCAGAAGAAAGAAGGTTCATTGGAGCCTTGAAGACAATAAGAGCAGAAGCCACCGAGGGAAAGATAGACATCACTATGTATGGGGGAAAGATGAATGCTAAGGAACTCCTAGAATGGGTAGATGCCTTGAATAACTACTTTGAATATAAGGAGATGGAAGAAGACAAGAAGGTTAAGTTTGCAAAGACCAAATTGAATGGGGCTGCCTTGACTTGGTGGAATTATCACCAAGGAGAAAGAGTGAAAGAAGGCAAGAACATGATTACTTCATGGGACAGAATGGTGAGCAGATTGAAGACACAATTCCTTCCTGCAGATCATGAAGTACAAGTGTTTAGGAAGCTACAAAGCCTAAAACAAAAGGATATGGATGTAGCAACCTATACTGAGGAGTTTCACAAACTCAGTATGAGGTGTGGTCATGTAGAGAATGACAATGAGAAAGTGGCCAGATACTTGAATGGCCTAAGGTTTGCAATCCAAGATGAGATGAGTCTTGTGACTCCTAAAATAGTAGAAGAGTGCTTCCAAATAGCATGCAAGGCAGAGGAGAAGTTGAAAAGAAAGCAAGAGCAGCAAGGAAGAGGAAGAGGCAGAAATTTCAAGGGAAGAGGCAATTTTGGTGGTAAAAACCAATCACAAAGGAAACAAGGGGAGTCAAGTGGAAAAGAGGAACAAAGCCAAGAATCAAGAGGAGGATTTAGAGGTAGGAGGTCTAATGGAAGAGGCAGATTTAATGGAAGAGGTTCTAGTTCATTCTCTAGAAGGTGCTACACATGTAACCAGTTTGGGCACCCATCTTTCAAGTGTCCTGAAAAGAAAGCTTCAACCTCTCAAGGTGCAGATAGGAGGAACCAATTGGTGCAAGAGGAGGATGTACAAAGTGTCAATTCACCTTCAAGGCCTGCTGATCCTGAATTTGGAGAGAGCTTGATGATGAGAAGAACACTTCTCAAGGTTCCAAGTGCCAAGGAGCCACCAAAAAGGAAGTCCTTATTTAGGACTACATGCAAATCTCATGGTAAAGTATGCAAGGTAATTGTAGACTCAGGATCCATTGATAATTTAGTGTCTCTTGAAATGGTTGAAAAGTTAAAATTGAAAAAAGTTCCTCACCCTACCCCATATAAGGTGTCATGGTTGAATAGGGAGCAACAAGTGCTTGTTAATGAGCAAGTTTGGGTAGATTTTCAAATTGGGGAGTATAGGGACAGAATTTTGTGTGATGTCACCCCCATGGATGCTTGTCATCTACTCTTAGGACACCCATGGCAGTATGATAGACAAGCCCAACATGATGGGCATAAAAATACATATACAATTAATAAAGATGGGCAGATTTTCACCATGAATCCCTTACCAAATGAAGGAGTAGATAAGCAGATTGGGTCTAGTATTATGGTGGTAGGGGAAAAGGAGTTCTTGCAGACCTTGAAGGAAGAGGGAGGTCTAGGATTTGCCTTGGTTGTTAAGCCTAAGTGCAGGTTTGTTTTGGCTGCAAACAAAGAAAAATCAATTCCTAGTGAAGTCCTACCCTTGTTGGAGAAGTATAAGGAGATAGTGGTGGATCAATTGGCTAGTTCCCTGCCTCCAATTAGAGATATCAATCACCATATTGACCTGATACCAGGTGCCACATTACCTAATAAGGCTTCTTACAAAATGACACCAACCCAAAATGAAGAGATAGAAAAACAAGTGCAAGAACTATTGGATAAGGGCCTAGTGAGGAAGAGTTTGAGCCCTTGTGCTATTCCAACCGTGTTGGCCCCTAGGAAGGATGGTAAATGGAGGTTATGTACTAATTCAAGAGCCATAAATAGGATAACCATCAGATATAGGTTTCCTATGCCAAGGATGGAAGATCTTATGGATTGCCTAGGTGGGGCTTGCTATTTTTCAAAGATTGATCTAAAGAGTGGGTACCATCAAATCAGGGTTCGTGAAGGGGATGAATGGAAGACAACCTTCAAAACTAATGAGGGTCTCTATGAATGGATGGTGATGCCTTTTGGCTTATCCAATGCCCCTAGTACCTTCATGAGACTGATGAATGAGGTACTAAAACCCTTTATTGGAAAATTTGTTGTGGTTTACTTAGATGACATTCTTGTTTTTAGCAGGTCCAAGGAGGAACATTTGAAGCATCTTGAGATGGTCCTAAGGAGGCTACATGAAGAGAAGTTGCTGATCAACATGAAAAAGTGTAAGTTCATGAAAGAAGAATTGGTCTACCTTGGGTTTGTCATATCAAAGGGCAGTTTGAAGATGGATCCATCAAAAGTTGAGGCTATTTTAAATTGGCCACCACCTAAATCAGTAGGAGATGTGAGGAGTTTCCATGGCCTTGCAAGCTTTTACAGGAAGTTCATCAAGAATTTTAGCCAAATTTGTGCACCCATCATTGATACCATCAAAGGAGAAAAGAAGAGTAAGTTCAATTGGACCAATGAAGCAAATGAAAGGTTTGAGTACTTGAAAAGAAAGGTATCACAGCAGCCTATCCTTGCCCTTCCTGATTTTAATAAAGTTTTTACCATAGAATGTGATGCAAGCAATCAAGAAATAGGTGCTGTTTTGAGTCAGGAAGGCAGACCGGTTGCATTTTTTAGTGAAAACTAAATGAGGCAAAGAGAAAATACTCTTCTTATGATCTTGAACTATATGCTATGGTCCAAGCATTGAAGAAATGGAGGCACTACTTGCTGCCAAGGGAGTTTATTTTTTTTACTAATAATCATGCACTTAGTTTTTTGAATGGGCAGGAAAAATTGAACCAAAGACACATGAAGTGGGTTGAATACCTACAAGCATACACTTTTTCCATAAAGCATAAGAAGGGGAAAGCTAATAAAGTTGCAGATGCACTTAGTAGAAGGGTCATGATGGTTCAAGAAATCCAATTTCAAAGTGTGGGCATTGAGGCTCTTAAAGGTATGTATCAAGAGGATGAAGATTTCAAGGTTGATTTTGATGTTTGCAATTAGTTTTCAGATGTTTTTCACAATGAATTTGCTGATTATGTGTTGCAAGATGGGCTATTGTTTAAAGGGGCTCAATTGTGCATTCCCAAGTGTTCTGTAAGGGAGAATATAATCAAGGAAAAGCATAGTGGAAGCCTTGGAGGACACTTTGGGCTTGATAAAACCTTGGAGCAAGTGAGAATATTTTACTTTTGGCCCAAAATGCAGATGGATGTGAGAAGGTTTGTGGAATCTTGCACAATATGCCAAAGAGAAAAAGGTACTACCTCCAATGCTGGTCTTTACCAACCTTTACCAATCCCAAATAGACCTTGGGAGAGCATAAGCATGGATTTTGTCTTAGGACTGCCTAAGACACAAAGAGGAGTGGATAGTGTCTTTGTAGTAGTTGATAGATTCAGCAAAATGGCACATTTTATTCCTTGTAGATGCACTAGTGATGCCTCTAACATTGCAAGTCTATTTTTCAAAGAGATTCTGAGAATGCATGGCATTCCTATGAGTATTGTATCTGATAGGGACTCTAAGTTCATAGGTCATTTTTGGAGGACCTTGTGGAGAAAGTTGGGGACTAATCTACAGTATAGTTCAACCTATCATCCTCAAACGGATGGGCAAACAAAGGTGGTTAACAGGTCACTTGGTAATCTTTTGAGATGTTTAACAAAGGAACATGGTGTACAATGGGATTTAGTGTTGCCAAAAGTAGAGTATGCATATAATGATTCTATCAATAGGAGTATAGGTAAAAGTCCATTTGAGGTAGTGTATGGAATGAATCCTAGAGGTATCTTCAAGTTGAGATATCTGAAAGGAATGGAGAAAAGAAGTGCTTAAGGTGAAGAGTTTGCTATGGAAATGAAGTCTATTCATGATCAAGTGAAGGAAAATCTCAAGAAGAGTGGAAGTCAATACAAAGAAAGGGAAGATTTGAAGAGAAGGAATGTGCAATATAAGGTGGGAGATCTAGTTTTTCCTACTTGAAGAAGGAGAGGTTGCCTAAAGGAAAATACACCAAGCTTCACATGAAGAAAATAGGCCCATGCAAAATACTTCATAAGTTTGGACAAAATGCATATGAAATAGCACTCCCTCCTAGAGTGTCTATTTCTCCCATCTTTAATGTGGCTGATTTGTACCCCTTTAAGGGATCTTTGGATGTAGGTATAGGTGTGGAAGCCGATGAATATTGGGTGTAGGACCTTCCACCATCTGAACCCTTGAAGCTTGAAGCCATCCTAGACACCAAAGAGGTAAAAAGGACAAGGAAAAAGGTATATAATGAATATCTTGTTAAGTGGCAGGGTCTTCCACCTGAAGATGCAACTTGGATGAGTGAAGAGGATATCAAAAAGCATGGTACTACTCTGCAACAACTGATCTTAGGTGGTACTTGAGATCTCTTCCACCCCAGGTGCATGGTGCAGGAGCACCTTGGGTTCCTCATGCCTCCTAGAGGCATTGTTTGTTTTCTTTGTTTGTTGTGAAGAATTTTGAGATGTAATAAGGTTCCAATAACCATCTTTCATTTCTTGTAACAGGTTTTAGGTTTGGAGTCAAGTTTTGTTGTGAGAACAAGGTCTCCTTCCTCACCATGTAAGCTTGGTTCATCTAGGAAAACTAAAGAATTAAAGTGCCTTGATGTATCCAAGTCCTTGAGGGGAGTTTCCTTGACATGTTTAGTGTTTTTGGTTTCTTTTATATGTTTTATTTCATATTTGAAGCCTCATTTCACTTAGGCTTTTGTGAAGTTGTAAATTGCCTTAACTAGGCAATTAGGGGTCTTTTTGGTAAAAAAGTTGGTTTCCAACATCCACATAACTCAAATGACAGTTGGAGGACCTTGGGAAGGGTTTTTGGATGATAAATAATCCTCTCATGGTTGAGGAATGGCTGTTGAATCGTTTTTTTTGAAGTTCTAATAAAAAAGTGGCTATTTTCTAGAAATTTCTGTGTGTAAATTTGCTGCTAAAACGTGTGGTACGACATTTGTATGATCTGTACGAGATCAATCCTATTATGGTTGAAAAGAGAAGAGTGTCAAATTTCATTTGAAATTGGTTTGGTGAATTTTCATTGAGTATAAGTGGAGATATCTTTGTTTTAGCAGCAGCAGGTCAAAAAAACCCTCAAAACTAGGGTTTGGCCAAAAAATGGTTCTATCTTCCACTCCCATGGTGTATAGTTGCTAATTTCTTGTGGGATGGAAGGTATTTCTGTACATTTTCATTTTTTAAAGGTTTTGGAGAATGGCCAAATGTTTTGGGAAAGTTGCAAACTGATCTAGGCCTAGCATCTTCATGTGACATGCCTAGCTTGTAAAGCAAAAATCTGAGTTTTGCTTGTTTTGAGAGATTTTTCTTCAAGGTGGCACTTAGGAATGATTGAAATGGTTGTAAGTAGCCTGTAGGAGTTTGGAAAAAGGCTTTGGGGAGAAGGGGTGAGCCTAGGTAACCAGAAACTAGTCAAGTGCACTTAATTAGGCCTCTTGAGGACATGAATAGGTTGGTCCATGGTTGCTTTTCCAATCACTGTCAAGAAGTGAGATTTTGTAGCCTTGTAGAGGCATATTATACTTTCCTAAAAATGGTATTTTACATTAGATATAGGTTTGTGGGTGAGAATTAATTGGACTGTCCTACCAGGCAGTGCTACAAGCAATTGGGTTTAAAGAGGTCTACTAGTTGAGGAATGAACTCATGGGGTTTCCTAAGTGCTAATAATGGCTATGGTATTTTATTGTGGTCTATTAGAGCATGTTTGAGATGATTACAAGTCCCTCAAAGGTCTGAGATTCAAAGACTCTTGGTGAGTTGAGTTTTCCTTATACAAGGATAGTGATTTGAGGGTGTGTTGATAAGAGTGTTTGAGAGAAGAACTCATAAAAGAACCTCAACCATCTGAGATTGGTGTACTTCCCTACTCACTCTACATTAGTTGTACACATATCCTCCTTCAATCTCTCAAATTTTTTATTGGTAGAATCATTCCAATGAAAAGAATCCTTCTTCAATAGAGTGGTGAGAGGTGCTACTATATGACCATAATTCTTCACAAATCTTCTATAGTACCCTGTCAATCCCAAGATACCCCTCAGTTTTGTTAATTCTTTTTGGAATAGGCCATTCCATGATAGCCTTAATTTTGTTAGGGTCCTCCTTTACTCCTTCATGTGAAACTATGTGTCCCAAATACTCCACCTCCTTAAGACCAAAATCACACTTGGATGGCTTAGCATAGAGTTTATGATCTTCAAGTATTTTTAATTCTTGATCCACATGTTGCAAATGTTCTTCCCAAGTCTTGCTATAAATCAATATATCATCAAAGAATACTAATACAAACTTTCTCAAAAACTTCTTAAAAATGGAATTCATCAAACTTTGGAATGTAGACGGTGCATTGGTAAGACCAAATGGCATCACCGAAAATTCATAATGACCCTCATGAGTATGAAATGTTGTCTTACAAATATATTCCTTTGTAATACAAATTTGGTGATAACCAGATCTAAGATCTAACTTGGTAAAATACATAGCTCCATTGAATTCATCTAGCAAATCATCAATGACTGGAATAGGAAACTTATCTTTAATGTTGTACATGTTGAGCACTCTATAATATGGACACATGTGCCAAGTATCATCCTTCTTACGTACCATCACCACAGGTGAGGAGTAAGCACTTTGGCTATGCTTGATAATTCTTGCCTCTAGCATCTCCTCAACATTTTTTTCTATCTCATTCTTTTGTATGTGTGGATACCTGTAAGGCCTGATGTTCGGTGGTTGGCTACCTAGAACTGACTGTATGGCATGATCATGATCCCTCTTAGGAGGAAGTCCTTTAGGCATATCTCCAAGAACAACTGAGTGAAGATAAATTATAGCTTGCAAATTTGGATGAGTAGGAGCATTAGATTGAGAGACTTATAATGAACACAGTTGGGCCACAAATCCATCCACTCCTTTCTTAAGCAAATTTTTCATTTGATGAGAGCTTACCATTTCTGGGGATTTTTCCTTCAACCCCCTTAGCTCTACTACCCTTCCTTCTGATTGAAATCTCATGAATAGTTCTTGGAAGTTCATCTCAATCGTTCCCAAAGTAGTAAGCCATTGTACTCCTAAAACAATATCTACTGCACCCGTGGATATCACATACATTGGGGTATCAATTTGATAATCTCCCATGGATAATTTAATGCTATGAAAATTTCTTGAACAACTAACTGTACCACCATCTACAATCAAAACTTGAAACTCTGGAGCTGGATATATAAAACAATTTAGATGAGTAGCTAACTTTTTGTTAATGAAATTATGAGTACTACCAGAGTCGATCAACACTGTTACCTTCTACTTCTTTAAGAAGCCCACCACCTTGAGAGTGTGTGGAGCACTAAAACCTAAGAGTACATGACAAGAAATGATTGGTTGAGAATCATGTGATTCCTCATTTGACTCCCTTTCATCCTCTAGTATGGGTTCCTCCTCTTCTTCCTCACTTTGACCTTCAATATAGAACAATTTCTTTTCATTGCATTTATGTCCTCGACTATATTTGCTATCATAATTGAAACACAACCTTTTTTCTCTTTTCTCCTCAATTTTTTGTGGAGTCAACCTAGTAGGTTTTATTGAATATCCTTTCTCTCTTGTCACATTAGCCCTTGCTTCTTAGGAATCAAATACTTCTCTACCCTGTGTGCTAAGATAAAAGACTCATTTATGGAGCTAGGGCTAAACATGCATAGCTCATGTTGAATGTGATCCTTGAGACCCCCCAAGAATAAATCATCCAATTTTTCCTCCGTAATTGTATCCACTCTTAAGTATATATTTTGGAATTGCTGAATATAATCCTTAACTGATCCTGTTTGTTGAAGTTTAGCTAGTTGGCTGAAGAAGTTGTCTATCACACTATTGCTATAATGTGCTTGGATTTCCTCCATAAAAATTGACCATGAGATGGTGAGACCCTTTTTCCTTCGATGAGTGCAAAGCCAATGATACCAAATGAATTGATCTGGTTCTAAATATAGGGAAGCCATTGTGACCTTTTGTCCATTTGGGATTTGGTGTACTTCAAAGAAATTCTCCATTTGATTTATCCATGTTAGAGGATCCTTGCCATCAAACATGCACATATCCACCTTTGGAAATAAATTCCTAGATCCCATAGGAGTACTAAAGCTTGTGTCAATGTTAGCTGACCTAGAATTTTCACCTTGGTCACTTGAGAACTCCTTTCTTGGTTTAGCCATGTAGGTGCTTAACATGTTTTGTATGTCCGATATATCTCCTCTTAGGTCACACATATCCATCTTCATTGAGTAAATTTATTCCTTGACCTTACTAATTTCCCCATTAGGAGTAATATCCTCTATTGTTACCCCATCCTTATCAGGTGTCTTCCTCAGAGTGACAACATTCTTTTTTCCCCTTGTTGTAGGCCCCTTCATGATGGAAACCACTAATTTTGAAATAAATCACACAAAGGAAACTTAAATTCTCTAAAAATTTTACTATAATCTCCTTTAGTATGTTTTCAAAAACCCAATAAAAATCAAACTCCAATTCAACAAGATGTGCGAGATATGCAGACTCCAAAAAAGTTATGTAGAAACCCTAATTCTATAATAATTCACTTAATTCTGCTCCAATTATTCTAAAATATGGAATGTAGCTTTTTTAATACGTTCTTCAAAAACCCTTTAAAAATTAAAAAAACTTCACCAAAATCTAAAAGATATGCTCTTCCCAAAATCGCCTCCAAAATTGAGAAAAACCTTGCCTCTACGGTGCCAAGATCATGCTCTGATAACACTTGTTATGAAATAACTTGCAAAATAGAAGAATATGATATGAAATATGCTACAAATACCTGATAAGAACTAAGAATAACAAGACACTTTGAGGGGTAAAACCTCCAAATATCTCTAATGAGAACACACTTCACAACTTGATGATGAAACAAGACTCACAACCTCCTATATATACCTATTTATGCCTAGGATATCAGCTAGGCCAACTTAGAAACACCTATATAAGTCTTAGGCCTACCTAAACAACTAAATAATAATATACTAATGATAATATGACTTAATAGAGAGTTAAGATAGCCACAAACTGACTATTCATAACCCGATGTACACTAATACTAAGGGTGTAGCAAATGTACCATAGAAAAAAGGAAACATGCTTGATTTGGGGAATAATTGATGATAAATTGGACTTAACAAGGAATTTATTTGGTGTTGTGAGGTGTTTTTCACATCCACACTAGGTCTTGGACCCTTTAAAATGCATTTAACGATGTCTTGTAAAGGTGTTGTAAAAGACTTTCACACTTTTCTAGACTTAATGAACCCATCTTCCCTTAGTTCAACATTATAAAATGTATTTAATTAAATTATGACATCAATCTAAAAGGCTTGTAAAATAAACTTAATGTTAATCTAGTGTTGTAATGTGTTTTACACATTCACATTGGATGTTGTTCATTTTTAGGCTATGTGGACCTCATTTTAGTGTTGTAAAGTTTATTTAATCACACTTTCACATTGAATTATGTGTCCCAAGCCCTAATTGAACTTTACATCATCACTAATAGGTCTCTATTACCCCATATTGTGCATCCCGAGGCATAATTTGATGAAATACCCAACAAAGTCACCATATAAACTTGATTTCCTCATTCCCCAACAACCCAGCTGGCAAATGGGCCCCACTAGGACTAATTCACCCAAGGTGGCGATTGAGTCCCATTTGGGCCATTTTTGAATTTTGAGCGGGAAATTTTAGAATTTAAGTTTTATTTTTCTTCATGACAGCCTTAGGGATTCAATTTATAGGTGGATTTCCTATAAAATCAAATCTCTAAATGCTAATTTACATCTCTTAACTCATTCACACATCTCTTATCATTCATTAATCATCTATCTTCTCCATCAAGCCAAGCAAGTTAGGGTTTCATCATTGCAAGTCATCAAGATAGCCTCCTAAAGATTCTTCATGTTTTGTTGCAAACATTCAAGATAAATATTTATGTTAAGGTATTGACTTCATTGTTTTCATGCTTCATTACACTCTTTCATCATTTTGGCTTAATTACCTACAAAGGGGTTTGACCAAGGCAAACCCCCATGCCCTAACATCCAACATATTTCCTTCTCTTCTTGTGTGTTTACAAATTTAGGAATCTTAGAGGCTTGAAAATCATTGAAGATAAAGTTACAAAGTTTTTCAAGTCATCTCTTCATTGGATAAGGAAAAAAATAAACAAAAAGTCACCTTCAAGCCCAAATTTGATAGTTTCAAAACCAAACACCTGGAGAAGCAAAAAGTTTAGATGGAAGGCCCCTTTTTCCACCTTTGAATCTTCATAAATTAAAAAGTGGACTCATTCTTCATGGGTGGTGAATGAGTCCCACTTCTAGGCCCGATTTTGGTTTTTTGCATTTTTGGATACCCATTTGTCTGAAATGGGCTCCAAAATAGTTTCACAAAATTGGGACTGATTAGCCTAGAATGGTAAATGAGTCCCACTAGGCCTTAAAATCAGGATCAACAACATTCCAAATGTATTTTCTAGTCTTCATCAATATCTTAGGTACACACTTTCATTTTCATCCATTTTTGTTGCAGTTTTTATTCATTTCTAGTTCATTTCTGCATATCACATTGTGTTTTCAAACATTGCATATTTCATTAGTTTTGCTTTCATATTCAATCAATTTTTTCAATTAGATATATTTAAATCATTTCATTTAGTCATACTTACATCATACATTCCTTAGTTTGAGTGAAACACCACAATTTTTGGGTTCTATCTCTCTCCTTTTAGGTGAAAATCCCTAAGAGTGCAAGAGAAGTACATAGCACCCAAAAATCTATGGTTCACTTACTAAAGCATATCTTGAGAGAATGAACTAAAGTTTGACTAACTAATTCATTTTGGCCATCTTATTTTTCATCAAACACTACAAAATCAAAATAGACACCCAAAATATTCCAAAGTGATTTCTAAAAGTGACTAAAAAATTTGAAATCATGATTAGAAATAATAGAAAGAGATAACGCAAACTAAACTATACATTACTAAAAAATAATTCAAAAAATTTAGGAGCATAAATATTTTTTTTGCAAGGGATGAAGATGGTCATTTTAAAAAATTGACAAACCACTGGGGTACAAAAACAATCATGTTGTCTAAAGGTAGTAGGCAACCCATTAATAAAATCCATAAAGAAATTCACATGGCCAAGAGGGAATATGAAGTGGCTAATACAAATTAAGTTTTTGATTAGTAGGCTTATATCTTGGCTACAAAGAGATCATAAAAAATTATAGTTGTCCGCTTACTTCCTCATGGATGGCCAATAGAGGTACCACTATGATATTGTATAGTTTGTGTGGTGCCAAAGTGTTCCCCGTGAGAAGAAGAATGAGTCTCCTTAATTAGCACCAACCAAGGAGAACTAGAAGGAACACATAATTGATTCAACTTATATAACCAACCATCTCTAAAAATATTTAAAATCTCTCAAAAAAAAATTCTCTAAAGACTTTTGAAATGACTCAAAACCCTATTATCTGAAAGCATTTGGCTTTGCCTCATTCTACCCTCTAAACCCATCTTAAACAATAAACTTATTTGAAACCCTAATACTCAAAAGTAATCAATTTAAAACTTATTCTTTACTCTCCAACCTTATGCATAAATTCTTAAAGATTCTCTTTCCTCACAACAAGGAATGATTAAAATAAAAAACTTTTTAGTTCGGAAGTTTGAGCTCCAAATAACTTTTTTCTTGCATTATAGCTTTTGAAACAACCAAACTATAAACAATTTATCTTTAAATTCTTACAAGTTAAAATTAAACAATTACTAAATGCAAAAACTAAAATTATATGAAATCCTTCAATACAAATTCCACTTTGAAGTGACATTGAATAATTTTTTTTTTTCTAAATCCAAATTTTGAACCAATTGATATATGAATCTCTACTTATCCTCCACCAATTTATACTGATCAAAGAATGGGTTTAATTTCACTAGTGCATAAAAAATAAAGAATATTAGGAGCACACCAATATTTAGTGGGAAAATTAAAGGTAGGAAACATTCTTAGACTTGCTAATTGTGAGTCAAGCTTGTGGGAAAACATGGTTTATAACATAGATATCACACCTTCTAATAAGAAGTTGAGAGGATGAAGAATATGGAAAAAGAGAAAGAATTGGAATGAGAATCATTGGAATGTCTGAACTTTCTCAAATGAAAAATATAAGAAATTTTTGTCTACAAATATTTTTCAGCTAAAAATAAATGATGTAGAAATGATTTTTTTTTTTTAAGGAAAAGGGCACAACACCTATATATAATATATTAATATATAAAAGGAAATACAAAAGATAAGCCAAGCAACATCATTTGGTAGTAAACAATGCAAATTCCATACAGCGTCCAAATTAATCCCCTTCAATGTTAATAGGGGAGGAAAAAGCAGATGCTAGAGACAATTTGAAACATGGTTTCTTCCGTTTCTGCACAAGAGTCCAATGGTTGTCCATAGAATCCATCTCAGAAGATGAGGTTTTACTTGATGGAATGTCCAGATTCCAATCCTTTGCTTGATTATTTACTTCCATACCTTTCTCATGAGCCCTAGGCTTGTTTGATTTCTGATCTTGTGAAAGAATGATAAACTTCACACCAGATTTTGCTGTTGGAGCCACACATGGTGTAGATTTCCATCCAGGTGGAGGAGACTTTTCCTAAACTTGCTGAAAGGTGACATCCTTCACATTCGATTTTGCTGAAAGTGCCACTAATGAAGTGGAGGAATCAATTACTTCCTGCCCAGTTGGAAGGGTCTTTGAGAGGATATCTTTCCACCATGAAGGTTGTTTTTAACTGATTTAGGGGAGAGGACCCAGTAGTTGTGCACCCTAACTTTGTGCTTCTAATTATGCTACGTGGAAATTTCAAATAACTCCCAATTTTTTACAACAACTTACCTGGCAAGTCCCTTGCTTATAACTAAGGTTTTAGGGCCACATCGGCATGCTTTTTGTCAAGGTGTCTGGATAAAGGCCCCAAAAAAAGTGAGACTAATACTTGTCCAATTCACAACATGTTTTATTGAGCATTGATGTGGAATCACATGATTGGTTACTTTTTAGATCAAAGGAATACATTTTGTTTAATTATGGGTAGTCATCATCAACACTAACAACTTTAAAGTCACAACTATTGGTCCAATATTGATAAAAATATTGGGCATTATGTAAACAACTACTATCACAACTATTGAAACATGCTCAGGTATTGGGTCCTCTCCCCTATATCTTTTATTTTTCAATCAGATATAGGGTGACACTAGTCCCTTGAACGGGTGAGATCTGCCCAAGCCAACTCTGCTATCCATTCGAACTATTAAAAACCAAATATTATATTACTACTTATATATAAATATAATTTTAAAAATAATAATATACTATATAATACAATACATTATTACTATATTTATAATAATTTGCAATCAATAATTATTACACAGATCACTCTTAAAAGATTTTAAAAATTCTGTAATCACAATAAATTATCTAAATGTACTTGAGGAAAGGAAGATGGAGCATTTTTACTTGACAGAGAGCAGCAAATAGAATATCTAACCTAACATGATTTATTCAGGAAAATGAAATCAAAATATCTCTTTTGCTCTAAAAAATCTACTGTCAATTTATGAGCCAAAACAAACATTGATCAATGTGTTTAAACTATATTGATAATAAACGGACAATACATGTGGTACGAGCTGGAATCAATCCTACCGAAAAGGAAAGGAAAGGTCCTTTTTAAGTCCACGATACCATGAGTATATGGGACTCCTCGTACTCCCCCAAATATGGGGGAGGCACCTAACTCGTGCTCCACAATACGAGGCCCTCGTACTCCCCCAATATGGGGGAGGCACCTAACTCGTGCTCCACAATACGAGGTGTACATACCCTACCCCCTGCAGGATTTGAACTTGTGACCTCCCTGTAAGAACAAAATTTGGACTCTCTTTTTTTCTTTCTTTCGTTGAAATGGACTTTTTGTTTTTTTATTTAAAAATGCATGTGATCACATGTTCAAACTTGAACGACTCTTGCATCTTGTTCTTTTATCTTTCTGTTCGGATCTTTTTGTTGATCTAATTTAGTGATAAAGATTGTGTTCTTATCAATTATTTATTTAATTAATATTAAAATATAAATTTTATAGATAATTGTAATAGTAAAATTAGTGTATTTATTTATTTGAAGAATGTTATTAATATTAACTATATTAATAAATAATATATTTATGTGTTAGGTTTGATTCATGATTTGATTTTAGTATGTTTTGATTTGATTTGATTTATCTTTATTTTTATTCATTGTTATTTACTTTATTCACACCGATTTTCTTACTTTCATCTATAAATTTAAATAATTGATTCTCTATCCATGTTGATCTACATATCACTTAAATTCAATCCCATGATGAGTGAGAATGAACCTCAAATTTAAATATTCAAATTAAAATTCTAACTTTTTAGTCCTTTTTGTTCATCAACTTGGTACACATTTGTGTGACATATTACCATATCTTGGAATTTCAAGACATTCAATGTGTCATTGATTTATACAGAAAAATATATAGGCATAAGAGGACTACAAGGACTATCTAGAGTACACTTCAATTCTAAATGGAACAAAAGAATCATAATCAACATCATTTACATATAAGTCATTCATATGTTTGTGTATGTTTTCTTTTTGAATATTCACTCGGAGTTGTAAAATCAATTAAATTAGGAGTTCAACTAGGAGAGAACTTAACCATAGAAATTTGATAGATCTTCTTAAGGTGTTTAGAGGTACCACAATCCTCACCAACATAATAGATAGTAGAGATTAGAGTGAGCATAGTTTAAAAACACATTTTACCAATTTAGATATGTGCATCAAGTTTCAAATCCACAATGATTAGGATTGAACCCATAACATCAAGATTGACCCTTAGATTTTTTTGCACTTGATTAGATATTGAGACATACATCAAATACCATGCATAATCTCTTAGACAAAGATGAATTGTTTTGCACATCAATATTATCTTGATGCCATCATTCCTATAGCTAAGTACCTAATTTCCTCTTATTTAATTATCATTTTTTATTATATTTAAAGAGTCAACTTCAACTTTAATCTACTTTAAATGTGTGATTATTGATTGCATACATTATTGGGCTAGAATATACTTATTTATTGGTGTGATGTGATTTATTTTCATTAATATAATATTTAAAGTACTAATAAATGAATAAATTGATCAAACTTAACAAATTATTAAATGTACAAGTTGAGAATGATATGTTGATCATAGTATTTTATTAAATGAGACAACATTAGATGTGCTGAAAAAAGAAATGAAATGGATTTAGGATTTCACATCTTGAAACTAGTGAATTCCAAGTCTTTGATTGATGCCACATTGTGATAGAAAGAGTGAATGTAGAACATAATGTGGGATATGAGGTTAGAGTGTTGAGCTGACAAAATCTAAATATTTGGGACACAATCATGACATCTACTCTTTCAGGGTGATGTGATTTCATTTATGAATATAGTTTGATTACTAAGAGACATTTTAATGCTAGTTAGATTTGAAATTAGGCCAACTACAAATTAATCCATTAATTAATTTATCTACATATATTTGATGTACACATCACATCTTAAACTTTTTGTATTGAAGAAAACACCATTACTCTTAAGAACACATAATATTTTTCTTATAGAAAATATTCATCATTTCTTCCTTCAAAAATATATTTAAAAACATTCACAAAGATATTGTAATACAAAATTTATTAAAAGTAGTCAATTATTTGATTATGTAAACTAAGGAATTAATCTTAGGAAACTTGATTACACAAATCACCAAGTCTATCAAACTAGATAACAAAACCATATGGAATTATGTAAGAAGTTAGATAACTCATATATTTGTGTTAGTACCATTATGAACTATATATTTTATATATACAAACCTTGAAGCAAACATTAAATCGAGTAGGGGTAACCTTAGAGCTCAAATCTATACAATGTATTTATTAAAACTATTATTGCATACAATATCATGTAGATTCCAGAATCACATCAAATTGCATTTAACGAAATGTTAATAGTCCATATTCCACTATGCACTTCTACCACAAAGGTTAGAATAATGTCATCAGTAGAATAATAAACTCCAAGATGAGAGGCCAAACATAGTTATCACTTCAAATTTGTATTCCTTATCTTAAAATATCAAACCATAAAGTTTCCTAAAGTTTGTCAACTTTGTATTGTTTGTTCTTAGTGAGAGAAATTGGTAGCTTTTTAATTCACCAAGTGATGATGCATTCTAAGATTGTACAAATCGACAAGCTTAGGCTAGATTCTAAAGTAATATTTACTTAAACAAGTTCATAGTTACATAGGAGCTGCAACATGAAAAGAAAACTAAGGAAAGTTTTGATGAGAAATATATTAAATGAATTAAGGTAAAGTAAAATAATTAATTTATCACATTTGAAAAGTAAAAGAAAAATACAAATTTATCATGAGTGGTAACTTATAATGTATCAATTGATCACCTTGATTAATAAAATCAAACACAATGAAAAGTTTTTCCCCCATATGTATATGCTTTGTAAGATAAAAGGACTCACCAAACCTTTTGCTAATATATTGTGACATATATCCTTTATACACCCTTCAAAGGGTTGTGCATAAAAAAGCTAGTTGTGATTCATTACATAGTGTCACCACTTTTAAATTGTAATACATTACAAAATAAACTTGAAAAATACAAGAGGGAGTTAGAAAGTGAACTTGGAATATATGTAAAAGTTTTGGTGAACTCGTGATATGTAATAATGATATGTAAGAATATCTTTGAAAAGATGGAATAAATTTAAAATTGAACACTCCATTTGGTAGGTGGATTTTGACACTGAGAGTTACATTTCTTTATTGGATTGTTGATTTGTGATGAATTTTGACAATTTTTTGTGTCCTAGATTTGAACACCCCTTGAGCTCATGTGGATTTGGCACATGGTTTTTGAATAAAAATGTTTTTGGTTTAGAGAGTTGAGCTCCAAACAATTTTTTCTTGCCTTCATGATAGACATAAACTCTTTTCTATATACAATGCATCTATCACTATTAAATGCATACACATATGCATCATGTATACATGAATATTATGATTTGTAAAAAAAAAGTCAATATCTTTTTAATTTAAATAATATAAACTCCTACAATTAATAATATCACTAATTAATATATATACTAATAAAACACAAATTACAAATCCCAATCCCAATTTATTTACATAACTGTAGTTTTGATTACCATAAATACTGCAAATGTAGAATAACAGTCTCCCAAAAATTCAGCTCTTGAAACAACCAAACTAAAAACAAATTACTAAACAATATTAAAATCCAAAATGATGGGATCATTATCAAATCCTCAAAAAATTCTAAATTGGGATCATTATTAAAATTCTAGATTGAAAAAGCAGCTATGAAGAGGCATGGATTGGATGCAGCTGTTGCCAAGTCCAATTTGAAACGAATTGATAAAAGAATCTCTACTTACCTCCACCAATCCATACCAATCAAATCAAATCAGTTTAATTTCATTAGTGGAAAATTAAAGAAGATTAGCAGGGGCACACAAATATTTAAAGGGAAAATTAAAGGTAGGAAAGATATTCTTATTTTGTCCAAGTCACTTCGATTTAAGATTATTCCATTCATTTTGTGATTCATAGTCAAGCTTGTGGGCAAGAATATGGGGAATTTCTGTTCAAGACAGTTATCAGTTAAAAGTAAATAGTTAGAATGAGTTTATTATTTGGAATTTTTATGTTTTAGTAATGAGCAATAGATTTTATTATTTAAATTTTTCTGTGTTTATAGTGTAAGTTTACAGTAGGGAGATAACAGTGTATTATGTTGTTATTTGTTAAAAATATATTTATATATTAGGATAATATATATTGTATATATGTGAGTTTGTTTTTTCGTCATTTTTTTTTTAGGTCTAGTATTGTATTTTACATCTATTTTTCATAGGTTTTTGTCTTTTATTATTATTAGTCGATAGGCTACATATAGTGTGAGATTTGAGTCCAAAACAAGTCTCACACCTGCAAACCACTATTGAGTTGTCGGAAAACAAGTTTCAGCTACTGTTTAATGGTAAACCAACTACTGTTTAATAGTAAAGGTCTCTAAAATATCAGTTTAAAGCCTCCAAAATCTCATTTATCATATAACTATTGATTTGACAACTAAATAGCAACATTTTATTTTCATTTGTAGTGTTCTATTCCAACTGAATAGCAAACAAAATATCAATTCTCTGAAATTGCCTTATGAGGTAAATACCAATCTTAATAGAATTTGTTCAGTTAAAAAAACTTAAAAAACTCTCTTCCACTGTCGAATTGAAAGAGCCGAAACAGCCGGTGATCAGTCCCTTTCAACTATGTTGCTATTAAAGAGTACAACAGCACTGATATAAGTAATAGGAAGCATATGATATTACTATTCGGTCAAAAGTAACCGACACAATTATTTTTTATTAAGCTGATATCTATTTTGTTAAAATGCGTAATATTATTTTTAATAAATGATAAATCAGATAAAAAAAATTGGAGATTCTTGTGGGATGAATTGAATTATTCTTAAAAAAACAAAATTTATTTCTTATTTCTTATTTTTTCTTTTTTATGTATTTTATTTATAAAATATATATGATCAAAGGTTTTAGTTTGAATGATTCTATTTATTTGTTTACTAGGTTTCAACCACACTAAAATGTGGAAAATATTTATCTTAATTTTATTGTTTGAAATTGACCTTTAATTATTGAATTATATGATGCTTAAAATTAGATCGTTGAATTGACTTTCTTTTTGTTCTTATTTTTGAGTTGGACCTTTTTGTTTTGACAAGGTACATATGATGAAAGGTTGACCGTTTACATAATGTAAATGAAAGGGAGTACAATATATTATATATAATTGTAATGATAAAATTACGATATATTTATTTAGTTTTATGTTTATTCTAGGAATGTACGTTTGTACAACATATTCAAAGTTTAGATCCATGCATCAAGGTTCACATCTAAAGGTCAAATAGTCAAATGCAATTTTACATCTCAACCACACTAAAATGTGATAAGTATTTGTTTTATTTTTAATGGTTAAAAATGTCCTTTGACTATTAAATTGAATGATGTTTAAGATTAGTCGGTTGAATGACTCTTTCTTTCTTTTTTCTTATCTTTGAGTTGAATCTTTTTCATCTTTTTGAAAAAATACATATGATAAATGGTAGACCATTTGCATACTATAAATGAATAGGAATAACATTTATTATATAATTGTAACAATTAAAATAGTATATTTTTATTTAGTTTTGTGTTTATTCTAGGGAGTTTTTTTAATACAAATATAGATCTACAAATGGCCCACTCATGTGTTAGGTTTGGCTCATGTCTTAATTTCTATTTGTCCCTATTTTCTCCCACTTTCACTCATTCCTATACATTCACTGTTTACCCCTCATTATTGCACCTAAAATCACACCTACTCTCACACATCCATTCATGCCTCAAGACCACCTCTACCCTACTTGGGTTCATTTCCACATTACTTGGGATGAATCTTACAATGCATGGGATGAACCTAAAATTTTAATATTCAAATTCAATTTCTAACACTTTTGTCCCTTTTCACTAGTTGTTGTGATCTAATTGGGTACATATTTGTGCAACATATTGCTATAACTTATTATTTAAAGACACTCAATGTGTTGCTAATTCAACATATATAGGAATATCTAGACACAAGAGGACTAAAAAGAGTATCTAGAGTACACATTGATTCTATAAGGAACCAAAGAATTAGAATCTTCATCATTTACATATAGGTCATTGTATATTTATGTATCCTACCTTTGAATATTTATTAGATCTATAAATTTGGTTGAATCAAGGATCTAAATTAGGAGAACTTGATCATATACATCTAATAGATTTGTTTAAGGTGTTTATAAACATTATAAACATTGTAGTCCTTACTAACCTAGATATCAAAGATTAGAGTGAGAATGTTTTAGCTTTATATTTTAGTAGTTTAGATCCTCTGCATGTAAGAAGCTCCATTTTCTGAATAATAAAATTATTCTCTTGTTTGTGGGTTATTTTGTAAGTCTTGGGCTGCGCCCTCATCAAGTGGTATCAAAGCGGGTTTTCTTGAGCGTGTGGACATATCGCCGATCGTGAGGCAATTCGCACCAGGACCGTGGTTGTGGGTCGAGGTCAAGAAAGATGCCTCCAAGAGTGGTGCCTGGTAGGCGTGGTGGTGCTAGAGGTGGTTGAAGTGGTAGAAATGCTAGTGGAAGAGAAGCTGAACAAAAGATTTGATGGCAAGAAAAAAGGACAAGGAGGTCAAAGTGGAAGGGGCAATGGAAGACCTTCAGGAAGCCGAAATGATGATGAAAAGAAAAGTGAAGATGTGGGTACCAGCCGAAGCCAAAGGAATGACAACTTCTACCGCCCTCGTGATCAAAATAGTGGTGATCAAAGAGGTAGAGGACGAGGGAGATATGGACAAGGATCTGGAAGAGGTGGTTTTAGAGGAATGTGTTTCTAGTGTGGTGAAGAAGGGCATCGAGCTATGAATGTCCACAACACCAAGGAAGGGGAAAAAAAGGTTATGGGGGTTTGCAGATGAGGAGGCTATTCGATGATGCGAAGGGGAGAAACCCTAGTGATCGAGAGCCCTAGTGATCAAGAAAAGGAACCGAATGAGGAAGAATCTGCTTCGCATGGTGCAAGTGTGAAGGAAAATGTTGTGATGTCATTGATGGGGACCGATAATCTGTGTCGAGGAGATGGTCACAAAGTTGAAGCCGAGAGGGAAAGGCACCCGCATCCATATCGGATTGCCTTTGTAGAAAGACCACAAAGTTTTGGTCAATGAGCAGTGCCTAGTAAAGTTCAAGATCGGGAGCTACCATGATGAGGTACTCTGTGATATCATCCCCATGGATGCATGTCATATGTTGTTGGGGAGGCCGTGGCAGTTCGATAGGCGAGCTATACATGATGGCCATGCAAACACTTATTCCTTGACAAAGGATGGGGTTCGTCACAAGTTGAAACCCCTGAAGGAGACCGAAGAAAAGGTATGTAGTAGTGCTAGAATTTGTTATGTAGATGGAAGAAAATTTTAGAAGGTATGAAGCATGAGCGTGTGTGTTATGCATTGATTCCTAGAGTGAGTAAGGAGGATAGTGAGAAGGTTCCAAGAAGTTTATGGATGTTGGATGAGTTTCAGGATATTGTTTCGGATAATGTACCAGGGTTTACCACCAATAAGGAAGATCAGTCATCAGATTGACTTGATTCCTGGAGCCAGTTTGCCAAATAAGGTAGCTCATAGAATGACTCTAGTAGAAAATGAGGAGTTGAATAGACAAGTTCAAGAGTTGTTGAGAAAGGGTTTGATACGGGAGAGTTTGAGTCCATGTGCAGTACCTGTAGTACTAGCACCAAAGAAGGATGGGGAGTGGAGGATGTGTACAAATTCCGAGCCATAAACAAGATAACAATTAAGTACAGATTTCCCGCCAAGGATGGATGACCTAATGGATGTTTGAGTGGAGCTCAAGATTTCACAAAGATTAATCAAGAGTGGATATCACCGATCCGGATTTGAGAGGGAGATGAATGGAAGACTGCCTTCAAGACCAAAGAGGGCCTGTACGAGTGGTTAGTCATGCCTTTTGGGCTAGCTAATGCACCAAGCACATTCATGCTGCTCATGAACAGGTACTAAAAGAATTTTTGGGAAGTTTTGTTATTGTGTATTTAGATGATATTTTGATTTTCAGTAGGATGTTGGATGAGCATCGATGCATATTCGGAGAGCCTTTGAGAAGTTAAGAGAAGAGAAATTGTTGATTAATCTGAAGAAGTGCAGTTTTGTGAAGAGGGAGTTAGTGTACTTGGGGTTTGTTGTCTCAGCAGAAGGTCTCAAGATGGACCCAGAGAAGGTGAAGGCTATTCTGGAATGGCCTACCCCAAGAACTGCTACCGAGGTGAGATCTTTCCATGGTTTGGCTAGTTTTTATAGAAACTTCATTAGAAACTTCAGTAGTATTTGTGGACCCCTGACTGAAACAATGAGAGGGGATAGAAAAGAATTCAAGTGGAGCACTGGAGGCAAAAAGTTTTGAACTGCTGAAGGTATGAAGCAACCTATTTTAGCTCCCAGATTTCAACAAGGTGTTTCAGGTGGATTGTGATGCCAGTGGTTGTGCCATTGGAGCAGTGTTGAGCCAAGAAGGTAAGCCCATTGCCTATTTCAGTGAAAAGTTAAATGATGGCAAGAGAAAGTATTCTGTATATGATCAAGAATTTTATGTGATAGTTCAAGTGTTAAAGAAATGGAGACATTATTTTTTGCCGAAGGAATTTGTTCTATATACTGATCATCAGGCCTTGCAGTACATAAATAGTCAGGGAAAATTAAATCAAAGGCATATGAAATGGGTAGAGTTTTTGAAGAGTTATACCTTTGTTTTGAAACATAGGAGTGGGAAGTCAAATAGGGTTGCAGATGCCTTAAGTGGGAGGCATACATTGATGACAAAGATGCAGATTGAAGTGGTTGGGTTCAATGAACTCAAGACACTGTATGCAGAAGATCCTGATTTTGCAGAGGCTTGGAAAACTTGCAAGGAACCCGTTACAGTGGACAGGACAAGGTGGTTGGATTTCATAATCCAGGATGGCATGTTATTTAAGGGAAGTCAATTATGTATCCCGAGGAGTTCCATGAGGGAGAACCTGATAAAGGAGAAGCATAGTGGAGGAATGGCAGGACATTTTGGTCGGGATAAGACCATTGCCATTATCAGTGAGCATTATTATTGGCCTTAGTTGTCACAGGATGTGAAGAAGTTTGTACAAAGTTGCAGGGTATGTCAGATGGCTAAAGGAGTGAGTTAGAATATAGGCTTATATCAGCCCTTACCTGTACCAAAGAGGTCGTGGGAGGATATAAGTATGGACTTTGTTCTTGGTTTTCCAAGGACACAACGAGGGAATGATTAAGTCTTTGTGGTGGTTGATAGGTTTTAAAGATGGCACATTTCATTCCATGTCAGAAGACCCATGATGCAGTCCACATTGCTGACTTGTTCTTCAAAGAGGTGGTGAGGCTACATGGTCTGCCAAAGAGTATTGTTTCAGATCGCACCAAATTTGTGGGGTACTTTGGAGGACCTTGTGGAAGAAGTGAAGAGAGTTGAAGTTTAGTTCTGCACACCATCCACAAATAGATGGGCGTAGGTTGTTAACAGGAGTATAGGTAACCTACTGAGATGTTTGGTAGGAGATAAACCCAAGGGATGGGACTTAATCTTACCCCAAAATTTTTTAAACACCAAATAAAACCGAGCAGATCCCATCCATTGTGTATGGGAGGTAGCCCCGCATTAGCCCAATTGAGGAAGATGGACCAAGAGAAGAAAATAAGTGTTGAAGCCGAAGATTTTGCAGAACACATCAAGGATATACATGAGAAGGTAAGAGAACATATTAACAAGATGAATATGCAGTATAAGGCCAAGGCAGATCAGAAGATGAGGTATAAGGAGTTTCAGATTGGTGATGAAGTGATGGTTCACTTGAGGAAAGAAAGGTTTCCAGTGGGAACATATAACAAATTGAAGATGAAGAAGTTCGGTCCCTGTAAAATTTTGAAGAGGCATGATTCAAGGAACGCATATGAGGTAGAGTTGCCAGATGGATTCAACATTTCCCCTGTGTTCAACATTTCAGAATTGACAGAGTATCATGAAGGTGGCGCAAAGGAAGTACCAAAGATGGAACAATGTGGGATTCTAGCACCTACTTCAGAAAATGAGGAGATTGAAGAAATCCTGGATAGTCGTGTGGGAAGGAGTACCAAGAACAGGCAGTATGAAGAATATTTGGTGAAATGGAAATGAAGGCCTATTGAAGATTCATCCTAGTTGCCTAAGGCAGAGGTTGACCATTTGGGTTTTCCTCCACCATTTGAGACGTGATGGGGTCACTTCTCAAATTACCCTGGGTGTCTGATGCAGAAGCATCTAGTGGTGTAAGGGCAATCTTGCATCACCCAAAAATAGTTAAATTTCAAGTTTCTTCATTTTTAGATGTTTTTACATTTTTGGATACCCTTTTCGTCATAATGAAATTCCCAATTTACAATTTTTATTTTCTGTTCTTGGGTTGAAAGATATTGCAGTTTTAGTTTCCCAGATTTGCACCTGAAAATCTTCCGAGTTGGATTTGAGGCACTTAGAGCTCTTGGAATGGCCCTGAAACTTTTTGAAATCGGTGTAGCATATTTTGAGCACGTTCTTGACTTCGAGACCTTTCCAACGGTTCCAACGATTCGCGAATCGGAGCCCCAGATCAAAAGTTATGGCCCTAGGAAGTTGGCGCACTTTTTAGAAGATACAATTGCAAATGTTCTTTTGAAATTTGAACTTCAAGTTGTAATTTTCAGCGCCAAACCGCCTAAACTAAAATTTTAATGTTGTTTTGGCTCCAAACTATAGAGGAGCTCTATTTATGTGCGGGTTTCTAATTTTTGGGTAACTTTTTGGGGACATGCCCGCATATTGTGAAAGGGTTATTCTGTAGCTTTTTGTAACTTGCATGTGTTGTCAAACTTGGGAATTTGAGATCCTCTGCATGTAAGAAGCTCCATTTTTTGAATAATAAAATTATTCTCTTGTTTGTGGGTTATTTTGTAAGTCTCGGGCTGCACCCTCATTAGTTTTTGATTTAGGAAAAAATAGGTTTTGAAGGGACCCGAAACCCTTTACAATAAAAAACAAGGCTATAGAAAGAACAACCTATAGCCAGCAAAAAACCAGCCCCAAAACAAGACCCGTCAAGTTTTACATTTAGAACTACTCTTGTGGGAATGAAGAGTCATGTCAAAAGAAGGCCTAGAGGATTTTTTCTTTCCCATAATAGTAGTCTAGCCTTCTTCCACATGTGTTGCCTTATCATGCCAGGCCAACCCACAAGATTCTTGAAGATGAATGCCTACAGCCTTTGACTCAGAGATTTCATCACTATTCCTGTAGTGCCCATCTGTTTCGGTTGCTCTTGTCATTCAAGTAAGTTGACTGTTGGGTGGTTATGTCATTTTCGTGTGTTCGAGTAGTGTGATAAGTTGATTTTGAGATGTCTTGATTTCGTGAGTATATTGTTGTCATAATTTTGTGATTTTGTAATATTGTATAGTTTTGATTATTTTAATTAATTAAATTAAAAAGGATTAAAAGGGCACTTAATTTAGTTGGGAAGTGGAATTATAACTGAATGAACTACATTTAGTAAATGATACGATAACTATTTTGGATGGCTAATTATTAAATTAAAATAATAACTAAAAGAAGTATGAGTAAATATTTAAATTAAACAATGTGACAAAATAAATTTTAATAGAATATTAAAAATAAATAAATAAATAAATAAATAAAGATAAGCATCATGTCCAATAAATCATGAAGATAAGATTTAAAACTGAAGACGAAAATAGAAAAGATGAATCATATTGTGCTAGAGTTAACTCATTAAAATATCGAAGGTAATATGTTTTTCTTTTAAAATTAAATAAATGGCAAGATAAGATTTTGAACTGAAGATAAAAGCAAGGAAAGCAATTGGAAAATGGAAAGTTAATAGTTTATTACTAATTAAATAAATAATAATAAATGACCGTGATAAGAAAACTATTGGGAAAATGAAAGGAAAACGATGGAAAAATCTCTCTTGGATCATGCCATGATTTTTCTTTGGACCATTCGGCTTCAATGGATCTAAAAAAATTCCTGGGAGATATATCGATACACAGAGAAGTTATAGAGAGGAGCATGGGCGTTCAGAGGAGGAGGAGATCATGAGAATAAAAGAAAATTTGGGGGTGTTGATGGAGGCTACGCCTCTTTCGGGCATGAAACACGTTTAGAGAATACAAAGTTTGAAGAACATAAAAAAAAAAGGATCATATGTGGAGAAGATCAGGGAAAATAGAAGAGGGGGAAGCTGTTTCCATTTACGACTTCAGGTATGTAAAAAAGTCATTCAGCCAGGCTTTTATTAATATAGCTGGCTCCATCATCAGATAGATAATCTAATTCATTCATTCTCAATTTAGATGCTTGATTTGCAATGCTTAAGATTCCAATTCAAAGTTCCATTTCGTTAATGGTGATTTCATTAGTGGGTATTTCCAATTGGGTTGTGTTGATCCATCATTGCTTACCCTGAAAACTCTTGGTAAATGGATAGTGAACTTGTGATGTCTCTGTATGTTATGGAGTCTGTAATATAAAATATATAATCTGATGATTCCCATTTTTGTTTTATTGGTGAGTTCGGCACTTGTTCAACCGATAGATGATATCTATATTCATTATGTGGATCTATTCGAAGTTGTTCTTAAATTGATATTGTATTGACCTTTGTTTTAGCTCCCATTGACCTATTTTCTCTCCAAATTTTATTCCCTCCTAGGTGCCTACCTCTCCATCCATTCTTCTTTCCTTAAACAAATCCATTTCATTTTCTTCATTATAAATAGCGCTGCATGTGGAAGATTCAATTTACATAATTTAAATTTACAATTTCACATTAAATGAAGCAACCCTTAGATTTCCTAAACCTAGAATGTAAGATTTGCAAACATTTAAACATAGCTAACAGAAAAATACAGCATGGAATACTCTGATTCTTTTTGCATCTTGTCACAGCGGCACATTTGAACATGGTAGGGTGTATAGATTTAAATAAACTCTCTGATTTCATTGACAACTTGTCTCAGCCATCACACCTGAACATAATAGGAAGTTTAAAGGTTTAAATAATCTCTCTGTTGTCATTGTCAACCAGTCTCAGCCGCAACACATGAACTTAATAGGAAGTTTATAGATTTAAATAACCTACTTGATGCTGCTGTCAATCTATCGCAGTTGCTGCACTTGAAAATAAATATTGTCAATGTACGAGAGCTTACCTTTGATCGTGGTGAAGTTTAACTTCCAAACTTCAAATTTGAGCACGTCTCTAGAAACTCGCCACCAAACTAAAATGCGTCTAGTTCAAAAAAAAAAAAAGTTATACTTTATTTATCCTACTCTTAAGTCACGTATTTGCACCTCACCTTTCTCCTTCTCTTCCGTCTTGTGGATAACATGTGAGATTTGATAATAATGCAAGTAGATGGCGATATTTCCAAATTCCAATATTCATTTTATAATATGCTTGGTAACCTGCCTTAGTTACAGCATTTGGAATTGAGGTGTTGTACAGAATTAAATAGCCTCCCTGAAACCATTGACCACCTTTCACAGCTGCAACTTTTAGACTTGCAAAGGCATAGTAAATTGAATAGACTCTCCGGGACCTTAGTCAATCTAGCGCAGTCGTAGCACTTGAAATCTATAGGAAGTTGTTAAGGAAAGAATAATTCAATTAATGAATTTTAATAAATGTTGAATATTGTAAACTTAAGTAGGTATTTTATATATACATTTATATCTTTTGGATTACTCATTTGCTCTAAATGGTTTATGATCATTAGTATTTGTAATTTATAATCGTGATAGATGTATAATTTTACCCTCTATAAAAGATAAGGTTAGACCAAGAGAATGTAGGTCAAATATGATCATCACTCTAAAAAGAGTATGTCATTCTTGAATATTTATAATTTCTGATTTCATGTGTGTGATCTTTATTTAAACTTAAAGTGATTATAAAAGTATCTATATGTATGTTTTATTGTGTTGGGATAATAAGAAAAGTATGTTGTTTTTTGGTTTGGGAAGAATTTACTTAGTGAATTATATTAGTCTAATAATTTATTAAGAAGTCTACACTTGGTAGTTGCAATATTGATATAGTAGTCCTGAATAAGTACTTGTGGTTGGAACATCAGTTACATTTCGTTAGTTATTTAATCTAGCGGTTAAGTTAAATTGATTAATTAGGGGAGTAATGGTTAGAGGGAAATGGTATATTTATCTTTTGGGATCATTGAGGGGTTTAGTTATATGGTTGCATTTTGTAATCTTGTAATGGGTGGTTGTATTGAACTCCTTAATAGTGGAATTGTGTATATTAGAATTAATTGGCACCTTTGGTCATATTGTAGTAAACTCTATTTGTCTTTATTTTGGTAGTTTTATAAATTTGCATGGACGAAATAAATTGTTCTCGAATTGAGATTTCGTTCTTAATTATTTCACTTAGATTGTTAGTGAGGAGATACTTTATGACAATCCGAGTCTCTAATAAATGAGGGTCTTATATGGATAGTTATTTAGAACTTTGAGATTGTAATTGGTTTGTTTGTTGAGTAGATTGGTTTTGTTTAGATCGAGAATGTGAATAGATAATTGTTGTTGTTGCCATGTTGTTGATTTTATGAAGGTGATTTACGTACCACACTAAGGGTTCTTGTGAGGAGAAAATTGAGGTCTCCCATGGAATTCCTAGTTGGTGGCTTTTGGTTTTATTAAGTGATTTTGTTGAATTAAAGGTTGATTTTCTTTTGCGTTTCCCTATTTGAGGTGACACCATTGTTGATTTGTGGATGGGTCTTGATGAATCTTCTTTTTTTTATGGCTTTTCTGAGTTAATCTCATATTTGAGGGAAATTTTATCCTTGTGTTGGAATTATTGGGGAAAAACTCTTGTTGCTTCATTTTACCCTTGTTTGTGGGTTGTCATTCTTTTTGGTTTCCAGAGGCTTGAGATGAATTGTCAGTTGATGTTCTCTCTTTATGTGACCTTGATGTGGCAAGTGTTTTGGTTTCATGATTTTGAAAGGGTTGTACGGGAATTGCTGAGACTTTGATTATGTATTTATAGCGAGATGGGTAATGCCTCGCATGCTTCTATGTTGTGATCTAATGTTCTTGTTATGTTGTACAACCCTTGGTTTTTTGGTTTGATGTTGTTGGGTCTCTAGGGGGAGTGGCTCCTCATGGGGGTCAGCACCCCGTTTAAGGGGAAGGGCATAGGATAACCCACGAGTGAGTTAGTAATCAAGTGAAAACCTAATAATTAACTTAGGAGGGTTGGGTAGTAATATCATTATAAGATTTAAAAATGGATGCCTCATCTTCATTAGTGCTTCCGCAGACTAATGGAAGGATGAGAAGGCCATGGTCGGCAAGGTTGAGACCTCATCTTCACGAGAGGTTTACGGCTCCGCATGAGTCACCCTATGGACCGGTGCCTCCAGTTGGGAGGAAGGGCACAGGATAGCCATAGATGGGACCGACGCCTCCAGTTGGGAGGAAGAGCACATGATAGCCCATGTAAGACTATGCGATGACACTCTCCCCTAGTTGCCCAGGTGTTTTACGTTATTGTGTTCCTTTAGAAGTATGTTATGGGAGTTGGTTTAGATTGTGGTTGAATGGACTTATATTGATTTAAGGAGTATTGCCTTGATACATCTTTGGTGTACTTTGTGGTCTTGTATGATCTCATTGATATTTGACTTATGACCTTGTACTCTTATGGTACTGTGATATGATGTTATTGTATTGTTTAATTGCAATTTGCAATTGTATTATGTTTATTAATTTAGTTTTATTTGGAAGTGTTTCATGATCATCCTTTGGTTACTTGTTTACTTGTCATTGCTTTGATTTATGTGATGAGATTTATGACTTTAAGTTATTATGTCATTGTAATCCTTGAGTTTTATGATACTTTTGTATGACGTTGAGTCTTGTGGTTCCCTGTTTGGATGTTCTTGGTTGAGGTCTCTTTCTTGTCAGCTCCTTAGCATGGGGGGTGGGTCTTCGGACCCACATGGTTGGGTGGAACGTGCTAAGCACCCCATTGGGTCCCTAGTCGAGGATCGAGAGGTGCAGATTGGTGCTAGTTGCAGCGACTCCAGAGTTGTATCCATCTTGGAGCCAGTTATGATACTGTGTATTCATCTTTTAGTTGTATCATGTTATCCTATTGTATGGTTTTCATTCATATTTGGAAACACTTTTGTATCATTGTACCTCTTGAACATTGTATTGTCATGTAACGTTAAACCTTGTGTGGATAATGGCCATGGCAGTTGTTATTCAATGTGTTGAGTTAATCATGTATATGTTGTACTTACACAAATGGTTTCTTATTAATGATATATCATGTACGTGTTACATTTATTAATGTTTACTTTGTTATGGATTATATCTTTGGCTTTTATTCTTTATTATCGTTGTGTGGATCTAAGTCACGTAATGACTCCTTGTGTACCCCAAGGGATGTATGTGTTAGTGAATCTACTTAAATGAAATTCATGTCATGACTTAATGTGTTTTACATGTATGTTATGTTAACTTTAAAAAAAAAATTGTGTAGTAATTATTGTTTAATTGTCCTTTGGGGTTCGCACGACGGGGCATTACAATTCCTTCGTGCAGACATAAACGTATTAGAAGAGTCACCAAAATTGGTCATCGTAGCACTATCACCAGAAATGGAAGCCAGAGATCCAATCTCTCGCACAAGAGGGGAAGCCACAACATCCCCACCATTTGAGACATTCGGAGGGGATGTCCCAAGACCTTGAGAATCTGAAGCAACAACCTCAAAAAAACTCATGTGTTGATCAGATTTCTTCTCAACCATATAATGTTGTTGAGAAGCCCCTTTCCACCATGTAGCCTTTATATTTTTTTTTCTCGAATCTGCATTGTGCAGTAGCATGGCCTATTTTAAAAAAATCTCTACATCGGAAGGGAATCCCTTCATAATCCAAAGCTTGGACCCAAGAACCCTTAGAGGACTTAAGTAAAACCTCAGTAGGCAACCCTTTTGTAACATCTATTTGAACCAGTATGCGGGCAAAGGTGGAATGAAAAATATCAGATGATGCATCATCTAGGTCAACAAAAATTCACCAAGGGCCCTTATGTTACTTTGTGTTAATTATTTGCAATGTATGTATTAATTGCAATCTCAAGCAATTAATCATCAATAATTTTAATTGCAATAATTCTTTTTAAATGATTTTAATTAATAATATTAGGAGAATGGTTTTTTAATAAAATTTCTCTTAATAAATTACATTTGGTAAATTAAATACAATTTAAATTTTCAAATAATTAATTTTGTTAATAGTAATAATTTCTCTCCTTATATGTATTTTAGTTTAATAGTTGGCAAGCCTAGATGCACATCTATATTTGACATTTTTGTCTAGGTTAATCAATGAATTGATTAATTATTATTTAGTTATTCTAAGATAAGGCAATGCATTGCAAGACTAACAACCATTAGCATAAAAAAGGAAATTGATGTTTGATATTTTTGTCTAGGTTAATGAATGAATTGATTGATTATTATTTAATTATTTTAAGATAACAGAATGCATGGGAGATCAAAAAACATTTCCATAGAGCGGAAAATTGATCTTTGTGTTTCCACAATAATATTTTTTAGTTGGAAATTGATTATGAAAATAATCAAGTAGGAGAACATTTTTTAAATAATTTTTTTCTTAATAAATTACATTTGAAAAATTAAATACAATTTAAATTTTTAAATAATTAGTTTTCTTAATAATAATGATTTCTTTCCAAAATTTAAGGTATGATATAATTTATTGTATTTTAGTTTAATAGTTGTTAGGCATAGATGCACATCCATATTTAATGTTTTTGTCTAGGTTAATGAATCAATTGAGTGATTATGATTTAATTATCATAAGATAGATATGGATAGTAATACATGGCAAACTTCAAGTTGTGAATTAAATAATATTTATAAAAAGCATGGAGCATTAAAGAATTCTCATTCTTTCAAAAGTTATCAGTGATCCCGTTAATTACTATTATTGAATTAAAAATTTAATTAGTAATATTGAATAAAAAAATATTCTTTGAAAAAGTTTGTCCAGAAATTTAAAGTTGTGAATTAAATAATATCTTATAAAAAAAGAAAGATCTTTAATATACGAATACTTTTTATAAATAGTATTTACTCCATGATTTTGTAAATAAAAGCATTATTATCCATGCATTTTATGGGTTTGTAGTAGTATAATAAAATCGTCAGAAGTAGAAATGACTCAAAATGAGTACATTACAAGGAAATTGAAAGTAAAAAATCTTAAATTTTCATTGATTGGTTCTAGTAAAAAGATGTTCTATAACTGTTGTATGAACAAAATTAGAAGGACTTAGTTAAACCAAAGTAATAAATGAATGATCAAATAGAATAAGAACAAATAGCACTTAGAGAGCGAAGATGTGCATAGTCCAATTGAAGACTAAGTTACACCATCTTTGGTGGAAAACGAATAAACAAGCCAAATGAAAAGAAGAATGCGATGACACAACACATATTTTTCAATTTTAGAATAATTGAGTTACAAGGTATGCCTTGTTTTGTGGGAAACAATGCTTTATTTGACTTCAAAAAAGATATTCTATTGAACCCATTGGAATAAAAAAGGAAGCATCAAAAGTAACTAAGTATATGTACAAAACCAATAAAGACAATGTAAAACTAAAAATAATTAATGATATTTACAATTGGTTCACTGAATCTATCTATTGATATGGTAGCATTATATAGTTGGGAGTGATGATCATTTTTTTTGGAGTGACCGTGCTGAAGTAGACATATATGCAGCATGTAATCGAAATGATTACCATCTAGAAAATCCAACGCATGCACACCAAATCACTCTTGGCCTGCAGGGTATGCAGTCAAAAGTGCTATAAAATCCATGGAAAACAACATAATTTATAATTTCTTGCCAAATGCGATGAATTTTTAAGTCATGACAAATGCGATGAATTTTCTAACACTTCCCTACATACCTTCCAGGCCAAAATCGTTGCTTTTGTTTCTTCATCACTACGATTTTAAATGAAACGTGTGGTACATAAATATCTATCCAATGAACAACATATCTAATGACTAGAATTATGCAGATTTGCACCTACAAAAGCAACATGGTCATGAGCAAAGAATAATTTCATCTTTATGAATTACATAGCATCACATTCGCCACACTCAGTTGTCTATTTGGAAAGCTAGATTCTTGGGAGAACTACATTCCATTGCAAAGAAAGCGAGAGATATAATTAATAATATTTACAATTGGTTCACCACATCTATTTATTGATAATATGAAATTTTTGTACTTACATATACTATTGGTGGTGCTCAAAGAAGAGTGGGAAACATTGAATCACTTGTTGGACCATGAAAGAATTTGAAATAGACAATTTATAATACACTAAATTCCTTGAATATCTATTGTATCTGTGCAACATTATAAAGGGGAAAATATAGATATAGAATAAAATAGGTTAGCATTATTTGTTGTAAATAGAAAGAGATAAAATAGGAGATTTTGAATACATGCGATACTGGAAAATAATTGTGTATAAAAAATCTACTAAAGAAGTTGAAAAGAGAGCTATGGAAACAATGGCAAATACAATGGATAGAATAGAGTATGTTTTTTGGTGGACAAATGGATGTGAGAATTTGTGTGTCCATGTATATAGGCAGCAAGAAATCTACAATGGTATAATCCAAAAGTAGTAAACCGATGCTCATTGTCCTCCCTACCATATTGGCACCATGAAGCCTCATGGGCTCTAGCCAAACCCCCGAGCAAGAAAGGCAGGTAAGGTCCATGGAAAATCTCAAGGACACTTATCATATATCACACAATAACAAAAATAGAGAAATTTTAAAACAATTATTGGGAAAACACTTAAGAATCACACGTAAGAGATGGTTGGAAACCCACATTAAACAAATTGATACAAGACAAACAATGTCATTAGATTATAATGGAAAACTTGGAGAAATGAGCAGTGCAATACATATTGAAACAAGCAAGTTGTGTAACAGTTAGGTTCACAATTGAGCATTCGAGCTACATTATTCGGTAGTAAATACTAAAGGGACAAAGAAGAATTATAAAAGATCTATT
Source organism: Sequoia sempervirens (assembly GCA_007258455.2). Classification (NCBI taxonomy): domain Eukaryota; kingdom Viridiplantae; phylum Streptophyta; class Pinopsida; order Cupressales; family Cupressaceae; genus Sequoia; species Sequoia sempervirens. The sequence continues at coordinate 37,605,360 of VDFB02168118.1, read as the reverse complement.
AGGAAAACAACTAAGAAATCAATATATACAATCTAAATTTAAAAATAATTAACTAAAAACAATAAACTAGGAACAAAAAAAATTACAAACCCTAACCATATTTCTTGATGAAACAAAAAAATATTCAACTACAATTTCTTCATCCACATAAAACGATAATGCCAGACATCCATGTAGAACAACTTACAGAATCTAGACAACAAAAACAATCTATACAAAACACCCATGTAAAATGGCTCACAAATTGTGGAGAATGACAATTTTAAAACTGTCCAATCCAACACAAAAAGTAGCAAAACCTGATGATTTTTATAGTTGTCAATGAAACAAACTAGGGAACCACATGTGATAGATTTTACAATAGTCTACTATCAAACCAACACCACAATGGCTCTTTCAACAATGCAAGTTAATCAATATACTTCATCACACATTACACAACACATTAATGTTCAAACCTTGAAACCTGCTATCAAAATGAACAATAAGTAGAGAAAGAATGACATAAAACAATAAATTAATCATTTATGCAAAATACCCATGCAAAACAACTTACTGATTCCGCAACTCAACAGTTTTAAAACCCTCCAACCTATTACGTATAGAGATACATGTATATATAAAAAGTTAGTTTCATGAGTGTTAAGTGTTATTCTTTCTAGGTTCTCTTTGTATCTATTCAATTTATTTGTTAGAAGTTCCCAACAGGATTTTTGTTAGGCCAACTGTGAATAAGACTTGTTGTCTAATAGTTGTCCAACAATTTATCTATTTTTCTATAATCTTTAGTCTGAGGGAATGTAGCTTGAATGTTTGATTAAGACTATGACATTATGTATACATATATATATATATGGGCATGTGTAGGATCATGATGGGCCAAAAAGTGGCAATATGATGGGTATATGTAGGGTATGTGGCTGACGACTTTTTTACACCCAAAATTGATGAAATGGAAAGGGTTTTTAAAGGAGATTCTCAGCTTTCCACCAATATAAATTATGTTTTACTTTGAATTTAATAAATAATAATTATTCATTTTCTATTTGAATTATGACTAAAGTGTTGATTGATAGGCTGATTGGAAAACATCTATAGCTTTCAAATGGTATCACATATTTTGAATCCAAAATATGCATCACATTCTATGGTTCACATACTATAGGATTAAGAAAATAAAAATTGAATTTCATGAAGTTTTCACCAAGTTAAGGTGGTCGACATACAAGTTTTTATATTTTTTAAAAGTTGTAATAAAAAAATCATAATTAATTATTTCCTTGGAAAAAAATTACAAAAGATATGCATCACATTTGGACATGAGTCCTCTACTTATGTCTAAAATCTTATAAAAAATATGATCATTTTATTGTGGTTAGGGTGGTCAAACAAACACTTACTTCTTATTTTTCCCTGAAATTTAAGTACTATTGCATTGAAATTTCAAATTTTCACATTTGAAATAGATTTTTTTTTAAAAATAAACCTAGTAGTTTAGAAACTACATTCAATTTGCTATAGATTCTATTCTTCAATATTTTTGAAATAATATAGATAACTTATTCAAATTTTTATGTCAAGTTGCCCAACTTTGATTTTTTTGAATTTTTGCCACTTAAGGGCCTATTTTTTATGATGATCCCACATACCCATATATATATATATATATATATATATATATATATATATATATACAAATGTATATACACAAATGTATACACACGTCTATATATACGAAAATAGTTTGGTTGTTGTTAAGTGTTATCCTTTCTAATATCTCTTGCTATCTATTCAATTTTTTGTTTTCAAATTTCCGACGAGATTTTCATCAGACCAAGTGTGAATAGGACTTTATGTGCATTAGCTAGTTCTTAAAATTTCTCCACTTGTCCTTATCTATGTGTATCTTTGGCATTGTAACTATTTCCCATAGGAGCAATTGTACTTATCTATGTGTAGGGTTTAGGGTTGTATGAAATAATTAACATATTGGAGATAAAATTACTTTGGTGGCTGTTTAGTGTTATTGTAATAGCTCTTTTACAATTTTTGTATTTGTGTATTGTATAATGAAAAAATATCTCCAAAATGTGTTTGGAAGCTTTTAAGTATTATTGTAATAATTCTTTGATCTGTTCAACTTTATATCTCTAGGTAATACGCTATATGTTTGAAATTTCTATTTTTTTAAGAAGAGAGTATTATTCAAAGAATGCAACTTACTCAATATATTCTCTTGGATGTTTTTGGAGCACATATTCATAATGCCAGAATGGCTATTTTGATAATGTAATATAATCAAAATATTTTCTTGCAATTTTTGGAGTATACATTTTGACTACAAGTATATATAGATATATACATATAAATGTGTGTATATGCATATATGTATAGAGAATTCCATAGGTCCTTAATCACAAATTGAAGTTACATTCCCTGCAACTAAATATTATAAACAAATAAATGGATTGTAACACACCTATTGCAGAAGAAGGCCTATTTTGCATTTGCTGCCAATGAGGATGTGGCCAGCTGGTGGGGAGGTCACCATGGAGAAATAACAATTAAATCTTCTTTGATTTGTCAAAAAAATATGCTTAGGGTTAGTAATTTTTTGATGTTGAGTGTTATTCTAATACCTCTTTTAGAATTTCTCTATTTGTCTATAATATTTAGGGGCAGGTGATGTAGGTCGAATTTTCAATTAAGTGTGTGGGGTCATTCTTTTTGTGCATAGATTATTGCCATGTATTGGGTTGAGGAGATCTATTTAATGTCACTTTGGTGAAGTTCTAGTAAAATATTCTTTCTATCATCAAAATAATATGGTTGGGGTTAGTAATTTTTGTCGCCCTTGTTTTATGTTTATAGTTATGGTTGTGCATCTTTGAGTTTATAACTATCACCATAGGAGAAATTGTAGTTAAATGCTCTTTATTTCAATGTTGGTCTATTGTTTTGGTTATGTGTGTGTATCTTTGGTGTTGTAGCCATGATCATAGGAAAGATTGCATTTATCTATGTGTAGGGTTTAGGGTTGTATACTACAAACAGATAAGGAAATTGCAATAGTGTTATCATAGGAGAAGCCCTATTTTGGATTTTTCATTGATGAGGATGTAGCAAGCCAAAGGGGAGTTCACCGACTTTTGGTGTGGTGATGTGGAACTTCGTGAATACGTGGGTTTGCAGTGATGGATATTTTTTAAACAATTTTCCTATTTCTGTATAATACTTAGTGCCAAATAATAGAGCTTAAATCTAGAATATATATATGCATATATGTAACAATTCAGCCAACCTTTGGTGTATTGCTTTTATGTATATATATATATATATATGTATGTATGTATATCTATACAAGATTCCATAGACTTAATCCAGTGGGTTTTTTTGTGGTGACGTGGACCTTGGTAATTACATGGGTTGGTGCTAATGGAGAATGGTGCCCTCAATAGAGGGAAGGTGAATGGTAAGTGTTTGTTGGAACAAGGACCAATGGATCCTGCTATTGCATGATGTCAGTGGGTGAAGTAAATACAATTTTAAAATTTCTCCATGCTCATACAATTGTCTTTTCAACCTGCTAGATGAAGCGTATAAAGCTAGTTCTTTATGATAATACCTACTTTCTTTAGCTCATGAAAATAACTATATGATGTGATTCCAAATCTTTTTATGTCAAAAAGACCTTGCCGATTTTATATATATACATGTATATATGTATAATGCACGAATTGTAATAGAGCTATTACTAAAACATAGATACACATATATATGCATATATACATATTTATATGCATGCATATATATAATATATATACATACATACATGTATATATACATATTTACACATGTATATACATATGTACACATATATACATACACACACAGATACACACACACATATATACAGGTACATACATGTGTATAAATATGTATATATACATAAATACATGTATACATGTTTTACTAAGAGGTGTGTTACAATTTCCCTATTTCTCTATAATACTGAATGCTAGATAATGTAGCTTCTATTATACAATTACTCTCTTTGTCAGTAGAGTTAAAACCACGTGGGCACCATATTAAAATCAAAAGCATAGGAGGTCAATGAATGTGCAAAGTACAGATGGAAACACATGAATATATTATGTTCATATTTACAAAAGGGGAGTCTTAGATAGGATGTAGGCATACCTTGTGGGTGCAACTGGGCATAGTATGAACATAAGAAAAATAGGCATGTTTTCCACCCTACAATACTGGGTGATGCAACGTCCTTGCCTCTCATGGAATCCCCAACCTAGAGCATACTTTGTTGATGAAAAATCTTGAGCATTCTGCATTGTCAAAATCCCAAAGAATTAACTTGAGAATTTTCTTTAGTTGAAATCACTGCTATACATTTTTTTAAAAATATGTATAGTTGTATGATTTATGACAAAGGATTGGGCACATAGTTGTAAAATAAGAGATGGCGCCATATTAAAATGAAGAACATGGAGTCTGACTAAATGTGTAAATATATATATGGAAAGATAGGAAGAAATTATGTGGATATTTGCAAAATAGAAGTGCTAGATAGGAGCTACGCATACCTTGTAGCTACAACCAGGCGTAGTCTAAACATAAAGAAAGAAGGCTTGCTCTCCACCCTGCAGTATTGGGCCATGCAACCTCATGGGTTGTCATGAAACACCCAAGCAAGAACATAGATTTCCCACCCACAAAACTGAAACACAATCAAATATCCAAATATAAGAAATCCAAAGCATTATAGATTGCAGAAATCTAATAGCATTAACCTTAGAATTTTCTTTAGTTGGAATCAATGCTATACATTTTAAAATATATATGTAGTTATATCATTTATTAAAAAGAATTTGACATGTACTCATGAGATAAGGGATGTAATAAAGGACATATAGGATTATCTTCTATATAAATAGAATGTAGTTGGAGCTTTTACACCATTGCAAACATGCGATGACAAACCTATCTAGTATTGTGGACATGTGTAGTTACAACTAACAATGTTTACAATATAAAATGGTTTGAATCACATATAGTTAGTGACAAGGAAAATTTTGTAAAAGAACCATTAGCAAAACACTTAGGAACAACAAGAAATGAGAGAATACCAAAATTGAACATTAAATAGAGCTTTGAAGTAGGACGAAAGAATATCATAGAACATAATCACACAACACAAGCAATCTATGTCTTCTAATGGACTATTTTTTTTCAGCATACAAGTTTTAAAATATTAATATGTTGCTAAAGAGACGCCTATAGATAATTTTCATCATAAATTCTAATACCTATTATACAATTCTCTATTTGTCTTCAATATTTACCAGCGAAGGATGTAGCTTGAATCTTGTATTAATATGTTTCAGAATTTGTTATCTATGTATAAGTTTCAAGAAATGGGAAAGGTCCTTTTTACATGAAAATATTTAGAATCACACCATATAATTATTTCTAGAAGCCAAAGAAAGTACGTATTATCATAAAGAACCAACTTAATATAGTTGATTTAGCAAGATGAAAAGATAGATCTATAAGTGTGGAGAAATGTAGTTGGCAGAATAGAATATGTTGTGTATTTGTGGCAGCCAATGTATGATGGTAAAAGGAAAAACCATAAAACCCATGCTCATTCTCCTCCCTTCCATATTGACATCATGGAGCCTCATGGGTTGTAGCCAAACCCCCGAGAAAAACAAGTATGGTAGGTCCATAAAAAATTCAATGAAGCCATACCATATATCAAACAATAAGGAAGTAGGGGAAATTTTGCAATTTTCATATATAATTTCTTATATTGTACTATATTTCTAATGCAAGTACTTGTACAAGATGAATAAGTTGATAAAGAGATGCCCAAACATAATTATCGTCATAAGCTCAAAATCTTCTCTTAGTCTAAACTTGTTTTCTATGCCTTGAGTTCTGGCATTTTCATATGGGCCTTAAGTGTTTCCCTAAGAGTTCTTTGTGCAATTTCCCTATTTCTCTTTAATATTTAGTGCCAATTATTGTCTATAATATTTAGAAGTGAATAAGTGTTATTCTAATGCCTCTCATACAATTAGTCTATTTGTCATCAATATATACATTTGTATATTCATGTTTGAAATAGAAATAATAGTGTGTTGCTAATAGTTTTCTTATTTCATAGATTTGAAATTCTCTTGAGACATCCATTCTTTAAAAAACGTCTAGTCTATTCTTCTCTATAGTAAAATCAGCTCTAGAATATGGAGAATAGAAGAGCCAAACTATGGTAATGAGCAGTTTGTTATAGGTAGCTGGAAGAAAGGATACATGATGAAGAACAATTTATTCTACGAAGGTTGAAACAGATAAGGGAAAAAGAAGTTCACAATTACATAAATTTGTATATGAAAAAAGACCATGCTCATTAGGCAAAAATAGTTTCATGTTTATGAATTGCATGTCATGAGCTTGATGCATAGAGGCTTCATGAAACATTCCATGTTGTTGAGACCCTAGTCCTTAATTGCATCAATTGTTTCATGAAGCCTCTATGCATCAAGCTCATGCTTGCTACCACGAATGGTGAGTTTTCATTTATGTAGGGGTCAATGTATGCCGCTATTACTGGAAGATGACAAAGAAGATAGTAAATATAGTATTCCATATTTCCCTATGTCAAAGTATAAAAGTATCAACAACAAAAGGCTTAAAAAAAAGATTCAATGCTATAACTGTATAGTGGTGATTTTTCACAACATAGACAATACTTATACATTCCACTTTAAACTCGATACTTAAAATTGTAGTCTACATAATAGACGAACCTATTTAGATTTACATATGTATATATATCTTTGTCTACATATATGCATATGTATATCTTCCTATATGTGTATTATACATGTCTAAAATTAGATAAGTATGGAATGGGGAGAACACATTATAGAATGGGTTGCCGCAAGAACAGAAAATTGTAAAACAACTATTAAAAGAGTAGTTAAAAATAATAGCTAAATCATAGATGACTAACAACCCACAACTATTTTATAATTTCTCTATTTCTCTATAATATTTGCTATGAGACAATGTAACTCTAGTTTTGAATTCACAGGCCAACTATATGTCTATGTATATGTATATCTTTGAATATATAAAAAAAATTGAATACATAAGTATAGACAAATTGTGGTGCAATAGCACAATAGGAAGTAAATGTGATATTGAATATTGCAGTGTGGGAAAGTATACTCCAAAATATGCAAGAAAATATTTTGATTCAATTGCATTGTCAGAATAGTCATTATGGCATAATGAATGTGTTTGAAAATATGGAAGAAAATATATTGATTGAGTTGCATTGTCAGAATAGCCATTTTTCCATTATGAATATCTTACACATATTTCATTAAAAGCCACTAGGGTATGTGCAGGATCATGATGGGCCAAAAAGTTGCAATATGATGGGTATCTGTAGGGTGTGTGGCTGGCGACTTTTTTTTAACCCAAAATTGATGAAACGAAAAGGATTTTTAAAGGAGATTCTCAAATTTCCACCAATATAAATTATGCATTACTTTGAATTTAATAAATAATTATTATTCATTTTCTATTTGAATTACGACTAAATTCTTGATTGATAGGATAATTGAAAAACATCTATAGCTTTCAAATGGTATCACATTTTTTGAATCTGAAACATGTGTCACATTCTATTCTTTGCATACTATAAGATTTAAAAAAATAAAATTGAATTTCATGAAGTTTTGACCAAGTTAAGGTGGTCAGACATACAAGCTTTTATATTTTTTAAAAGTTGTAATAAAAAATTCATAATTAATTATTTACTTGGAAAAAAAATATAAAAAAATATGTATCACATTGGGACATGAGTCCTCTACTTATATCTGAAATCTTATAAAAAAATATTATCATTTTATTGTGGTTAGGGTGGTCAGATAGATACCCACTTCTTATTTTTTCCCTAAAATTTAAGTACTACTGCATTGAAATTTCAAATTTTCACCAAATAGAATTAAAAAAAAACCTAGTAGTTTAGAAACTACATTCAATTTTCTATAGATTCTATTCTTACATATTTTTGAAATAATATAGATAACTTATTCAATTTTTTATGTCAAGTTGCCTAACTCTGATTTTTTTGAATTTTTCATCACTTAAGGGCCTATTTTTTCCATAATGATCCTGCACATACCCACCAAAGACATTTGTATATGCAAAACTATTTTCAAATTTATCTATTCATATGCATTCTATTTTTAATAGGGATACGAATGGGCTAATTGTACAAAATGTGTATAACACCAAAGATGCATAGAGTGTATATATGCATAACTTCATCAAAGTATACTTTCCCATATTGCAACATTGAATATTGTATTTACCTTGTTTGAGGATACCAAATCCACCACCCCCAACCCATGTAATTTCTATGCTCCACCCTCATGTGAAAAAACACTTAACACTCCGCTTCCACATATCAATGACACGAACTCCATCACCCCCAACCCATGTTTACCTATAGACAAGTAGGGAAATTGTAACATAACTCTATAAACATTGACAAATGTGTCTACCCTTCCAACATGCCAAATCAATTATTCAAACCCAGTTCTCCAAGGAAACACCTATTTTCTCTATGTTATGGCAACAATTATATGATGCAATGATCTATGCAAAATGCATATAGCACCATAGGCTTAATTGGAAATTTAAGCTACATTGTTTGGTATTCAATATTATGGACAAAACATTTATACAGAATACCCATGTAAAACAACTTACAAACTTCACAGCACAACAATTTCAAAACTCTCAAATCTTCTATAGAATGGACCCAAGGATGACTATTCTTACAATAGCCTCATACCCTAGCAACACCACAATGGCTCTTTCGACAATGCAACTTAATGAATACATTTTTTTGCCTTACAAAAAAAAAGAACAATGACATAATAGTTTGTTATAGGAAGCTTTGAATAGATGACAAAAATACATATACATATATACACGCATGTAAATATACATATATATACATATACGTACACATATACATATATATACATATATACATATACATATACATACATATATACATATACATACATATATATATATATAGAGAGAGAGAGAGAGACTAAATTGTGCTAACACAATAAAGCTGTAAAATCTTTGTGTATATATTTTAATGTATTCTAACATTTAAACCATCCTATTCCTTTTCTAATCATTCATATATATATAATTATATAGGCATGCATACACATATATATTTTGTTATATGTTTATGCGTAATTGCTACTTTACATATATCTATTGTTATATAATTATTTTCATATATGCTAATGTGCTTGACCTCATATGTATACTCATAGGCTATGCAAGTACATTCAAGTTAAATTGTGATAAAAAAATAGAGTAGTTGTATAATAAGAGTTGCATTATCTGGTATTGAGTATTATAGAGAAATAGGGAAATTGTCACAGAACTAGTACTAAAACATACATACATGACTTTATGCATATCTTATCGTTGCACAATGGGGGGCAGGAAAAGTAAATGCAAAATTGAATGCTAGGCTGTGGGAAAGTATACTTTGATGAAGTTGTATTTGTTGTCAAATAGATTGCACCTGAATGCTTGAATATTGAAATTCAACAATCTGTTGAAACATTGGAACTAATTCCAGGATATGGGTATCCTATAAGGAATTAGACCTCCAGATTCTAGGTTGGTTCCTATTTAATTTTTTCATTAATAACTGAGTGATTTGCTGGAAAAGGGAGAAAGACTAAATCTAAATTCTGAACTATTAAACTTAACTATGGTGATGCACCAAAGAATTCAATATGCAGACTTAACTCACATAATGATTACTCACTATTTTCATTCGTACAACTAGATCTAAAAGCTTAAACACTTGAATATTTTAAAAAAAGGCTTTTAATGAAACAATCCTAGAAGGAAAATATGATTCCCACAACTAGACTGTTCAATTATTGATTAGCACAATGTTTAACCAGTGGATTTAAACTTGGATGCATACAAAAAATCATTAAGGAGACATAAATATTTAAAGGTTTCTTAAACTGCAAGCACAATAATCACTTCGATCAATCCTACATGACAATGATGCTTGAAAACTTGAAGGAAATTTCTAAAAAAGATGGTAATGAAAGGAGTCTTTCTACAAAAACACATTAGTTGACTTGTAAACCTGCTACTATATTAATTTGAAAATAATGTTGAGTTACAAAATAATTCACTTTTACAGAGTGCAAAAGAGAAAAACAAGAACTGGAATGAAAAAGATAAACTTTTTCAATATATACAATGAGAATGCACTTCAAAGTGCATGAATAAGTAACTGGAAGTCAATTTCAGTGAGAAAGTGACAATTCCAAAGTGAAATCCAAGCAGAAGCAAAAATCCCTAAAAATAAGGTTCAAACTCATGCAAAAATGAGTGAACTCAATCTCGAACTAGTAGTCATAAAGCATGTAACTGATATGCAACTCAAACTGAACTATAAATCCCTGAAAAGGTGGGCTAAAGCATGCAAAACTGTCTCATTCTTGTCAATTCGCCCATGCACATTGGAACTCCATCTTCATGTGAAAGTCTTCAGTTGAGTCTGATGTATAACTAAAGTAAAATTGTGATTCATCTTTACATAATATCTTTATTTGCATTTAAAAAAAATGAACTAATTAAATGATTTATAACACATCATTTAATTAATCCATTTACACTGAATTATGCAAATAAAATATGAAGGATAAAGCTAAACTTGACAGTTAGCATAAATTCAAAAATACGCATTGTTCATTGATAATCATTAATGACCACCATGCATATATTTGTCAATAATTAAAACCTTGCCATAATATTTTAGCACAAAGTTCATATGTTGATAAGGCCGACCACCTTAGCTAGGCTCATTGACTTAAAAGTCATGGCCAAGGGGAGAATAAAGAACATAATAATTATTAAAAATCACTCACAAAAATACCAAAAAGGCTTAAGGCGAATGGACAATCAAACCCTAAATCATTACAACTCTTTTGACTTTGATGAAGCTTCCTAAAGAAGTTGTTGGCCGCCGCCATGGAGTAGGGTTTCAGCTTGAACTCGCTATTCTCTGTTGATTTTGATGATCTCTTGAAAGATTCTGAATGTAGAAGGTAAGATGAAGCTCACTCAAATAGATGCATCTAAAATGTGTTTTGAAGCCTTAAGGGCGTGACTGTGATACATTTCTAACATATTTTATTATTCACTTTTGTGTTCATGCTTATTTTTTACGCTATTGTTGGCTTTGGCCACCATGAGAGCTGGAGTCGAGCTCGATATCACTAAGTTCCTTCAGATTTTTCACCTCAATCTTGGTCGCCCCTCTCCTTGTGACAAAGGTAAGTCAAATTTTCATTCCTCTTTCTATTTTTATTTTCTGACATAGAAATTCATGGCAAGCATATACCTCTTTTCTGCCATTGATTCTTTAAGTGCTCTACATACCTATATGAGATTGGAGCTCTTGTAGTTGAGACTGATGCAAATCCATGCATATTCATGAATCTGGTTGTAGCTTACATGTTTTGATCTGGGTATTTATATTTCACTGTATTCTACATTTTTGGAGTAAAATCCCTACATGGGTAAGAAGAAATCTACCTCTTTTCCACCATAAAAACATTTCTGAGCAAGATTGAAATAAACACTATAACAGCTGCCATGGTGAGTAATATTTTGATATTCTAGGCAGGAATTTGCATGTATAAACTTTCCTATATTCTCCTACCTAGTGTCTTCAAAAAAAACTTATACTCCTGATTGGAAAACCTCGGCTATATGTTCACATTCTGGGTATTCTCCTTTTTATTTCATTGTGCATATCTGATGCATTATTCCTCTCAGAAAAAGTAACACTTTGCATGAAAATGTAACAATTTCATTGTGGGTATTTTACAATCTTAATGGCCACCATGAGGGTTTTCCTTTGTTCTGTAACAAGCTATGAGCTTATCATTTTGGGAACTCTTTACCAACCTTTGGCTGTGACTATCTCTTTTCTAATAATAAAACATTTGACTATGCTTAGAATCAAATATCTCAACCTGGTAATGCTTTATTGTTTCATGCTTCCTTGTAATGGTTTGAAGTCCCTGACATTCTAAAATTACTCTTCATCACTATCATGACAAGTCTTCCCTCAAAACCATAGTTCCTTGCATTATGTACTCCATTCACTATAAAGTATTTGTTCAAACTTCATTGCTTTTGTTACCAGGAAATACCTGTAGCATTTGGAAAATTTGTTTTAAAAAAAATGAAATTCTTCTCAGATTATTTGGTTCCAATCTTAGTGAAGGATTTGTTCTTCATCTTTTGCTATGATAGAAATGGCTTCGCTCTTTACTGTTGTTCAATTGTATGTGTGTTCACCATTACACTCAACACTAAATAAGCATTATACTTTTCTGATATTTTGAGCTCCTTGCAAATATATAGAACATTTATGATAACCATGAAAACGTATCTGCAATTACTGGCATATTGTAGGGTGAATGAAACTTTCCCCTATACTGATCATTGATGTCCTATTGAGAATGATGAAGAGGAAGAAAATGATCACCTCTTTTGCTGCCTCCATAAAGGGTGAATACCTGTTACTGTCCTCGATGCTCACCTTTGCACCTTACTATCATGCACTACTCATTGTCATACATTCATAACCTTGACTATTAACATGGCTGCAACCATTATATATTTGTAGTGACTGATTTGAACTTCTGATTGCTTTGGTTTACATAATATAATATTGAAACAAGGACTGCATTATGTATCCTGTTCTTTTAAGATCACCACCTCCTCACATATCATCTAAGGTAGTCTTTAGAAGTTGCTGCTCATGTTCCATGAAAGTTCATCAGCTCTTGCATTTCACTTTAGTAATTGTACCTCACAACCTTGACTGGATAATAATCAGTTGTTCTTTCCAGATTTCGATGTAGCTAACATTTCTTATGATAATGTTGTTGTTCATTTTATGATAGTTATTGCTCATTCATGGCACTTGTAATATGTATGCTTGTTCTTTGAATGATGATGTTTCGTTGTGCATAGTAAAGTTCCACTACACTTCATATATATCTTCTATTATCGCTCTGTACCTTGTGAGCATATCAATGATTGGTAATAGCTAAAACTATCATTTGCTATTTAAAATTAGCTGTGAATATTGTTAAATCTGAACTTTCTCTCAACCCTATTAGCAGCAATTGAATGTTTATCTCTCCAGACTCATGACTTAATAAACTGCATACAATGATATGATGAAGACATTACCCTATAGCATGATCCTTTTGATATTCTCATTTGGCACTTGAAACAAACATGCCTGTTTGATGAATCTGTATCTTCCATACCTCTTAAATGTTGACTAATGCAAAATTGCTGCTTTGTGTAAAGAACTTGTAGAGAATTGGATTATTGTAAATCTATTATACTCCATGATTATGATTACGATGATATGCTTCTGAAGTTATAAAAACATTCCAATGCTCGAATATTATGTTTCTCTTCAATGCAAAGAGGCTCTATACTTCTTTTAGATATAATGTAAAAATGTAAAGCAGAGCTGAATAGAATATGAAATTGATGAGTGCAACATTGATTCTTTTAATGACTATTATCAATATTCATGAACTTACGTATGAAACTTGAGAGTGTATCCTCCTTGATATGTCGAGCTCAACCCTTGTGGGAGCCCATTTTTCTCCACATATTTGATAAAATGATCTCAAACATGATGAACCTATTCCTGCACATTGAAACAAACATGTTAGCAAAATAAAAGAAGCTGAAAGCTTCCATTGAGTTTTGTTTTTCCTTGATTTTCAGCCTTTCATCTGATGAATGCTTGATTTAATGCAAATTATATTTCTATTGATACCGTAGGCATAAGGCAAAGTGTAATTCATCATTGCTTAGAGTATAACTCTAATGCCACTCCTTTACAATTTTGCAGATTCATGGAGCGAGGAAACGAGCCTATAGTAGCTTGGAGACGCAACGACTGAAGACACCAACGAAAGTGATTCATCATTACAGGCAATGATGAATTGCTCCTCTTCTTTACAATTATGTTATGTTTAGTAGTGTAGTTTTTTTTGAATTTTTTATTCACCATTTGATTGTCATAATCAAATTCAGTTACTCTCGCGGCTTGTGCGAGATTCTGTGTTTTACAAAATGAATAAAAAGCATTACTATGCAAATTTTCAATTTTCTATTTCAAATACTTGCACAATAAAACTATGATTTAGATGTAAATTGATCTCTATGATGATCAATGAATACTTTAACAACAAAATGTGAAATTTTTTATACCTATCAAATCATGAATTTGATTCAGCTCTACCTTTTTGAGCTTGAAGTGAAAAATAGGTAACAGTATTGTCAAGAGATCCATTGTGGTGTTGGTTTGATAGTAGGCTATTGTTAAATATACACACACATATATATAGATATACATATATAGAAACATATATATACACATACGTATATATACATATACATATATACACATACATATATATAGATATACATATATACATACATATATATACATATACATACATATATATGCATATATATATATATACATTCCCACATGCCAACATTCAATATTGCATTTACTCTGTCCACCGCTATCGTGCAATGACATGATGCATTGCTGCCCGTGCCAAGAAACACTGATCATTCACCCTCGTTGTATTGAGGACACCATTCTCCAACAACACCAACCCATGTAATTTCCAAGATCCATGTCACTATCCAAAAAACCTAGTGACCATATATATGCAAAGGATTAGTATGGAAGGATAAACATACCGGAGATAAAATTAGTATATATATACTTTCCCACATGCCAACATTCAATATTGCATTTACTTCACCCACTACTCTTGCACAACGACATGATGCATTGGCCCTTGCACCAATAAACACTTAACATTCACCCTCCACGTATCGAGGACACCATTATCCACCACCACCAACCCACATAATTACAAAGCTCAACCTCGCCAGGGAAAACCTAATTACCATATATATGCAAAGGCTTAGTAAGAAAGGATAAGCATATTGGAGATACAATGATTTTGGTGGCTAGTAGGTGCTATTCTTTGCAATTCATTAGCATTGGCTTTGTTATAGGGAAGTTTGGAGGGTTCTAAAGCTATCATTTTTCACAATCAGTAGGTCATTTTACTTGGGTGTTTTATATAAATGGTTTATTTGAAGTTTTTGATGGGATTTTTGCCAGCTGAGCCTTGAATAGGATTTTCTGTGTAATGTAATACCCCTCCTGTTACTATTTAGATTTTTTTTTTCTATGTTTTGATTGGGTACTTTAATACTGTGATGAGACAATTATTGTTTGGTTTGGTTAGTAGACCTTGTTGTTTATGCCTATACATTTGAGGACATGGTTATTGATATGATATTATGGTTGGTGATATTAGTTTGATTTCAGTAACATTGCGATGCTTTAATTTAGTAAATTATGTTATGATATGATTTGTTAGTTTAGAAATGATTAATTTATCGGTTATATTATATTGTTTGGATAGATGTGATGAAGGACAGTGTAGCACCACTCATTTGTTAGTGCCCTGCTACACTACGATTCCTTCTCACAATACAATTCTTTGATTTTATATACATATGCACATGTACACGACTTCGTTTGTATGTAGGGATTGCTGGTACATAGCCTCGATTCCACCTGCTTCGACAGGACAGGGAAAGCACCTATAACCCAACAGTATAATGTTGAAACATAGGTGGCAATGAAGTCATCCTGTCCCATGATGTCAGACCATCTTGTTTGTATGGTTTTGTGCGTTCTTGTAGTTGTCGTTCTTTGTGGTTCATGTTTGTGTCTTGTCGTATTTTATTGATGTTGGTATTTTATAAGTTGTGATTGATTCAATTAAATGATGGTAATAATTGTTTAGTATAATGTTAGATTAAATTGTATTTAAATATTTAAAAGTTTTAGTTTAAAAGTCATGTATTTTATTATAGGCTAATTTAATATTAAATTGTGTTTTGTTAATTTAATTAAATTATCTTGTTGAAGATAATTATAAAATAAATAAATTAAATAAATCAAATTGTGTGCAAAACAAGTAAAGTTTGCAAAAGTTGATTTAAAACAAAAGTATTGAAGAATAGAAAAATAAATAAATAAAAGAATGGAAAAAGTTGTGTGAACAAATGAGAATTGAGATTTGACTGAAAAGCTTGCTTTCAAAGATATAATTTCTTTTATTGTGAATTTTGGAGAGCTTTTGGAAGAGATTGGTAATATCTTTTATTGAATTGAAATTTTTGAGGGTTTTTTTTTACATAGAGGATTGTTGAGACAAAAGTGGCACAAGATAATGGTTATGTATTTTTGAATCTTTTGAAGTTTTCTGTTATCATTAGTTCTTTTGAGTCCTTGGAAGGGGGTTTTTCAATCTTTTGCTTGTATTATGTTGGAGAGAATTTTCTGAATAAAGAATTGGATTCGAATTTGAGCTCGGTATTTTGGAGAGGAGATTTCGAAGCAGGAACGAGAAGCTCTTTGTAAAGGCCATCGGATTCAAGCAGGCATCATCAGCTTCTCAAACAAGCGTAGGACTCCAGGTTTTATCTACTTCCTCTTTGGTCTTCTAATTTTAAGAAAATGAAAAAATAATTAGATTATTTGGTGAAAGAAAAATGAAACCTTAGAAAAGAGAAATTATTGAAAAGTGAAAACTACTGAAGAAATTAAAAAGATTGTTTATGAAAATTTTCTCTATGAATATTCTTTCAATTTGGCTTTGAGAAAATAATTTTGTGTTTGTGAAAATAAACTATATGTCTTAAATTGATTATGTTTTTTTCTTTTGAAAATATACATAGTTTTCTTTGAGAACAATTTATTTTGGGGATTACGAAAATATATCCTTTATATATATATATATATAGATTTTTATATAAGTTATTTTTATTCTATTCTTCTGTCCTCTGTACCTGTAACTAGGATATTTGTTCATCTAGAATGTAGATATAAATATATTATATATATGTGTATATATATATACAAATTTCGTATATATTTATATATACATATGTATATAAATAAATTATTTTTGTGCTTTGTAAATATTCAAAATTTTGGTTAAAATCAATTTTTTTTGGCCGTTATGTCCATCGGAATCCATGCATGTACCGGACGGAGTTGTATTGTTTTATAAAACAATTTTTTTTTTAATAAAAAAAAGGTTTTGTTTGGGGATTCGGGAGAGGGACGGTCGTAGCCGTACCCCCCTCCCTGCATCCCATACCACGCCAAGTACTGCGCGCAACAGTCTTAATGACTGCCGCGCGTAGCAGTCTTAATGACTGCCGTGCGCAGCAGTCAGTAAGACTGCTGCGGGCAGTCCTTAAGGCCGTCGGCCTTTGCCTTTATTGATGTTTTTTTTTATATATATATGTGGTGCATAGTTTGTTTTTAAAATGATAATTGTTATTCTTTTATTTATATTGTTAATTTTAGTTATTTTATTTCATATGTTAATTAATTTATATATATATATATATATAGAGGACATTATTTCATCATTTATTATATTAAATAAATAATTTTTAATCAGAAATTAGTTTTATTCTGGTTGTATATTTACTTGGACTCTTATTGAGAGGGATATACTTTCGTAGATTTGGAAATTTGAATTTGAATTTTTGTAATGATCAGAATATTGGGGAAATTGATTTAATTAACTAGATGGGAATGAGTTAAATTTAAACGGTGCAATTTTGCAAAATAATGTTGAGTTTCTTGCCCGTTATAGTTATTGTTTAGGGATGTCCATGTGGGAACCCTGTTGTCTTACAACCCTTGTTCCAGAGGCAGGTTTTATATCCTTTGATGTTTATACTTGCTTTATTGTGCTTTGAATGTTACATGTTTTTAAGCATTAAATTTTGGAAGGGTTGTACGAGAATTGTGGTCAGTGTAACTTGAGTTGTCGCGAGATGGATTTGCCTCGCATGTCTTGTTTTGTGTTATATGTCTTATACTTGAAGGTACAACCCTTGCCGTATTTTGGTTTATGTTAGGGGTCTTAGGGAGAGCTAAGCGATGACACTCTCCACTAGATACCCGTTTGCCTTGTTTCTTGTTGCCTATGGAATTGTGTACTAAATTGTTGTTTAAGATTTATATGGAATCATGTTCTATTTATTGTTTTAGATTTATTTGGAATTGTATTTTGAATGTTGTATTGGTTCCTCTGGAAATGTGTTTCAAATTCTTTTGAGAATGATTTATGAATGTTCTTTGGATTTGTTTAATTGTCATTGTTTTGATTAATTGTGGCGAGTTTCTTATCTATATCTTATTTTTTGACTTGTGAATGTTGTGGTCTATGTCATTGTAACCTTGAGTTGTAATTGTATTTGTACTATGTTGTTCATGGAGTTGGTTTGACAATTAGGTCGAGTTAACTTCCTTGTCACCTCTGAGCATGGGGGGTGAGTTATTCATAATTGACATGGTTGGGTGGAATGTGCTCCGCACCCGTTGGGTTCCCCATCAACATTCTTTGTTTGCAGCATTCCTTCAGTTGGAGTTTGTTCCAGTGGATCATTTGTAATTCAAATATTATTGTACTTTGTATCATCCCACATGTATGGGAAATGTATTGTAACTCATTATTGAGAGCATGTAATCTTATGTTTATACGATGATGTAATAGTTAGGATCCTTTGTAACATTATTGGATGAGAGTCTATATGATTGTAATATGGGACGTAGTGATACTTTCACACTTGGTTTATGGATGTACTTTTATTAATGATTATTGTATTATAAATTGGTCAAGTTGTTTAATAATTATCTTTTACTTTTGTTTTAGTTGTGTTGCGATGTGACCTCGCGTGCCCCAGAGAATGTAACACTTAGTTGTTAATGTGAAATGTAAATGTAATTAATGTTCAAATGCATGTTTACTTTATGTTATTAAAAAAAAAAAATTGTTTGCAATGTTTGTTCTCTGGGGTTTGCACGACGAGCGTTACATGTAATATATATATACTTTCCCACATGTGAACATTAAATATTGCATTTACTTTGTCCGCTACTATCGTGCAACAACAAGATGCATTGTGCAATTTGTAGGTCATTTTACTTGGGTGTTTTGTATAAATGGTTTATTTATTGTTTATGTTCGAACTGTTTTTCACTAAAATTTGTAAGTTGTTTTCCATGGATGTCTGGCATTATGGTTTTGTATGGATGGAGAAATTGCAGTTAAATCTTCTTCGTTTTGTCAAAAAATATGGTCAAGGTTTGTAGCTTTCCCATTCCTAGTTTATTGTTTGTAGTTATCTTTGTGTGTCTTTATCCTTATACCCGTTACCATAGGAGCAACTGTAGTTAAATCTTATTTCACTTGTTAAAAAATATGGTTAGGGCTAGTAATTTTATTCTGCTCCATTTAATGTTTTTTTTTTCTATGTGTATCTTTGTCATTAGATGCATTAACATAGGAGCAATTGGAGATTAACATAATAGTGATTGAATATTTATAGATATGCATAGTGTTTTTTATTTGTTTGAAGTTTTCGTCAGGATTTCCATCAGCTGAGCCAAAACAACCGTTTAAATACCAGCCCTATTAAAGGTTTAAACATTCATAAAAATATTTGGACAGTGAAAGGGCATGTAAGACATATTACTGAAATGCTACATTATTCGCCACTCAATACTATAGACAAAGAGGGAAATTGTGAAAGAACTATTAGTTAAATATACATACACACACACACACACACACATATATATATATATAAATATTCATACATAATCAATATTAAAGACAAACAAGAAAATTTCAAAAGAACTCTTAGGGAGACACTCAAGAAGCATACGAAAATTTCAAAGTGCCAGAAAGCATACTATGATTAAGTTGCATGCTTGAAATATCCATTATGGTGTTGGTTTCATAGCATTTTGTAGAGGCTATTTGTTTGAAGTTTCCAATAGGACTTTCATCAACCCAACCATGAATAGGGTTTTTTGTCTAATAGCTCTTTTAGAGTTTGTGTTTTTAGACAAATAAACAACACTTGTCTAGGGTTTTTACTGACAATGTGGAGCTTACTTCTTAAACAAAGGATTTTCCTAAATGTTCCTCATTAGTCAATACACATAGATAACGACAACCATAAACCAACGGAAAAACAATTACTAACCCTAAGCATATTTTTTAGGGAAGAAAGGACATTTAACTACAATTCCTCCATCCGTACAGAACAATAATATCTTTCAAATCTCCACAATGGGTATAACACCAAAGATACAAACATTTGACAAGAAGACATAGACAATAAATTAACCATCTATGTAGACTACTCATGTAAAATGACATATAGTATGCATATATATATAGATAGATAGATACATGTGAACACACACACACACACAAAGATATATATATATATATATATATATATATATATATATATATATATATATATATATATATATATATATATATATATATATATATATATATATATATATATATATATACATCTATATATATACATGTAAAATGATGTACAATATACACATATATATAGATACATGTATACATCTCTCTCTCTCTATATATACATCTATACATATATATACATATGCATATATAGATATATATACATATATACGTATACTGGATGGAAAGTTTTTACCCATGCGAGGGTTAAGGTATGTTGCAGTTTTACTTTTCTTGTTCCTAGTTTATTGGTTGTAGTTATCTCTATGCATCTTTTGCGTTATTTCTGTCATCATGTGTGCAATTATAGGTAAATCTAGGTTCTTTCATTAAAAAATATGGGCAAGGTTGGTAATTTTCATTGCCCAATTGCATATTAAGATAGGAGTAATTGTATACATATGGATATGTAGAGGGTTTGTTATTTGTTTTAAGTTTCCAATGGGATTTCCATCAAATGGGCCGCCCATAGGATTTGTCGTGCAATAGTTGTTTAAAAATTTCTCAATTTGTCTACAATATTTCAAATCAGTTGGACGATTATATGATATGTTTACACACATTACAGTTTCAAACACAACTGAACAATTTATTTCCATATATATTTGAAATATATTCTATACAAGTAATAGTTGACTATATTTTAATATATATTAAATATTTTGTATATAGCTAATAATTGACAATTTATTATCATATAGATTTGAAATATCTTGTATATGGCTAATAGTTGAAAATGTTGTAGGCCAGGAAAGTATACTTTGATTAAGTTGCATTTTTCAAACAACCTTATACATTTGTATATTTATCTATATAGGCATAAGAACATGCATGTATGTTTTACTAATATTTCTGTCACAATTTCCCTATTTATCTATAATACTCAATGCTACATAATGCAGTTCATCTTACACAATTAAAAGCATGGGAGCTTAATGAATGTGCATATGTATATATGCAAATACAAGAATAAATTACATTGTTGTTTATAATGCAATATTGAATTTTGTAGGGCGGGTAAGTATCCTTCTAATTGATTTAAGTGGAAATCCTTACAAATAGGATGTTGTAGATTGTCAATGGCCACGTAATTTATTCTTGTTTCTGCATATATATATATTTGCACATTCATTGAGCTACTTCTTTATACCCTGCTAACAAAAAGAGTAATTGTATATGCTAAGTGTTTGCTCCCCCAAGGCTTAATGCATTTTGTGATTGTTGCGCTATGGTGATGGATGAAGTAAATGCGGTCAGATGAAGTAAATGCAATATTGAATGTATATTTTACTAATAGTTTTGTTACAAGTTCCCTATTTCTATATAATACTGAATGCCAGATAATGCAGCTCCTTCTCTACAATTACTCTATTTGTTAGTAGAATGAAAAGGACATGGGCACCATATTAAAATTAAAAGCACAGAAGCTCAATGAATGTGCAAATGCATATATGAAAATACAAGAATAAATTGCATTGCTGTTCAAAATCTACACGATCCTCTTTGCAAGAACTTAAACTTAGATCAATTAGAAAGATACCAAGCAACTAACTATGCAAAATGTGTATAACACCAAATATGCACAGAGTATATATACGTGTTTATATATATATATACATATACATATATACATATATATATATATATACATATGTATATATATACATATGTATATATATGCATATGTGTGTGTATATATATATATATATACATATGCAATACCCCTCATGTTGTTTAGATTTGACATTTATGTGGTGTTGATTGATGCTTTGTGACGGTGATTTCTGTATTGTTGTTTGGTGTGTGTGGATGCACAGTTTAGTTAATTGTTGCGTGTGACATTATTAGTATGATTTATGATATTCGGTGTGTTGATTGGATTATTGTTTATTCAAATAGTTGCTCATTAATGTTTTATATGTCGATATGATGATTCTATGGTGATCATGTTATTTGAGTTTAGTATTATTTTATAATGCAATGGTTTAATGATTAGTTATGATGCAGTAGTTAAGTATCATGTTATATTACGATCAATTTGGTTAGAAATGTTAGTTCGTCATTGATATTGTAATTGTTAGAATAGAGTAGGTGAGAGGACAGTGTAGCATCACTCGGTCACGAGTGCCCTGCTACACTGCAATTCCTTCTCATGATAGGATGTTTGATTATATATATACATGTGCTACTTGATGTTTATTTGGATGCAGGATTGTAGGAATAAGTCTCGTTTCCACCTGCTTCGGCAGGACAGGGCAAGTAATAAATTAACCCAATGGGTAAAATGTTGAAAAAGGGAGTAGGTTTGGAAGTGTCCTCGTCCCAAGTCCGTCATCTGTTGTGAGTCGTTGTGTTATGACTGAAGTTTTGTCTTTGTCTTTATGTAGTTTGACTGTTGAGTATTTATTTAATTCTGGGTTAGTGTTTAATTAATTAATCGTATTTCATAAAATTATTAATTAATGTTGCATTGTTATTTGATTTAATTGCGAGTTAGAAAAATGTTAAATTTAAATATATTGTAAATTAAAAAGTATTTAATTAATTAAAAATTTAAGAAATTAAATTAAATTAATATTGTTGAGAATAATTAGATATTATCTTTTTTATTAATATTAAATTAAAAAAAAATCATGTGCACATAATATCTTGATTAAATAAATTATTTTAATTAAAATTGGAGATATGTTGTGCTTTTAAAAGCTGGA
This sequence comes from Sequoia sempervirens, assembly GCA_007258455.2. Classification (NCBI taxonomy): domain Eukaryota; kingdom Viridiplantae; phylum Streptophyta; class Pinopsida; order Cupressales; family Cupressaceae; genus Sequoia; species Sequoia sempervirens. The sequence goes on along the minus strand of VDFB02168118.1, from coordinate 37,582,031 downwards.
AAAAGGACCAATAAGAAAAGAGGCTTTTTGAGAAAAGAAAGTAGAAGAGCTTTATGGAATATTTATTTTGATTTATTATTTTTGTGAGGGGATTATTCACACACAGGAGTTTTGGCTCTGCTGTTTTTGGGATCTGTAAATAAAAAGAAAAGAAAAGATTTATCAGAAGGAGGTTGAAGGCAGAAGATCGAGAAAAGAGTTACAAAAAAAGATTCGGGAAGAGGCTACAGAAAGGATTCTTCTTCAAACAAAGGACTCCAGGTTTCATTTTGTAAATTTACTGTTATTTTATTGTTGTGTAAAAATAATCTAGTTTGTTGAGTTTGAGAAAACTATTCCTCTATTTTCTTTTGAAAATGACTGTGAATAGAAAACTTGATTGTGTTAAACTCTCGAACCCTTTGTAGGAAATTATAGTAGTACCTTCAAAAAAATTCTTCTTGATGAAACTTAGTTTTTGAAAATCTATTATTTGATTGTTGTTCTGAATTTCTGGTTATATATATATATATATATAGATTATATAAAATTAAAAATACATATGTTATTTTCTAATTGAGTTATTTAGATGTATATATATAAGTCTTGAGTACTATGTGATTTCAGTTATATGAAAAGAATAAAAAAAAAATTATATATAGTTTGTATTTAAGAATATTGAATAAAATAAATATATGTATATATTTTAAATCTGGGTATTGGGTTAATTTCATTCTGGAAAATAATAAATTATATATATATGTTTTACGGATTTTTATGTTCAGAATATTTATGAATTTGATAGGTTCGAGGTCATTTTTTTAGTACGAATTATATATATATGAGAAAAATAAAATTAAAAGTGCATTGAAAATTTAAATGAAAATTAGAATAAAATATATAAAAATAAAATTATAAAACAAAATTTATAAATGAAAGTATTGTAAATTTGGGGAAGGGGAGTGGACGGCGGTAGCCATACCAGCCCCGACCCCAAGGCACTGCGCAGTCATGGGACTGTGGCCTCCCTTGGGAGGTACACAGTACCTCCTTTGGGAGGTACACAACACTGCTGTGTGGGGGCCCGTGGGAGTAGTTTAATTTTTTAGTTTTTTTTTGTTGTCATTCGATTTTGGTAAAATAAAATTCGTTTCTTATTTATTTTATGAATGTTTATTTTATTTTTGTTTAATTCGTTTTTATTTTATTGCAAATTTTTAATAGTATCAATTCGTTTTTTATTAATATGTGTTTATTCGATATATATATATGGAGTTTTGGATATATTTAAAATTATATTTTAAAATATATATATATATATATATATATGATATAAATGTTAATTTTATAGAATGATTTTAAAATATAGCTTTTATTTATTTATTTTATTTTGTATATAAATATATATATATAAGAGATTTTATATATTGTGATTACATTTTAATATGATAATTCTTACAAGTTATTATATCATAGTTTAATTAGAAATTGGGAATAAAGTTTTGTAACTATAATTAAATTGATTGGTTAATTTTAAGTTTATAGGAGTATAGTTTAGCTGTCAAGATCGAAATAAATTAATTGTTAAATTTTATAATATGTTTGTGATAAAATGATTCTCTTTCAAAAAAAATAAAAAATCTTAGATATATTTATATATTAATTTTGAGATGCTTGGAACAAAAATTTAATATGATAATTTTTACCAGATATAGTGATGTAGTTTAATTGAGGAAATTGGAATAAACTATGTGATTATAATTAAATCGAGTAGTTAAAATTAAAAGATATGATGTTAAAATGTAATTGTGCGAATTTGAATTTAACAGTGTGTTTTGTTTTGAATCGAATAATCTCGAATTGTTGATTTATTTGTTTGATGAAATTATTGAGTTTGGAAATATTTCTTAATGGAGTTGTTCTTAAGTAATTGTTTTCTTGAGGGTATTCATTAAGTTTGTTGTGGTACTCTCTTCATTGTTTAATTGTGTCGTATGGGAAAACCCTAGGTTTACCTTACCTTTCGTAAGAGTTTAAATTGTTGTAAGGGCTTCTAGAGATGGAATGCTTTTCTATCATGTTTATTTTATTCTCCATATTGGGAAAATGGGGTTAAGGGTCTATGTAAGTCTTCCAGAGAAGTTCTCTAGGGTGGGATGTTTTGTGTAGATGTTCAAATTGTGAATCGCCTTGGGAATGGTGTAGAGCTGTACTATGATGTTGTACCTGGTTTCCACGAATGGGGATTTGTGCCTCCTAGAAAATAGGAGAGGGTAATGAGATTTGTACCTCCTTTGGAAGGAGTGTGTTTTCGTATTTGGTTTCCTCCAGTGTTTGGAGTGAGTTTCCTTGTTTTGTTTCCTCCTTGGATTGGAGAGGTTATGTTGTCTAGTTATCTGTTGTGGTATTGTGCCTTGTGTGTTGTCGATAGGAGAGTGGCTCTTTGTGGGGGTCCGGCACACAAAGGGGCGCCAGGGTAACTCACCTAGAGTTTAACTAAGTGATAATCTAAAAGAATTAATGGGGATATTTCGCACTAATAAAGATAAAAAAATGTCTCTCTCGTGAAGCAAGTGAATGATAAGGCTCGAGATGAGATGGGACGCATAGTTTTGCGTGAGGGTCCGGCGGATGGTAGAGGCAAGCCAGGGTAACCCAGGATGGGGGTCCGGTAGCCTAGGAAGGTTGAGCCAGGGTAACTCATGGAAATTTATGCATGACACTCTTCCTATGTCGATAGTGAATCAGTTATTATGCGATGTTCATGATCTTTGTTCTCTGGAAGCATTGTAACCTCGTGTTAAGTGGTATTGTGTTTGTAGTTGTTAAGTGACTTTGCGATTGTAGTTGTTAAGTGATATTATGTCTGTAGTGGTTAAGTGATTTATTGATTTCTCTTTGGTTATTGTTGGAAATAGTCTTTGATATTATGTCTTGAGTTTCATTGATGTTGTGATTATGACTTGTTGTTATGTTCTGAAGTGGTTTGTTGTTGTGCCTTTGGATTTGTCGTTGTTGAGTTTCTAAGTGGTCTTTGATGTTAAGTTGTCTATTTGTGGTTAGTCTTTGTTATTGTTAGGCGTGATTGGTCGGGGACCCTTCCTTGTCTACTCTCAGCACGGGGGTGGTTGGGTGGAACGTGCTTCGCACCCTATTGGGTTCCCTTTCTGTTACATATATATCTTTTATTGCAGGGTTTTGGAGGATGTTGATGATCTAGTAATTATTTGTACCAGATAGATGTATATACTTCTAATGTAATGTATTCATTGATGTATCATCTCCCACTTGTGATGGGAAGGCCTTGATGTGATTCGTATATGTAGTTATTGAGATGTATTTTCAGTCAGTTGTATTTTACTATCATTTGGATGTAATGTATATTCAGGCCATGTATTTATTTAGGAACGATCATTTGTAATAGTTGTGTTGAGTTGTGTTATATCTGTGATGATATAAATGCTTCATATCTTTATAGTATCTTTCATTGTCACATGTACATATGTTATGAATATGGTTATTGTTTAATAGATATTGTAAATGATGAAATGGGAATGAATAGATCTATGTAATTGTTTAATTATTGTTATCTTATTATCGTTGTTATGGGTTAGTATAGTAATGTCACTTCGTGTACCCCAATGGAATTAGTCATGCAACTTAGTATATTGTTATATTAGAATACTTAAGTATGTTTATTATATTCTTTAAAAAAAAAAATTGTTCCGTTGTTATTAGTTCCTTTCGGGTTCGCACGGCGGGGCGTGACAACATATGTATATATATGTGTGTATATATATATACATATGTATATATATACAAAGATATATGTATATATATACATATGTATATATATACAAGGATATATGTATATATATACACTTACATATAGATATACATACATATACATAGACTTTCCATCCTTTGTTTCTTTTTTTTGCAGTTATCTTCAACAATATTATCCATTGCACCCATTGTCATAGGAACAATTGCAGTTTAATCTTTTTCCTTTCAGCTAAAAAAAAAATAATGTGAAATGTAATTATGAAGGTGGAAATCCCCATTAAAAAGACCAGTGACATCCCCACTGACCGAGACACCCCGGGTACTAACAAATCCAATTCATGGCTGAGCTGACGAACATCCCAATAGGAACTTCAAACAAAATAGCCTATCGGCTAATAAATTTGTATACATCTGGATATATATGTATATATGGATAAATGCATGTATGCATGTTTTACTACTAGTTCTGTTACAATTTCCCTATTTCTCTATAAAATTGAATGCTAGATAATGCGGCTCCTCTTATACAATTACTACTATTTGTTAGTAGGCTAAGAAGAACATGGCCACCATATTCAAATCAAAAGCATGGGAGCTCAATGAACATGCAAATGTATATATGCAAACACAAAAATAAATTACACTGCCCAATAACCACAATCAAAAGCATAGGAGTAGGATAAGCATGATCAAAAAATGAAACCCAAAAAAAATTACTAACACTAACCATATTTTTTCATCAAACAAAGAAGATTTAACTCCAATGAATCCATCCGTACAGACCGATAATCTCTTTCAAGTCTCCAATTGTGGGTATAACTGAAAAGATACAAACTACTAACCCTAACCTTATTTTTTGGGTGAGAGGGAAAAGATTTAACTGCAATAAAACCACTTATAGATATGTCGTACAATAGCCTTAAAACCCTCCAAAATGCTATAAAACGGAGCAGAAGGTGATGATTTTTACAATAGTCTGCTACCAAACCAACACTACAATGGCTATTTCCACAATGCAATTTAATCAATATACTTTCACACATTTTGCACTACATCAATGTTAAAACCCTCCAACCTACTATCAAATGGAACAATAAGTAGAGAACAAAAAACATGAACAATAAATAATCTTCTATCAAACCAAAACCACAATGGATCTTTTGACAATGCAACTTAATCAATATACTTGCTCACACATTTCACAGTGCATCAATGTTAAAACCCTCCAACCTGCTATCAAAAGAAAAAATAAATAGAGAACGAAAGGAATGAATAATAAATTACTGATTTCTGCAAAATAATTATCAAAAAAGACTTACAGGTTTTGTGGCACAACAATTTTACAACCCTCCAATCTACTAAAAAATGGAGCGAAAGGAAATTTTTTTAACAATAGTTTTCTATCTAACCCACACCACAATGGCTCTCTTAACAATACAACTTAGTCAAAGTGTGCTTTCCCACATGACAACATTCAATATATCATTTCCTTCAGCCTATGCCTTTATGCACCAATGGGAAGATGCATTGGATCTCACGCCAACAAACACTTACCATTCACCTTCCTCATAACAACGACACCATTCTCCACCACCACCAACCCACGTAATTACCAATGCACACATAGCCACAAAAAAAAATCGTGCCCTCCCCACCCACCAATATACCCCTGGCGCTAGTAAATCCAAATCGCAGATGGGCTGACAAAAACCCTGATGGAAACTTCAAACAAAATATCCTTGTTTATTGGGCGAGAGAAAAAATATTTAATTGCAATAGAACCATCCATAAAGATTGATTCTCTTTCAAGTCTCCAAAATGTGTATAACCGCAGAGATACAAACAAATAAATTAATCATTCACGCAAAATTACCATGTAAAACCACTTACAGATTCGACAACACAACCTTAAAACCCTCCAAAATGCTATAAAACGGAGTGGAAGGCGATGATTTTTATAATGGTCTGCTACCAAACCAACACCACAATCGCTATTTCCACAATGCAACTTAATCAATATACATCTATCTTTGTATATATATATGTATATATATACATATATACATATATATATACTTACATACATATATATATATATATATACATATATACATATATGTATATACATACATATATATATATGTATGTATGTATGTATATATATGTATATATGTATATATATACATATATATATACAAAGATAGATGTATATATATATACACTTACATATCGATATGCATACATATACATAGACTTTCAATCCTCTATCTATTTTTTTTGTAGTTATCTTTAGCAATCTTTGCCATTACACCCATTGTCATAGGAACAATTGTAGTTTAATATTTTTCCTTTCAACTAAAAAAACAACAATGTGAAATGTAATTACAAAGGTGCACATCCCCATTAAAAAGACCGGTGACATACCTGTCAATCAAGACACCCCAGGTGTTGACAAATCCAATTCATGGTATCTAGCTGATGAACATCCCAGCAAGAAATTCAAACAAAATAGCCTATCGGCTAATAAATTTTTATACATCTGTATATATATGTATATATGGATAAACACAAGTATGTATGTATTACTACTAGTTGTGTTACAATTTCCCTATTTCTCTATAAAGTTGAATGCTAGATAATGCAGCTCCTCTTATAAAATTACTACTATTTGTTAGTAGGCTAAGAAGAACATGACCACCATATTCAAATCAAAATCATGGGAGCTCAATAAACACACAAATGTATATATGCAAACAAAAAAATAAATTACACTACCCAATAACCACAATCAAAAACATAGGAGCATGATAAGCATGATCAAAAAATGAAACGCTCCAAAAAAAATTACTAACCCTAACCATATTTTTTCATCAAAAAAAGAATATTTAACTCCAATGAATCCATCCATATAGATCGATAATCTCTTTCAAGTCTCCAAAAGTGGGTATAACTGCAAAGATACAAACTACTAATCCTAATCTTATTTTTTGGGTGAGAGGGAAAAGATTTAATTGTAATAAAACCACTTAGAGATTCCACTGCACAACAACCTTAAAACCCTCCAAAATGCTATAAAATAGAGCAGAAGGCAATGATTTTAATAGTAGTCTGCTACCAAACCAACACTACAATGGCTATTTCCACAATGCAACTTAATCAATATACTTTCTCGCACATTTTGCACCGCATTAGTGTTAAAACCCTCCAACTTGATATCAAAAGGAACAATAAGCAAAGAATGAAAAATATGAACAATAAATAATCTTCTATCAAACCAACACCACAATGGCTCTTTCGACAATGTAACTTAATCAATATACTTGCTCGTACATTTCATAGTGCATCAGTGTTAAAACCCTCCAACCTGCTATCAAAAGCAACAATAAATAGAGAACGAAAGGCATGAACAACAAATTATTGATTTCTACAAAATACCAATTGAAAATGACTTACAGGTTCTGCGACACAATAGTTTTACAACCCTCCAACCTACTAAAAGATGGAGTGGAAGGTGACAATTTTAACAATAGTCTGCTATCTAACCCACACCACAATGGCTCTCTCGACAATACAACTTAATCAAATTGTGCTTTCCCACATGACAACATTCAATATAGCATTTCCTTTGGCCTGCGCCTCCGTGCACCAATGGGAAGATGCATTGGCACTCATGCCAGCAAACACTTAGCATTCACCTTCCCTGTAATGACGACACCATTCTCCACCACGACCAACCCATGTAATTACCAACGCGCACGTCGTCACAAAAAAAATGGTGTAGTCCCCACTTGCCGATAGACCTCTGGCACTGACAAATCTAAATTGTTGATGGGCTGACAAAAATCCTGGTAGAAAATTCAAACAAAATAGCCTTGTTTATTGGGTGAGAAAAAATATTTAACTGCAATAGAACCATCCACACAGACTGATTATCTCTTTCAAGTCTCCAAAATGTGTATAACCGCAAAGACACAAAAAAATAAATTAATCATTCACACAAAATTACCATGTAAAACCACTTATAGATTTGGTGGCACAACAACCTTTAAACCCTCCAAAATGCTATAAAACAGACCAGAAGGTGACGATTTTTACAATGGTGAACGCTACCAGACCAACACCACAATCTGTATTTCCAAAATGCAACTTAATCAATATAAAACCCTCCAACCTGCTATCAAAAGGAAGAATAAGCACATAACGAATGGCATGAACAATAAATAATGTGCTATCAAACCAACATCACAATTTCTCTTTTGACAATGCAACCTAATCAATATACTTTCTCGCACATTTTGCAACGCACCAGTTTTAAAACCATCCAACCTTCTATCAAAAGCAACAATGATCAGAGAACCAAAGACATGAACAATATATTACTAGTTTCTGCAAAATACCCATCGAAAATGACTTATAGATTCCATGCCACAACAGTTTTACAACCCTCTAGTCTACTAAAAAATGGAGCCAAAGCCAACGATTTCAACAATAGTCTGGTATCAAAACCAACACCACAATGGATCTTTTGACAATGCAACTTAATCAAAGTATGCTTTCCCACACAAAAACATTCAATATTGCTTTTACTTTAGCCTCTACTTTCGTACACTGATGAGAAGATGCATTAGCGCTCGTGCCAACAAACACTTACCATTCACCTTCCACGTTACGATGACAACATTCTCCACCACCACCAACCCATGAAATTACCAATGCCCATGTCACCAAAAAAAAAAGGGTTCCCTCCTTTCCGACCAACAGACCCTCAACACCGGCAAATCCAATTTTTGGCTGGGTTGACAAAAATCCTAGCGGAAGCTTCAAACAAAATAGCCTATTAGCTAATAACAATGGAGAAGAAAACATAAAATAGGAAAACCATATGAACACCAAATATAAATGGAGAAATCCTTGCAAGAAGAAACTCCACCATCAAAGAGACCCAAGATTGTATTAATCTCTAAAGATAGAGTACATCAATACAATCCACTTATTCCTTTGACAATAATCTACTAGCATAACAATACATACAAAAGAGCCTTAAAAAATTCTATATGATGCCTCCAATATACAAAAAGGTTAAAAACAAGGAACCACAAGGTGGTCTTCTAAAAATATGAATCAAAATCATGAGCCATAGTAAAAATCCAATACCCTCATAGTCATCGTCAAGCAACCTAGAACAACAACTAACTCCTCTTATACCTCTTTTGTGTGTTAAATATTGTATCATAACGATCACGTTGATCAATTTTCCAAGTCTAGGTACTCCATGAAGGTAATAAATGTTGTCATAACATCCAAAATGAGAAGATTTTCTATAACTCACAATTTTGACATTTTCAATATAAACCTCAAAGTATCAAAGCCATGTGTATTCTTACTCTGTTAAATTCTAGATTATAAAAAATATGAATTTAAGCATCAAAGGTGCAAAAATAAGGCTCATTTTAATGCAAGAAGCCATGTGTAGGATAGCCATAAGATGTGTAAGTACTTGTGAAATATTTTAATTAATAAATTACTTTGTAGTTACTCAAACTTATTATCATAGACAAGAAAGCTTAAGTAGCTTCTTATTCATCTAATATCCAAGGATTGCATAAATTTTCCGTAAATTAATACTACTTTTATTTTTGAAGATGTTTGTTTTAAGTTTATAGATATTTCTAAGAGTGATTTAAATCATAAGAAAAATATTAAATTATAGTATGTTAAAAACTATCAAACAAAGTGAAGTTAATTTTATGGTTAAAAGATTAGATATTAGACATGTGTGTCTTCTCTTTATTATTTCTTAATAAATTAAAATATGAAAAAGAAAAATACAAGTCACATGTGCACTTTTATTATATTAATTTAATCATACACCCTCAATGTAATTATGATATAAGACTAAATATTTTTCTTTTCATTAATACCTAATTCCTTACATGGGAATAGGTAGTTGTTTCCTAGTTTAGGGGAAAGTTAACTAGGAACAAAAAGTCCTCAATTTTTCTAAATTTAACTTTATCTTTGGATGATGAATATATTTGTTCTACTTTCTATCTTTATCTTCAAACCAAAGGGTTTGGTTTGGCTCCTAGTTTAGTTTTTCTAAATTTAACTTTATCTTTAGATGATGAATATATTTGTTCTACTTTCTATCTTTATCTTCAAACCAAAGGGTTTGGTTTAGCTCCTAGTTTAGTTTTTCTAAATTTAACTTTATCTTTAGATGATGAATATATTTGTTCTACTTTCTATCTTTATCTTCAAACCAAAGGGTTTGGTTTGGCTCCTAGTTTAGTTTTTCTAAATTTAACTTTATCTTTAGATGATGAGTATATTTGTTCTACTTTCTATCTTTATCTTCAAACCAAAGGGTTTGGTTTGGCTCCTAGTTTAGTTTATGCAAATGTTGGAGGAAGATGTACCTTTGATTTTTTCAATATTATCTTCCCACCATCTAATTTACCTTAAGGAGTCAAATATCTTGAAGGATCAAATAATTTAATAGAATATGGATCACATATTAATTGTGATATTTTTTAGGTTGGATTTATGGGTAAGTACACCAATCTGTGACACAATTTTGATGCCAAATTGGAAAAAATTATAAAAAAGCATCCAAATTGGTCATTTGGCACATGTCGAGTCATTTGACGCTTGCCAAATTCAAAAGTAATTAAAAAAGGAAAAAAAGGTATTTCAACTCCATTTCTTGTTGAACCCACAACTTGGCTTGGAGTATTCTTCTCTGCAACTTGCGCCCGCCAAATCTCATCCATTTTTTGCACTCTTAGCTTGCAATTCTTCACGACGATTCTGCCAACACATCAGAGAGGTCAAAGATTGTGAAGAGATATGTATTTTCATTCAATTTAATTTGAATTTGATTTAGAAAATATATTTAAATAGGGTTTTATAATAAAAATTTGTTCTAATTCTCAGGGAATGAATATCCACCTCAAAACATTGAGAATTCACAATCACCCCTTCATGAAGAGCCTCCTATAAAAGAACCTAAAACCTCTCCATAAATTCATAGGAATCCTCAAGGAACACAAGAAAATATTCTAAATAAAATTGAAAACAATAAAAGAGACATTGAACAATTTATTGAAAAATTAACCAAGCATGCCAAAACTCACCCTTATATAGGAGAGGGATTGCTGAATCATTGAAGTCAATTATATCGCATGTAGGAGAAATGAGTGAGAAAATAAAATTTTGGTCAAGTAAGAGGCATGAGATGAATCAATTTTATGCTAGTGGTTTGTCATACGCAAATGTGAAAAAAAAAATTTAACAAAGCTGACTTGTGTGCCCTATTTACAGAATCGAGAACCAACACACCTTTGTCTCATGCATGCAGGAGGTTCCCCATCCATTGGTGCCACCATGAGTTAATTAAAAATAAATTTTGGGAGCCATGGTGGATGGTATTTGACCAACCTCCATGCAATAACCAGGAGGTACCACAAGACCTTTTTAGGAAACTCTATTGTGAGTTTGTCCTCAATAAGATGTCAAATTATTTTGGCATCTTAGACTTTCAGGGTAGAGGTGGGGGCTGCACACATGATAAACATGTTGTATGCCATAATCTACAGTTGGCACCGAGAACCTTGGCCAAACCCATGGTGGATCATGTCACCATTCCTTCCATTATTAAGGATAGTGTAGAGTTTGACACACTGGAGTCTATTAGCTCACTCACCCAGACCATTATACAGTGTGCAAGGCCTCTAGTAGAGCCTAATGGGGAGGAGACATGTAGGCCTCGAGCTCCACCCCACCATTGTGGCGCTTGTGGTGTTGTTTTCACATACAATTATTAGAGTGCTTGGGATGCAGCTACACAACCTACATCAGTTGAAGAGGCAATGAATTTCATAGATGATTTGTTGAATGATACAATCAGCATTGACACTTAGGTAAAATTGTACGAGTTCATTTAATGTTGTTTATTAAATTATATTTTGAAATTCAAGAATACCTAAATTAGTAAAATTTCGATATGATGAAATTTTAGGGTCAGAGTGTTAATGAGGCATGTTCCTTTCCTAAAGAACCTTATTCATTCTCAATGTTGAGTCCATAGGTATGCAACTAGTATTAAAGATATTATTATTGTATTTGAACAGTTGAATGTTATATTTGAATGTTTTTCTCATAACATGCTTTGGATTTCAAATAATTTCCTGGTGAACCTTTTACCTCCACACCTCATAATTCATTTCCTCAAAAAACTTACACTCAAGTAGCATTTATTCATTAATGGTGTTGTAAAACAATGTTAGCTAGTTTTCATAATTTTGCGTATACAAATCTAAAAAAATTATGATAAACAAAAACATTGCATGTGTATTCCTTGATTGTGTCACATTATCTTCTCCTAATTCACTTCTTGCTCCTTTATTCCTTCCTAATCCCATCCCATTAACATTTAATAGTTTACCCTATTTTCCATGATCCCCTCCTAGCCAATCCCACTAATATATTCTAGTCCATCCTACATGTCATTATTCCCTTCTACTCCCATCTTATTGTACCCATTATTATTTCACCCTAGATGTTCCATGATCCCCTATGTTCCACCCTATGTTCCTTTATCCATTCTATGTTATACCATCTTTATCCACATTTCATTCTAGATAACTCTTCTCCATTATTACTACAAACAGGTCAATTTGGCACTTCATGTACTATATTCAAACCCTATACAGCTTATATTTCATCCTATGTTGCATTATTCCCTACTAATCACATCCCATTAACCTCTAATTTTCCACTTTATATTTTTTTATCCCATCCTAGCCCATCCCATCAATCTATACTAGTCCATCCTATGTTCCATTAACCCCTTCTATTCCCATCCTATTACCCTCTCTTATTTCACCTTATGTTCCATTATCCCCTCTTGGTCTTGTCCCACTATCTTAACCTAATTCACCCCATGTTCCTTTATTTCCTCCTAATCTCATCCCATTAACCTCTAATAGTTCACGCTATATTTTGTTATCCCATCCTAGCCCATTCCATTAATCTATTCTAGTCCATCCCATGTTCCATTATCGCATTTGACTCCCATCCCATTGTACCCTCTATTATTTCACCATATGTTCCATTATCCCCTATTGGTCTTGTCTCTTTATCCCTTCTATGCTATAGCACCTCCATCCAAATTTTATCATATACACTATTAGAAGAAATATTTCCTTCCATTCATTATTGACCAAACTTGTCTTCTCCATTACTATTGCACACCTCAACAACCTACTTCATATGCAATAGTAAAACCCTAGAGACGTCCTAATTCATTGAATATTCCATTATCCCTTTGAAAGTTGCTACTAACATAGTAATCCTCAATTCATTCATATGAACTTCATTGTGGCATTATCACTATGTTGATAGCATACCATCATTAACATTAGTTCATCAGTATATGTAATACGAATCTCAATGAGCAGTGAACTTTGGCATTCGAAAGAGTTTGGACTATCCTAGTGGACTTACTACTTTAACCATTCTATGATCTATAAGAACTATACTGTAGTTTGAACTGAGGCCAACCATTTACTCTTTCATTTATGATAGTTATAAAGGGACTGCCTAAAATTCTTAAGATTACTTTTAGATGTGTTGTTTCATTTGTAGTTGTTGACATCAGACAACCCTGGTGATGTTGGTGGCATGATGGACCATGGAGTTGCTACAAAAATAGCCAATTATGATCCATTGATAGAGGTATGCAACAAACTAGTCGATTTGACATTATATTTTCTCTTTTATCGTCTATTATAGAAAATTTTCATGATACTTTTATATAGTTTAATTTCTATCTTGATGGTTGCTACAGGTGGGTGTCACTCCAGATTGTGGATGTGGTAATGTTGTAAATGTGCATGATGACTATTTGTTTGCGGTAAGTGACTATTTTATTATGTCATTCCATAATTCAATTTCTATGTATTAACATCTATACTTTTTATTGTGTTAGATGTAGCTACAGAGGAGTCTAGAGAGGATATCTAGTGAGCATGTTCGAAAGACAAGAGAACCAACATGCACTCCATATAGCCAAAATTCTAAGGCAACACATGATCTTTTTCCTTCCCCTAGAGGGAAATGACTATGTATTTGGGTTGTTTGTTGTATGGCTATGTGCCATTTTTGAACATATATTTTGTACCATATTGATATATATGTGACATTTTATGTGGCCATATGGCTCTTTTGTACTAAGCCTGTATGGCATTATTGGATATATCATATATACTTTTATCAATATATCATTGTATAGCCTTACGAATTTTTAATTAAAGAAAATCTTATTTTGCTAGATGCCATTCTTGAATGATGTTATCATGTGTATTGTGTAAATTGTATGCTTTAATGTTGTAGGCATGGGTTTATTTACATCTAATGCTTAATTAATTACTATTGATTTTTGAATAAGCTCCATCTAATGTGTATTGTGTAAATAAGCTCCATTCCTAGTGGTTTGTATCCTTTGCAATGCTTCAATTACTTGTGCCTCACTTATTCACATGTATGCTTCACTTATTCACAAGAATACTTCATGTATATTGTGTGTATTCATGTGTATTCTTCATGCTTCCAATGCATATCAACAAAAACAATTTGGGGAAAAAATAGGCAAACCAAAAGTGTTAGAGTTTTTGAAAAAATGGGGAAAAAATAAGAGAAAAATCAAATTTTAAAAAATGTAAAAAATTGTAGAAGAAGAGATGAAAACTATTTTTTTTGAAATTGAAAGGTATTTCCATAGTATAGAGATATAGAGAGCAAATAAAATAAATATTTTAACTAATGAATTGTAAAAAATAGAATTTTGTTGTTTATATTCATATCATTGATTACATTTCATTACACATCGTTCAAACTAAAAGCATTACTTCACATTGCATAACTAATAACTAGATGCTGATAGATGAAAAAATTTCAATTACAACATAGATTTTACAAAGTCAACCTAAGTAGTTATGCAATTACTTCACATTGCATAACTAATAACTAGGAGTAGCTGCCAATTGCATTTTCTTATCATGACATTCTATGAGACCAAATTTCTTTGAGGTATTTTTTGAAATAGTTCACTACCTTGTCTATGTTACCACATTTTTCATACATGTCTACCAGAGTATTTTTTCAAACATTTCATAGCCTTGTTGCTATGGTTAAAATCCTAAAACAAGTTCTTTCAAACAAGCTATGGATGCTTGGAAAAAATCTATCAAAGCATAATAGCAAGCAATAGTATAGAAAAGGAAATGAATTGCTTGAAAAAAATTCCTCAAAGATATGTGGTCTCATGGTGATGGAATGCCATGACAAGAAAATTGCTATGGATTGTCATGGCATTCCATCACCATGAGACCACGTTTCTTTGAGGCATTTTTTCAAACAATTCACTACCTTGTTTATGCTTCCACATTTTTCGTACATGTTTACCAAAGCATTTTATCAAACAATTCACTACCTTGCTGCTATGGCTAAAATCCTAAAATAGGTGCTTCCAAACAAGCTATGGATGCTTGGAAAAATAATATCAAATCATAATAATAAGCAATAGCATAGACAAGGAGTGAAATATTTGAAAAAATTCCTCAAAGAAATGTGGTCTCAATGTGCTTGTCATGGCATTCCATCACCAGGAGACCACATTTCTTTGAGCCATTTTTTTCAAATAGTTGACTGCCTTGTCTATGTTACCACATTTTTCATACATGTCTACCAAAGCATTTTATCAATCAATTCACTATCTTGTTGCTATGGATAAAATTCTAAAATAGGTGCTTTTGAACAAGCTATGGATGCTTGGAAAAAATCTATCAAAGTGTAATAGTAAGCAATAGCATAGACAAAGCGAACTATTTGAAAAAATGCATCAAAGAAATGTGGTCTCATGGTGATGGAATGCCATGATAAGAAAATTCCTTGGATTGTCATGGCATTCCATCACCATGAGACCACATTTCTTTGATGAATTTTTTCAAATAGTTTACTAACTTGTCTATGCTACCACATTTTTCATACATGTATACCAAAGCATTTTATCAAACAGTTCACTATCTTGCTACTATGGCTAAGATCCTACAACAAGTGATGGATGCTTGGAAAAAATCTGTCAAAGCATAATAGTAATAGTAGCATAGACAAGTTAGTGAACTTGTTGAAAAAATGCCTCAAAAAAATGTGGTCTCATGGTGATGGAATTCCATGACAATCCATAGCAATTCTCTTGTCATGGAATTCATCATGGCATTCCATGACACCATGAGACCACATTTATTTGAGGCTTTTTTTCAAAAGTTCATTGCCTTATCTATGCTACCACATTTTTCATACATGTCTACCAAAGTATTTTATCAAATAATTCACTTCCTTGTTGCTATGGCTAAAAGCCTAAATAGGTGATTTCAAACAAGCTATGGATGCTTGGAAAAAATCTATCAAAGCATAATAGTAAGCAATAGCATAGACAAGGCAGTGAGTTGGATGAAAAATTGACTCAAAGAAATGTAGTCTCATGGTGATGGAATGCCAAGACAATCCATAGAAATTTTCTTGTCTTGGCATTTTTCATGCTATTCCATCAGCATGAGACCACATTTCTTTGAGCCATTTTTTCAAACAATTCACTGCCTTGTCTATGGTCTCATGGTTTTTCTTCACGTGAAAATCAACATAATAGTAAGCAACAAGCTAGATGGTCTCATGGTTTTTATTCACGTGAAAATAAACATAATACATCAAACCATACATCGTGGCTATTGAATATCTAGATCCAATATTTCACTAGTAGGTTGAGTTTAGCATTTCAACAAGGGTGCACTATTCAGTGACAACAATTGCAGTTCAAACTCTTAAGGGATTTAGGTGGTTTAACGTAGCTTGGAGCGATTCGGCGTGTTTGGGTGCGAAAGAGGACCATGCCTAGCATAAATGTACCCACTCAGATGTGTTGGAATAATTCATTTGGTCACATGAGGTTTAGAACACACTACTTTGCAACTTTGCACTAATTGTATTTGACAACTTTTGTCCCAAGCAAAAAGTCGCCACCATGGGAAAAAACGTCTGAGATAGTGAAAACCAAGAGAGGTTATTGTAGAGGGGCCCAACGCAATCCCATTGACTCAAACGAAAATTTTCTAAGCATCATGGTGTCTGAATAACAACATGTTAAAGTTTGCAGCCATTTTACACTTTAGACTCTTAAGAGATTCAACTAGTTGAACGTAGCTCAGAGTGATTCACTGTGTTTGGGTGAAAAAGAGGACCATTCCTAGCATAAATGTACCCACTTGGAGGTGTTGGAACAATTTGTTTGGTCACATAAGTTGAAAAATAAAAATTGCACCACTTTACAAATTTGCACTACTTGCATTTGATAACTTTTTCCCCAAGTGAAAAGTCTCCACCACGGGAAAATGCCTCTGAGATAGCAAAACCCGAGAGAGGTTATTGTAGAGAGGCCCAACATGATCCCATAGGATCAGACGAAAAGTTTCTAAACATCATGGTGTCCATGTTACATTCCTTAAATTGAAACTATGAACTTGGATATGAATTTTTAGATGCAAAGTTAGTTGCAAATAATTGTTTTCATGTGAAGGTGAAATTGTGAATAGAATAGATGTTTTATTTATCATAATTGTAATGTTAACGATCTTTTATTCTGCAAGTGAAATTCTTGTTCACGTGAAATTGAATAAATTTAATTGCATATTTATATAGTCATTGAGAATGATCTAACCATAATACATGTTAGTGGATGCAGGACTGACGATGTTGCGACAGAAAAGAAGATGTCATAAGGGAGAGGTAGTGGTTAACAGAGGATTGGAAATCACCATCTCACCTTGAGCCAGTGTAAGACAAGGAATCAAAATTGTAACTTGGCCATTAATATTTAAGATAATTATTTATTAAATAAGTCAATTTAAATTATATATAAATCTAAAATCATCTTAAAAGGGGAAATACAATAGTTGGAAAATAATAAACTAAAACAATAAATATAATTAAAATAATTATTATATCCTCTTAGAATTGGGTGAACCATTCTTTATATTTATATATATATATAAATTTTGCTAGAGGATGTTAATATTTAATTTATTATAAGATGAGTATCGTCCTTTTAAAAGAGGAGAAACCATCGAATGGCTTAATTGAAATTAATCAAATTGAAATCTCAGGGGTGGAATCGATGTTAGGGAATACAAATCCCGTTCTTGGCCACCTCCTTGAAATGTCCAAGAATGGAAAATTGAAGAGATGAGAGGAAGGATTTTGAATTCTCCATTTGAGAATTTTGGGGGGGTTGTTGGCTTCCACATCATTCTCTCTCTCTCTCTCAATTTGGGGAGGTATTCATTCTATATTTTGGGGAAACTAGTGGTGATTATCAATAATTTTGATCTTCATTATGGGGTATCCATTATTCTGGCACTCGTAATCTAGTTTGGAAGACTTTTGGGGTTCACCGCTTTCATCTATTTCATTGTTTTTTCTTCAACTCTTTATAATCTCTTAGTGTATCTCATTTCTTCCCTTTCTGACCATCGTACAAATGTTGGGAGGCTTCATTCTGATCCTTTGACGCTTTTGAGATTTAGATCCTTCCAAGCTTGCCATATACACTGGGCTCACGTTTGGGATTCCTCTCTGTATTCGTCGGGATTGTTCAAGTCTATTCCTTTACTCAATCTTCTTATTGAGGTTGGTGACTTTGAGAATTGATTCTTGGACGAAGTTCTATTGAACTATGTATTGAGTTGGGTGTCTACTTAGCATATCTCCATTCGGTATAGTGGTGTTGAATCCCTTTCCCGTCTTTGGTAATTTATGCATCTGAGTGCGTTGGAAATTCTTTTGGCTAGTGGAATTGTGAAAAGAAGAGCTTGATATCAAGTTACAAATCCAATTTCTCAAGCAAGTAATAGGTTATTTCTTCTAGTATAGCTTTATCATGTTGCAATTACTCTGGTATTATTTTCCAGCTTGAACCGTATCTCTATTCAGTAATAGACTTGTTGTGTATTGCAATTCTTTTTATCATGTAAACCTGGAAATGATGTATTGCTTATGAGTTTCTTACCAATCTATCTTCTTTTGCTGAAATCACTGGATTTATTTCCAGTCTCTTGAGCTCAAAATTTAACTCTCATTGGGTCTGGGCAATACCGACCTTGAAGATAGTTCTTCAATCAATTCTAGTTATGTTTTCTTGGGCGGTTGTGGGTTAAATTGGGACTTGATCCTTAGTAGAGGAATCTGGATTGGTTTTGGATTTCTTACTCTTTATCATGCTATGGTCAACCTTGTCTGGGTATTTAAAGACCTGCTGGATTATAATATGAAATAACTTAAATTAGTGAAATCTAAGGGAAATAATTATTGTTTCCAATCAAACTCAATCTAATCAACAATTGCACAAGACTTGGTTTCCATTCTTTCTATTGTTCGGAAAAACTCCAGAATTTAAACATATGAGTAAAAATAAAAGGATCTTGAAAGTCTCTCTGTTTCCATTCGCAATCACTTAATTGATTATGACATTGATGCATATGTGCTTAAAGAAAACAACCTCAGTTAGGAGAGGAAGATTAGCTTTTAAGTAGTGATAAGATAAGAGTCCAATATCTCTCTCTTTTTTTTAAAAGGTTTATGAAAACTTCTTAAACTTAAGAAAAGATCCTTAAACATGTTATTGTGAGAATAAATCCTGTAATTAAGATAAAACATCGAATTAAGAAAAGAATGTTAATCAAACCAAATGTTGCAAGATTATAAAACTTGATCTAAGAATTATCATGTCGAGAAAGGGTGAGAGTGTTGATGGCACAGGAGTGCCGGAGATGTTGGCATAGGAGTGCTAGAGAGATTGGCACAGGAGTGCCAAAAATTATTAAAATCCTTGGCCAAGGTACGATGCTAGATTCAACATTTGTCAGCTATCAAGTACCAGATATGTCACTGATCAGAGTTTCCTTTCTAGTTGGGAGGAACCCTTATCAAGGTCAATTAGGAGGTATAGGTCCTTGACACCAAGCTCAGAGGCATGATGATAATTTGATCCATGTTGATTACCCTCGTGAAGGTTGGGTTCTTCAGTTGAAGAAACTCAGGAGACCAGTAGGTCTTGGTTGGGTGGTAAAGCCCTTGATGATATCTTCTTTTCCCATGAAGACAACGTCAAGATCAAGCGCTTCAACTTATTACTTAGTGTAAAATGATCAGTTGTAATTTTATTTTGGAATAAATGAAAAGATAGTTTAGTTCATTTTATTTCTATTAATGGAAATCAGTAAATGTTTCTTTTCAGTTAATTCAGTTAGATGTTCATTTAACTGGAAATGAAACTTAGAAGTTAGTTGAAGAATTAGATATTATGTATTTTCTTTTATTTAAAAATTATTTCCAATTTCAAATGTGAAAATGGAACCCTAGTTCTTAATTGACAATGAAAATTGTGAGTTAGTTAATGATGCCCTAGCAGTTAATCACTGTCAGTTCGTTATTTGTAAATTTGGAAAAATCCCTAGAATGTTAGTTATTTAGTTCCCTTCAACGGAAGTTGGAAAATAACTGTTTTTCCTTTAACTATTAGATGTAGTTGTTACATATGGTATCAGAGCTACCGGGTTCAACACTAAACCTTTGGCTCGTCATGTGAACTTAAACAAAAATGGAATCAAGCTTCCTGAATCTTTTGGAAATGAAAACCAACCTTTGGATAAGGACACTTAATCTGTTGTTATAAAAACCTATCACATGGAGTGATAGATGTCCTTTTGTAACAATTTTTTTTTAATTAAACCTATCACAGGAGTGAAGGCTATTTATAAAAATTTGTAATTAAATCTATCCCGAGGAGTGATAGTTGTAATTTTTGAAACTAGATCTATCACAGGGAGTGATAGGTATTTTGGTAATCATTAATGAATGAAATCTATAATTAATTGATAGCATATCATGTTGAAATATTTGTATTAAACCAACATAGAATAATAAGTAATACCTAACTCGAGGAACCTCATTAGAATGGAGAATTCCAAAAATGGGTTCAGAGGAGAATGAGATGATGGTAACCTTATGG
This sequence comes from Sequoia sempervirens, assembly GCA_007258455.2. NCBI lineage: Eukaryota > Viridiplantae > Streptophyta > Pinopsida > Cupressales > Cupressaceae > Sequoia > Sequoia sempervirens. The sequence goes on along the minus strand of VDFB02168118.1, from coordinate 37,561,144 downwards.
GAAAACTAGATCAACTCCTGAATTTAATAAGTGACACTCAAAATCGATTGCTAAATTTGGAAAGAAAAGTGAACAGACATACTGATATACATGAGGAAAAGTCTAAGAACCATAGTAACCAACATGAAGAAAGTTCTAAGACCATAAGCTTAAGTAATAAAAGGAGCCAATTGGCTCACTAACTCATTTGACTATAAAATCCAACGAAAATGTCTGACAAAATATGTATAATTTGATGTATCGTCGGGTGCTTGGAAAATTTAATGTGTAATTTTTCAATTTTTTAAAAGTTTATCCCCAATGTTCATTGAAATTTCGACGAACCTAGGTTTCATCAAAATGCTGACTATCAGTTTCATCAAAATTTTGACAAACATGAAAAATAAGAAAAAAAAAAATTATGGCTGACATAAAGAAAAGTGAGTTTGTTGATTTATTGCAACAGTGTTTTGCTCTACTTGAGACAATTTGTGGAGAACTAAGGACGATTTTCTTGGGAAAATTTAGAAAAAATTCAAGAAGATATTGCCAGGTTGAGGGTAGTCATTATTTTTTTGCAGAATTTAGTTGTGAAGTCAGATTTGTAGTTCCAGATTTGAAAATCATATTTTAAAGCAACATCTCATCAGATTTCATTTTTAGAGGTTTAGGGTTTTGAGAATTTTATGTCCAGATTTTGTTGTGTGGAATCACCATAAGATCACAACCAAGGAACAAATTCTTTTGACTATGATTATGTGATCCATAACTCTATTGGTCATGTGGCACAGTTGTGCTATAACAAATACAAGATGCATTCGTGTGTGACCCAAGTTTAATGTGGCTATGTTGTGATAGAAATGGAGGCACTCATATAATGTAGTTAATTGAGGTTGTATAATTTAGGTGTCAATCATCATTGGGTGCATTTAGGTTGTTTCAAGTTTAACAGGTTAGGATGTAATTATAGCATGATCGAAGAGTGATTATCTCTTGCTGCAATAAAGAGCCTATAACTCTGGTTGATATGTAGAGTGGTTGTGTTATATCAATTATGTAGTGCATTCAAGCACAACCCATGTTTAATGGGCTATTCTAAAGAGTGATCAATATTTTCTAAACCTTATGAATGTTACTTAAAAGTGTATAGCTTAAACTACAAACCGAGTTTGTTACATACTTGAATGCAATCTTGGGTTACCGCAAACTATAATAATGTGATCTCCTAATAACCATTATGGAAAGTATTAAAGCAAGACCCATGCTATATAGGATACATTTCCCTGATCAGGTTTACATACCTTAATGATCAAACACAAGCTTCCCGCGCACTCTAGGATACAATCCAAGACCATACCACAACTTTGTCAAGACAGCTAATTTTCTGACCCAAGATTTAAGATTGTTTTTTAATACCAATAGAAGCATTACTAAGAGCATGATTAGGGTACAAACCCTAGGCCTCCGTAGAAACATAAACAATAACTCTATCAGATTAGTGAGGTTGCAATACCAGAAAGATTGAGACATTGTAGCTAATAACAAAATCTTGCAATCTAAAGATTGTAGCCAATAACAAGCACACTATGTAGCTTAGTGACATTTGTAAATGAAATCTACAGTAAGAAGAATGACAGTCACTTGAGATGTGACAGTCAAAAAGAGGCTGAGCAGTGACAAGATAATAAAGCTCAAACCTTGCATAGTAAAGTGAAGATTTTAACAGCGAGTTTCCTTACCCCCTTGCTGACCTTAAGGGTTTTTCAAATGCTTTTGGTAGTGTTATACAAGGAAAATGCAATCAAGGAATGACTTTCCAAATGAAGTAATAGTGGTAATAATAGGTTCGATGTTTATTCTTAGCCATTAATGTATAATGGAGGCAGTGGATTGCATGTTTGAGCAGTGTTTTGAGACTCATCAAAGATGGGAGAATAGTGAATAATACCTTGTGGACTGTGAAGTAGTGTCAATAAGGTTGAAGGATCTTAAGATCTATAATACCATGAAACAGTGAGTCCCCTATAGTAAGTAGGTAGTCTATAAGGCATAGTTTGATTTTATAGAAGGATGCTCATGAAAGGAATCTTCAAGTGATGGTGAGTGAGTTGTTTGAGATTGCAGCTGAGGGTACAATACCCAATCTTAAAGAAATTTAGCAAAGCAGTAAATGTGCAAGAAAATCAAATAGTACACAACAAACAATTCACAATGTTATCTTGCATAATGTCTTTAGTTTGAAGACAAAAATCTCATTGTATCTTGATGAAAGTGGTGACCTTAATGGTCAATCACTAGAAACCATTATTTTAAAACATGCTATTGTGCTTATGGAGGCAACGTTTTAAGGAAGGTAGTGAGTAGTGGTTTGGAACAATGGCAGGTATGAAGGACTTGCTTTATATGCATACTATGCAGTCTAGCTTAAGACACCATTCTTAGAAGAGATTGAAGGTGGATTATGGAACTCAAGGGTTACCATGAAAAGGATTAAAGCAAATTCTAAGATCTATTTAAAAGCCACAGTCATGAAGATATTAAAGATGTGACATGCAAAACCCTAGTATCTGGAGTAATGAATGTAGTGCCAAAGGGGATAGTGTGTTGGGGAAGATTTAGGAGATCTCCACATTATCTAATTACAGGGAAATACATCATTTATTTATTTTTTTAATTAAAATAAATCATTCTAAACCTTATATAGGATACATTGATACTTCAAAAGCCTCTGAAGGAATTTGAGATTATGCAAATATATGTAAAGTAAATATGTAGATTACAAATAGTAGCAGGAACAATGTAAGATTTGTTGAGCAGAGCAGGAATGAGATAAGCAACAATGAATCATATGCCTCCTTTCATGCACATCTCCTCACCATTCTCTGTCATTCTTTATGGAAACACTTCTCCATTTTGGTGATCTATGCTTGTAAACAATGTTTTGACAAAGGTTTTAGAGTATCTTTATTAAAATGAAACTCCATTCTAGTGGGCTACGCCTGAAAATAAGATTTTGACAAAAGTTTTAGGGTATGTTCATTAAAGTTTTAGAGTATTTTGGCAGGCTATATTCTTGATTCTTTAAATGATTTATTCAAATGGAATGTGACTAAATAAATGACTAACCATTTAGTCATTTTTATTGGTGTGACTAAATAATTTTTAATCAACGACCAAATTAGTAATTTATTTACTCATTTATAGCTGAGTTGCAAAAAATGAGCAAAATTTAGTCATTTTTAGTTGTTGTGACTAAAATTTTTAGTCACCTAGTCATTTATTTTCCAAATTCTACTAGTGTGTGCTTCCTTGTGCGATTAGGGCTCTCTCAATGTTGAGGGCCCTAGGGATAAGCTCGTCATAAGAAGTGACACGTTGCATCTTTAACTAAAAGGATAAATCTGTATTGACATTAGCAATGATGATTCTGACTTTTTGCTCCTTAGGAATGGGTCACTTGCTCTTACTAGCTCACCACCTCCATCGTTGTAGGAAGTTTGCGATCAAGTTCAATATTCTTATTTTAGGAGTCTTAACGGTTGTAAATCATAGTAAAATCAGAATTAAATAAGTTTTGGAATTAGCATTTTAAAGTATTTTTTGTGGTCATTAACTTCAGACTATTTTCTCTTTTGCAGGGGTGGTTGCATGCCAAATTTTTTTGGTGTAAAATATTAGATTTTGTTATCTGTCTATGAATAAAAATTATTGGAGTGCGAGTTTGATACTTTTTGAAGATCTAAATAGTCAAGCTTAGTAAAGAAAAATCATATTAGATAATATTAGTCCAGAACAAAATGAAGAGACACTTGATGGATTGTGGGCTAGATTGAAAAGAAAGGGTGATAGGAAATGTTATTGTCCTTGCAATAATTGCAAGGGCTTAAAGACGAGACGACTTTTAATCACAATAGTTGAGAAACATTGTAGGCAACATGGTCACGTTGAAGGGGCGCATGATTATCATCCATTGGTAAGTTGTTCATTATATGTGTTTATATTGATTGAATTTGTAAATGTTTATATCGTTTTAACATTTTATATATATATATATAATCACTTGATCATGATCATGGTTTATTTGTGTCTATCATTATTATAAAGGTGGGGAGCCCTAGGGCAGATGATATGGATTATCACAGCCCAAAGAATGTAGTTTTGCAAGCGGACGAACATGGAGCTGTGAATATCGAAGTTGAAGTTAATGATCCTATGGAGGAAGATGATCATACGCTAGAAAACACAGTTGAAGATGATGGTACAAATACATTGATCCATGACACATTTAGTGATAGAACTGATCATGATGATCGAGATGACTTTGATGATGTTCATGATTTACCTGTATTTGAGAAGGCATACGAGCCCCTTTATGAAGGCTCCCAAACAACTCTTCTCTCTATTGTATTGTTGTTGTTGAACTTGAAGGTTATGAATGGTTCATCAAACATGGAAATCTCACGAATGTTAAGGTATGTCATATATGTCATCTTTTTTCATCTATTTTAATTGTTGTTAGTTTATCACTAGTAAATAAAGGATGAAATATGTACCATTAATATTCTGTATATTAACAAATTATTTTTTGTTGTAGATTGATTGGTGAATTTTTGTTACCACCATCAAATATTTGACCTCACTCATACCGAGATTTATCTTCCATTATGAAATATATTGGAATGGAGTATCAAGCAATAGATGCATGTCCCAATGATCATATTATATATCATAAACTACAGGAATTTGCAATAGAATGCCCAGAATGTCATATCAGTAGATATCGAACAAATCAACTAACAAAAAGGGTGCCTTGCAAGTTTCTTCGTTATATTCCCATTATTCCACGTATGCAACAATTATTTAGGTGTGAAATCTTAGCACAATTTATGGATTACCATGCACAAAATAGAAGTGGAGATGACATTATTCGAATGCATGCAGATGGTTCTACATTTAGGGACATGGAGGAAAAATGGCCACACTTTAGTGAAGAACCTCATAATCTCAGGCTCTCATTGGGAGTGGATGGTGTCAATCCATTTGGAGAGCTACGATCTATTTACTCGGCGTGGCTTGTTTTTGTTATCAACAATAACATTCCCCCATGGATGTCAATAAATAGGGAGCACATAATGTTGTCAATGATTGTTCTAGGTATTTGTTTACATCAATTTTCTTTAACGTAGTAGCATCTCATTTGTCTTATTTGTTGCATAATGACTTCTATTTTTTTCATTCAATAGTCATGTACATTAATTTATATATATTGTAGTAAAATTGTTGAAATAATTATGTAATTTTTATGTTCATTCAACTAGGTAAGTAC